>VWZY01001545.1:184618-253116 GCA_013399075.1 Chloroceryle aenea | reverse complement strand
TTTTGTTGTTGTTTATTTGGTTTTTTTTTTTTTTTTTTTTCCTTAGTGAGGCTTGATGTATCACAGTTTTCTTTACAGTAATAATTTATGGCTATACTAGTTAGCACAAGTGCTCAGAGAAAGCTGGAGAAAAAAAAAATCCGATATTTTTTGGACTCTAATGCAGTTAATTTTAGATTTGGCTTCCCTTTTTGTACCTGCAAATACTATATCTAAACTACTTCAGAGCAAGTGATGGGAAGTACTTACCCAACACAGCATTTGCATTTCGATTAAAAATTCTACTGGCTAAACAAGAGGTGTTTCTTAGCAACTGGAAGCTACTGTAGCATTACAGATGCTGTCACTGTTGTAGTAGCATGCTTCTATTTCAGACTTATATTGAATATTCTTCTTCCATTTCTACATAGTGATTGATTACATAGTTGGAATGCTGTAAATATATATTTTATGGGTGATTTATTTCCCTTCCTGAATTCCCGTACTGAACCAGCAAGATTGTTGTTGTTATTTTAGGACTGGTATACTGTTCTTCTCCTTTGGTTTTTGACTGCACAGTACCAGTTCACAGTTGTGTTCCTGATACAAAACAGGGCTAAAATAAAATTTTTTAAAAAATGGTTTGTCAGCAGTGAATGGTTCCTTGTGGTGCAGCTAAAATGCTTTCATTACAGATGATCTTACAAAACTTCTCAGCTAACAAAACAAGCTTAATGTACCTCTCTAACCACAAAAACTTTAGGTCCAGCTCACTGCTTATATTTTATTTGCTTTCCTGTCTATGTACTTACACAAAAATGATAATTCCTGTGTTGGCCATAGCATAGGAGAGCCCTAAAATGCCGCTGCCCATTATGGCATTGCTGAGATTGAACGAGGACATTCCAAAGGAAGCTCTGCCTCGGTGCTGTTGGGAGCAAGAACAGAAAATTATGATTAATTGGCATTTTACTGAGCACAACCGACTAATTATCCTCACTGATGGTTTTCCTTGTATTGCTCCCTTGATCCTTAGAGGCAGAACTTTGTCAAGGTTCCTGAGCTCACAGTCACTTGCCATTTAAGGAGTCTCTTTGCCCTCAAAGCCAGCTGTGCTAGTAAGTATTTGCTTTTTCTCACTCTTGCCTTATCTCAGCAGGGAGGAGAGCTACATCCCTGACAGGTAACTGAGGTGACATAGAGTCAACACTGTGTTGGCCAGCCTCTGTAGAAATACATGCTGTTATCTAACAGATATCCCAATTATTGATTAAAAAAAAAAAAAAAAAAGATTCTTTTTGTTAAAATTAGTCAAAGTCATTATTGAGTATTTCTCCAAGTAGGATGTGCTTCTTTATTTGTGGAACTGAAAGTGTGTCTGGGGAAGAAAATAAGGCCACTGTGTGGCTCAGGCAGGAGGCAGGAGAGTGGAAAGCTAGGCAAAGGGAGATGGTACGCGAGGGAGTCACATCTGTCACAAAATGGAAAAGAAATGGGGTGAAATATGGATCTTAATTTTAGATTGCAATCACAAATAATATTTTTTGTTCTATTTGATCAATCCTAATTAACTTTGTAACATGACCAATAAAATAATGTCTTTCTTTGCACCAAGCTCATGAAAACTGAATAAAGTTAAATCCTGAGCAGAGAGGTATCCACATGGATATCCCAGGAACTGGTGCTGTGTTTCCATTTACCCATGGAGTTGTTTAAAGAGTTGGATGCGTGCTGAGCGTGTGATTTTCAGCATTGTAAAGCCAAACATAAATGTGATTTTCTTAAAGCATTGCAGCTGGATGTGGATTCATTTACAGTGATGGTGGAAACATACAATGGAAGCACACACACACTAAGGCCCGGCTCTGCCTTGATGTAGGGCCAGCAAAGTTCCCTGAAACAAATATCCCGTCAGAAAAATGGATGCAAAGCCACCCTGGCTGATCATCTTTGTTGAGATGACATGGATGCTACTGAAGTTCAAGTATGATCTGAAGAATTTTTCTTATTGCTTCTGAAGGAAAGACCCAGCTTTGCTGGCAAGACAACAGAAAGGGTTTGCTGCACTGACTGTTAGAAAATGTGTTTATACTTCCAAAGCCAATCTTATGTTGATCAAGCTCCAGAGTAACTTTGTTTACTGAAACTTTTGGAAAAAGGTTCAGGTCAATAAGATCTATTTTATAATTACCCTTAAAAATGAATAAAACTTACATATTCTTCATTATATTCTTCCAGTTTCTTTTTACCCAGATATCCATTTGTGAGAAACTTCTGACTTTCTGCATCATCACTAGCAAATGGACTAAACATGAAGAAAAATAAGAAAATACTAGATAAGACATGATACACATTATCTTCAAGTAATGCCTCTTGTCATTAGTGGAAACTTTCCTTTGGCATTACAATGAATATTTTAAAATCCTTCAGAAAAAGCCCTCTTTTCTCCTGTGAGATTGCCATGTGTAATGGCATGGTTAATAGATCTTTTCTTTGCCTTGGAATTTAGTCTCAAACCCAGTAATCTTCAAATTACAGCTGATTACAGATGTTGGAAAGTAACAATTCCTTCCTGCCAGCAATGTGCTAAAAGCTGAGCACGTACTTCACATCTGAGGAACAACAAAGTGCCTTGCAACTGCCCTGTTGGAGGTATGTGCTGGTGGGGTTCAGCAAACTGAGAGCTGAGGGCTGATGGCCGGTTTTGAGATGTCTTTCTCAGTCCACCCAGTTGCTAGTGCTATGGTGTGTCCTGTAGGAGATGCCTGAGGGTGGGCTGTCCCTGTGGGAGCACTGAGCTTCTGCCCTTCATATATTGTGCTGGAAAGCATTACCCCTCTCAGCATACTCAGGTTGCACTGCTCTGAGAGCATATTAATTTACACATGTACTACCTGACTGGAATGGATGGGAATTGCCAAGTGGGTGCTCAGGCCTGGGAACCTGTAGACATCACTCCAGGCAGTGGCCAGCAAGGGGGTACCTGGGCTGCCCCTGCTGTTCTTGGCATACCATCCTCCAGTGCACAGTGCAGGGAGGAGGGTCAGAGCTGTAGGAAAATGGTAGCTAAACAATCACACTAATATAAATTTATTACCTATTCATTATTTATTTTTTAATTATTGCTTTCTTATTTTGATTACTGCTTTCTTTTGTCCTAACAGATTAGCCTTCCCATTTAAAGGCTTACCTTCTAATTGCAGCCTTTTCTGACTCCACCAGCTCCGAGTAGTTGTCTTCGAGGCTTTCCCCACTGTTGCTCTGATCATCAGGTTCGATGTTGACTTTTTGCAGCTCCATGCGATCCATTAGAGCGGTCAGTGCTTTCCAGCACACACAATGGCTTCTTCAGGGTAAACAGCTCCGTACCGTCTGCTTCTGCGTCCTCTTTACCATGCAGGGACTGCCTGAACACTCTGTTCTGCAAACAAAACACAACAGAACTCATTAGAGTTTTTCTCAAATTAGATAAACCAGTGTGAATTGTTGGGTTTATGTTTGTTCTTTGTAATAGCATTAAGAGGAGAAAGCATTGCAGACTGGGAAAATTCTGGGCAAGAATAATGTCCCTTTATATGCCTGCTCTTGGCCTTTCTGTCTCCCTTCCAATGGTAAAGAGTGCAGGGGCCGATGGATGCACAGTGGATATCCAGCATCTGGAAAAATTACAAAGCCAGCAAAAATAATTTCTTGAACAGTTGCTTTTGAATTTCTTGGAGATGATGCTGTTAGAATTAAAGGGAGTATATCAGGGTTTTCCTACCACTGCCTCGAAGCATACATACTCTTAAGGGAAATGCTCAGTGTTTTGAATCATGTATTGTAAGATTAACGTTGTCACAGGTTTAAGTGTTATGAAGTTCTGTCCTTTTCACTGGGATTTGACAGAGGTGAGTATCTCCGTACGACCACTCCTTTGATAATTAGGAGGTACATTTGAATAAATGCTCAGCCCTCTATTTCTATATGGACCAAAGAAAACTGTACAAAACAAAGTTACAAAGAGGAATTCACCTCCATGATTTCATCAGTTGCATGTTACAGTCTCATTTAGAGATACAGATTTAAATTCATTTGCTCGTTCCCAGATTCAATAGGAAAACACTGTGCCAGAACTATTGCGGTTTTACAATACTTTTCCCTTCCCAAAGGGAAAATGCATCTTTGATGCATTTTTTTATTTTCATTTTGTATCTGGGAAGATCAAGGGGCAAAGCAGTGAAGGGAGTGAGCACAGATCAGACAGAACATTGCTGACACACCCGAGGCCAGAGTCACAGACTTCTGGCACCCTACCTGCTACCTTGCAGTCAGGCATGCTGCCTGGATCCATTACATATTTCATTATTATGTCATGCTAGATGCATCCCGGCACTGTGCAAAAACATACCCAAAACACTGCAAGGAATAAATTCTATATCTGGCTCTTTGTAACACAAAACCTGCAATTATTTAATAGCCTTTTTCCTGGTTTTGCATTTATGGATGTATAGGTCCTTGCCCAATGCCCAGACCTTTGCTATCCTCTGCTACTGACCACATGCTGCTCTTAAGAATGTCTACAGATATATTTGTAGTGGCAAAATGTTAAAGTGCACGTGCTTAAAATGTAAATGTAAACTTTAAATAAGTATAGCTTCATTGCTTACTAAAAACATTCATCCAGACCAGACAACTGAAAAGGAAAAGCAATATCACAATGCATTAGGAGATTTCCTAGCAGAGCGCGCGGCTGTGTTTCTTCCTTTCTGCTGTCACACAGGGAGTGTACGTGAGGGGACGAGTGACTTTGGTATCAGGGTAGAGCTGCCAGCACTCACATTCCAGTGGCTGAGTGGTTCTGCCCACTTGGGATATGAATAACTCCAGGAGACACAAAAATAATAAAAAATAACCCCATCCAACAGAGCCTTTCTAACTGTGTCTTCTTTCACAGAACTGTCTTCAAATGCAGACACTGCCCTACCTGAGAAACAAAGTACTTCCAATTCCTGATGTTTATTTTTAATCTGTGGTGTAAAAGTAAATCAGACAAAACTGACTGTGCTTATCCCCATTCTGGTAAAAGGTAAAATCTACCCTGTGTGCATGGCCTAATGCTTGTTGGAGAAACATCTTTTCCAGAGGAGGCAATCCAAAAACTACAGATCTTCAAAGAGTTGGGAAACAGAGGAAAAGTAAGCAAAAAAGTTGCCAGGAGTTAAGTTACACAGAGATTAGGCCAAGGAGGAAAGTCTATGCAGTACAGTAAACACAATTTGGAAAGGGGAGCAAAAACTAACTGCCAATACATGTTAAAACATAAGAATCATCTGGACATTGTCCTGTCAAACATTTACACAAGTAATCTGATTTATGGGCGTCATCTCTAAAGGCTGCAGAAATACTGCATAAAGCAGTGATTTTCAAATTATTATTATTTTTTTTAATTTGTGGATTCCTAAAGGCCTTTTGGTGAAGGTGCAAAGCCTCAGGTGGCAAAATTAAATCTGTCGAGAAACCGGTTTCTTGCCGTAGTCAGTTTTTAGGAAGTTGTTGGTAGAGCTCAAGGGATCTGCAAACCATGAACTGAAGGCCATTGGCATAAATGAGGGCAGGATGATACCCATAAAACAAGGTTGGTATTTGATTTGAATCCTGTAAATACATATAACTGTAACTACAACCTTTGAACTTCAACAAAACTTGGCTGAGCTGGTCCTTAGTTGGTGAAAATCCATGTCTTTAGGTTCCTAACTCTGCACGTATTGAAGTGTTTAGAAGGATGTTGAGGTCCTGGTAGTGCATGCTCCCCACAAGTAATGTAGAAGGGTCAGAGCTGCTACTTCTTCACCCGAGGAGGAAATGGGGTAGCCCTGCACCTCCTGGGTCACTGCTCGATGTGCAAGACATTATTTAGAAAAAGAGGGGCACACTAGCTGGCTCCGTTTAAAATAAATACCATCAGTCAGTCAGTCTGGAGCTCTGCCAGAAGCTTAGCACATGATATCAGAGGAGAAACACTGAAGTTCATCTTCTTTAGCTTCTCTGGGATTTAGTGCTTTGTGTTTCAGAGTTCTGGATTTGGTGCCTAACCTCTGCTTTAGCCATCCAAACACATTGTGACTTGCCGAGCTTCCTTACCCTAGAGAGGGATTTTGTAAGTTGGGAAGTAACCAATAAAATACCTCTCTACTCGTTTTCCCTTCCCTTTTTCCCCTTGTGTTTATGTACAAGAAAAATCTCTTAGCTCTACAGCATTCCTTAAACTTGGCTTCAATACAGCACTGGTTTTGCTGCCTCCTGTGGCATTTGGCTAAACAGAAGAGATTTTTCTTTAAGTATGTCATAAAATGGAAATACTAGCTGCAAAAGAGATTCACCTATTATTATTTATTTAAGTTATTTATTCCTATAAAAATGGTTTTCTCTTCAAGTAGAAGATACTATTCTGCATCATTTATTAAGTAACCATTT
Organism: Chloroceryle aenea; assembly: GCA_013399075.1. NCBI lineage: Eukaryota > Metazoa > Chordata > Aves > Coraciiformes > Cerylidae > Chloroceryle > Chloroceryle aenea. Next base: position 246,681 of record VWZY01001545.1, on the reverse strand, counting down.
TCATCACTGATTCAGAAAATGATGAAATTTTTGGCATCTGATTTCACAACATTATTGATTTCTGTCCAGTGTGCAGTTAGGGCATTAAGAGAATGGAAAACCACCAGACAAATAATGCCAGGTCACAGATATGACTACCATTTTTATCAGCATATATCAATATCAAGATTTGTAAACTCCGCCATGATATCTGATTAGGCAGATTTTGCCAGATTCTTCATCTTCATGACAGTGACTTTATAATATTATCATCTGTGCAGCTATTTCAAAATGAAATAAGAGTTGTCACTGTGAAATAAACAATTAAAATACAAAGCTTGCTTTCACAAATTCTTTTATTAACAGAAATGCTAGCCATATAAATCAAGAGCCTTGAAAAAAACTGTCAGAAGTTAACCAAGGGCTGCAAAGGAAAGCAAGCATACATTTCTTAATTGCCTGGTCAATGTTAAACACCTTTTGCTGATTTTCTGGTTATTTAGGTTTTGATTTACTGGAAAAAAAAACCAACGAAATACCAAGAAGGCTACATTTCATTCCTGAAGAAATACCCAAGATATTTGGCAACATAAATTACCATGTTAGTAAATCTTAAGAAGCCAATCCTTCACATTGTTCTTATATTTACAGATTAATTACATTTCTAATTCTCCATTTTTAAGCATGTGTCCAGTGTCTAAAATACATTGATCAAACATTGTAAAGAAAAATAGTTTTAGGTTTACCTCCAAGTCAAGTAAGTTCTCTTTCTTGCTTGCTAAGCAGATTGTATTTTTTAGGTTTTGCACCTGTAATAAAGTTTGCTCATGTGCAACCTAGAGAGGTTGGACAGTGATTTAAAGACAAATGGGAGTGTATCAGATGAGCCAATCAACAGCTGCTACACCCCAACAACTCCCTTTGACAAATTTGCGTCAGCTCTTTTTTAATAAAAGGGAAAAAAAAAAAAAAAAAAAAAGNAAAAAAAAAAAAAGAAAGGTAAATCAGTTTATTGGAGCACACTGAGGGCAAACATCTCAGTTCTCAGTTAGAAGAGCTATTTGCTCTCTGAGCTTAGCACTATTACAAAATGCATATCCACAGAATGCTTCACCCAGGCTTTATCAGGCTTTCATTTGATAGTCTTGATTTTTTGAATGATGCTGTAGCACAATGTTAATAAGGCTGGAAAACAGGACGTAGGAGAAATGGCTGAGGGCTGCCACACTGCTCTATCTCTGTGACTGCAGAGCTACATCTTGCTGTTGCAGTGAGGTGTGCACAGCAGGACTTGGTCGGAAAACTGTGCTTTCATATAGGCTGGTTGACCTGTCCCTTAGTTTCCCAGATGAAATATCCACTCTAATTGCAATTGTGGACATATATCTCAAGTGACAAATGTTACTTATTTAATGGCAATATAGACCTGTGGAGAAGTATTTCATTACCTGTGATGTGCCTGTAGTACTGTAGAATTTGCAACCTTTTATCCAATTACTTAATGATCATAATTAAAAAAAAAACCAAACAACCCTCAGCCCTCCCTCCCATGTAGGCTTTGTGATTAAAGCCCTCAGAGTGGTCTGACTGCAGAGGCAGGAGAGCAAGTGAAGGGATGTAATTTTTAATTCTTAGAGTTTCCTGCAGAGCACTTCAGACTGCTTTAGCTCAGGCTGGGTGACAACCTGTGGGAACCCAACCCTTCTCTGCCACAAAGAAGGCTTCTCCCTGCTTGCTGCTGGCACTGGCTGTGGTGTGTCACTTCATGGTTCCCTCTCCTTCAAAAAAATACTGGTTCTAATATAGACTCAGACAAATAGTTTAACAAAAATAAGCTGTCTGCCTCAGTTCTGCATTCCCATCAACATGCAACTGATCGTAAGGCACATCATACCATATGATGCTAAAAGTAGTACTCCAAAGATTAAGAAGTGCAAGGTTCACAGCTAGAGGTCCTATCTTGCTTTAAACCTATCACATAGTTGGAAAAAATGAACAAAATTTTGGGCTTACATTGGTTGAAAGGACTTAGAGTCTGAAAGCTGTCTGTATTTTTCATTGCATCATCTGGTCTAATGGAGGAAACAGGCATGTGACAAAGAGTAGGTGTCCTTAATGAATTAATTAAAGCAGTTCTCAACTGTGGTTTGGCAATGAACTGTTCTACCCACTGCTAGGGTGAGAGGGGAAGGGCTTCAGGAGAGGCTGGGTAAGGCAGTCCTGCTCTGTTTCCTCCTTGCACTGTTGTTTATGTGGAAGCCTCATGTAACGCCAGGGGAGAGAAAAACATTTCTTTAAACAAATGAAAATAAGATTGTACACCATAAAGCAAACAGCAGGAAGATTTGGGGACAGATGTACTAACAAATCAGCAACAGCTGTGAAAATGACTTCTGATACATCTTTTGAAACCTGATTAAAAAAATAATATTCATGATTACAGTTCCTTTCTTTTACAAATACCACAGATACTGATGTCTGTGTCTGATACCCACCAAGCGTAAGCAGCATGGCACAATTCTCTCTTTAGCCACACTGGGGTAGTTGGGTGGGTATTTTGTCAGTGCATGGGGGGATAGGGATGGAGTCATCGGAGTCAATGGTGCTCAGCAGTGCCCCTGCCCCAACATCTGATGCTCCAAAGATGCCAGGCCGCATACAGTATATGGACAGGTGGGGTTGGCAGAAACCATACCCATACTTGTAGGCAGTTTTGTCTTTCTCCCTTATTCCCTTTCTCTTCCCCTTTGGGGAGGGAGGGGGGTTGACAGAGATTGCCCATTATAGGTCTAAGGGGTTGCCCTGATTCTAAACCATGACAAACTGATACTAGGCAGCCTGAGTATCTTCTCTTACATTCAAAAAAGGTTCAAGTGTACTACTTTTGACACCCACCCCCTGCCAAAAACCTACTAAAGAAATCTGTTCTTTCTCTGTTTGTTTGTGGGATCTTACTACAAGCTCCAAGAGTCACCTCAGTGTCTGTGGAGCACCCTGCAGCTCACTAAGGGAGTGTTTCCCCCACAGTGCTCAGATCCTTGTTTACCCTTTCTCTGAGGACAACAGGTAAACTGCAACTAGAACTATGATATTTGGTGGATGTTATACTTTCCTCTTCTGGTGCCTTTTGGCCACCTAATATCTCATAGAGACAGCACATGATGCAGTAACACCTGCCAGCCTTTACAGAAGAAATTTCCAGACATGGCAGATATGACGACAGGACACGGAGATGCACAGAGGAAACCCCACCTAAACAATCTTCTATAGCTTAGAGGAGTGTTTCTAGAGCAGAGGCTTTTGGTAGGGTTGGGCGTTAGCGGTGGTGGCAGTGCAATTTTGAAAGGCTCAGTGATCCCTGTGCTCCAGACACAACCTCCCACATTTGCCACATCAGCAAGTCCTGTCTTCTGAACAATATAATGCTCTTTAGGGAGTAAAACCTATTAACCATTTCTTCAAGCCCTTGTCTGAGGAAAAGAGCTACTCACAAAAGAGCTCCAAGAGATCTTTTAAAAGATTAATATACACAAATTTTGCAAAACAAAACTGAGTTAGTTGGTAAATGTGTTCTCTGTAGCAGAATAAATAGTATTTTCTGAAAGAAGGCTGCAACATCCTGTTTTTCCTTTCAGGAAAACATAATTTCTTCACATCCCCAAGTTTATTTCAGTCTCTCTGTCAATAATGAGCTTTACAGGGAGAGTATGAAAAGCTGCATTTGTAATTGGCTACAGTGAACTAAGGAAGACCTAAAATAGAATGTTAAATAAAACTCAAGTGATTAATTTTAAGAAATAAGATTCCTATAATAAATATTAGTTTCAGAATCATGGCTGTAATTTACAAAATATTAATTGCTTTACTACTGTGCTTTTTGACTTAGTAGGTTTTTAATATTAAGTATGACTTAATAGCACAGGATTTTTTATTAGTGACAGTACTACATCTCTCTATTGTAGTGATTCCTGCCAGTGAAGAGTGTTTTTGTTGTTGCCCAATACTTTTAGAAGAAAGATAGAGATGTTTAGGTTCATAACACCTAACAACAAACACTTCACTACAATGGCTAAGAAAGGAGAAAATTTGAATTAGGATCTTTATAATCTCAATGGAAGGACATAGCAACATGTCAGAAAATGATCCAGCCCACCCAGAAGGGGCTTATGATCACCAGCCAGCTTCTTAAATACACTTCACTCAGGTGCTTAAAGGTTGACAGTCTGAGTCTGGGTTTTGGGAAGCTTATATATGTTATTTACACTATTTATACTATTCAGAAGAAGGACATACTATGCAAAATTTGTTTTGCTTTTTCTTCTATTTTAATGATGTCAGGAATAGACAACAGCATCCCTTCTAGATTTTTGCCCCATACCTTCTGTTGTTCCATACCCTCACATAAAATAGTTTACAATAGTGATGCCGGTCCCCCTCAATTACTTTCAGAATTCATTTGGAAACATCTTACACTGTTAGAACAATTATTCCTGGCTTCAAGCCTTGCCTGAGTGAATGCAGGGGCTACCTGGAGATTTTCACTTCAAGCCTGTGTCTGTTTGCTCTGAAAGTGCTCATACGTGCTAGAAAGAACATATTGTCCATGCTCTACATGGGACAAGACTGAGCAAACAAAGCTTCAGGGAAGAGGAATGAGGAATTAACTATGTAGTGAATAGCCACTGCTGAATAATGTGCAATATAATACCATGGTTTTATAGGTTTTTAAATATAACAGCTCACCAAGGAATATTGAGGCGTTAGATCACTTTAGCCTACACTGATATGTATATATACACATATATATAAGAAGTCAACACCTCTCATTGTTTGGAACTATATATTTCAATTTATCCAATCCCTTGACACTGTGTGTAGAGAACAAGTGACTAACTGAGTGCCTGGGATTTCTTGTAGCTGCTGCCATGTTCTGCCCAAATGTGGCTGAGTGATTTCAAGCTCTTGAATGAACCACTGGTTTGACACCTGTGACTTGAGCAGTGAGTGGGGTTGAGACTCAGGGCCTCTGGGAGCATCCAGAGCTGCACATTAGGCATGTCTTTGGGACGTCTGCTTCTTTTAAGATCTGGAAAACTTGCAGATCCAGATCTGCTCGTTGAAAAGGGGTTATATCTAGTTTTATACTTTGGTTTCATATGAGGAGGTTAATTTTTGCAGCAGCTGCAATGACCTCTGCATCCTGAGGAATTCAGCAGAAGCAGCCTAGCTCATATCCACCCTGCCAGAATATTTCATCCAGGTGGTCTCCATCTCTGCTGCCACCTCTTGTGGATACCTTCAGGTGAAAGGAAAGGTTTCCAGTAGAATTACTCACTAGGCTAGCCTGCTTGTGGCTCCCTCTTCCATGAGACTCAATGCCTGTCCCATTGCACAACCAGACAAATGTCCAACATGGAATGTGTCCATGGTTATCTCCCATGAGATAAATATGTCTCCTGTGACAGAGGCTGGGGAGAGCTCACTTTTTATCGTTTATGGGGAACACAAATGTATATTTTCATTTGCATCTAGTCAGACAGAGAAGCCTATATTTGTTCAGTACTGTATAGCTCTCAAATGCCTCCATATGTGCCAGCATGTCATGCTGGGATGGAAGATCGGGTCACCAGTACTTCTCACCTCAGGGCTGCTAGAGTGAGGGTCTAGAAGAGCTCTCATAAAACTATCTGAATTGGATTAGCTAGAGTGCAGCAAGGAAGAAGATTATTTTCTTCTATCAGGCACTTTTGAGTTTTGCCCCCTCCAAGAAGGAGTGTATCAAGATGGTGGTGGAGTGCAAGGCATACAAAGAGATGTTGAGGGTGCTGGGCTTGGTCATACTGAAGAAAAGCAGGTTAAGAAAAGATATTATTGCTGTCTGTAACAATCTAATGGGGATATGGAGAAGAGAACGCTAGGGTCTCCTTGGAGGCAGAGGCACTGAACACAGCTGACCCACAGTAGAGTTAGCAACATCTGGATCCTTGCTGACTGAGACTACAAGCATAGTTGTAGGTCCTGTGGTGAGCTTAGGAAAATAGTCAGGCAAGGGGATAGAACACCACTTTTATGGGACCATTGACCTAGATGGAAATAGTGGACAAGCTCTTCCTAATGGGCTTTTGTCTAGTCTGTTCTTGACCTTGTTTTTGTTAACCATGATTTTGCTATTTGTATTTTGGCCATTATTACATTATGAGGTTCTCTAAAACACATGATAGAAGCTACTGATAACTTAGTTTCACCAGAAATCTTTAGGGCCCTATGACTACATTTCTGTTTATAAAAATAACAATGTATTCAAATAAACTAGATGTGACTAAAATCAGCCTGCGAAAACAATCAGGTTTCCTTTTCATTAGCAGACTCTGCGGGAGAGCAATACTCTTATTTGTTCTGTCTGAGCAGTGTATAATACTTTGCAGCAGTTAACAACATTGCTTAGACCCTGAGAGCAGAGTCAGCTCTTTAGAAGTAATTAGGATGAGGTAGCACTCTTAAAAAAGGTTTATATTTACTTGAGGGGAGAAGCATGCCTTTGGAGATCTGTGGGTATTGACAGCTTACAAGGATTTCCCATTTGTTAAAATGAACAAAAAAAGAGGTGAAACCAATACATTCCTGGTCCAATGGAGCAGGAGCCCATTGCTCTTTTCTGGCAGTGAGAAGGAGGTTCTGTACACCTAGTTTTGCTCACCCTAGGTGCCCTGCAGTTAGTCCAGGGTATAGAACTGAAATCCTGGTTCTGCTACAGGCTTTTCCTGCCTCTAAAACAACAGTCTTGTAGAGTTTAGGCACCGCAGTGGCAGTCAGAGTTCACACCAATGTGTTAAGCACTGTCACTTTCCTTAGGGGGGCCCCAAGGTGCACAGAGCCCTGTCAGGTGCAGCCACCACCCAGGAAGGGCTGAGCATCTCAGGACCTTGGAAACTCTGTCTCTACAATGTCAAAGTTTCTTCTCTGTTCAATCTGCCAATCTGTTCAAAATACACCAAGCGTACACCTAGAAGTATGAAATGGAGCAGCCTAACAAAGCTTCAGTTCTCTTCTGCTGCATTCTTAAGGGTTCCATGAGTTAGACTGAATTTGAGCACAGGAAATTTAAGTGCATGTCTGGCCAAAACACACCTTGTTGACAACTCATAGCAGCTCAAAATAAGATGTCTCAATGTCCTTAGTGGATCTAATCTACTCTCTGCTCACCAGTCCTCCATCTGAAAGCTCAGGCTGTAATATATCCCTGTTTCTCTCGGACATCACAGGGAGAAGTACATTCAAGGCTAAGCATCAAATGCACAATCAGGGTCTCAATGAAAGCTTGCTGCCATTTATCAGCTATTTAATGAATTAATGGTATAGAAAAAAAACACATTAAAAAAGATGCAAAAAGGATTAAAAAGATCAAATCATACTCTATGTGAAACGTGCTTGTTCTTACTATTTTTCTCTTGAAGCTTTATATCTAGAAACCTTTGTTTCTGTCAGTTCCACATACTTCTCTTGATAGCCTTCCTTACCCAACGGTAGTGATATTTTGTAATCTTTTATTAGTTTTTTAAAAAAAGTATAATTAAAAATCACCAAATTAATTATAACAATGATTCACGGTGTTGTTATTGTTCATTATTATAATTTGTCATATGAAACAATGCCTAGCTGTTCATTCTTCCACTTTTAAAAGAGAAATGTGTCTCAGCTCTGAAGGGTTGAAATTCTGCTTATTTTACTAACTGAAACATATTTGTACACTGCCATGCTTTTGTATCCCTCCTTCTAACTTGTGCAAAATGTACTTTTGCTCTGATCAATCTGTGAAAATTCTGCAAGATTTTGCCCTCTCTGATCAAGCCATTGATCCACCAAGTTCAACAGCCTCATGTGATGGTAGCCAATATCTCACCCAGCAGATTATCCTCAATCTCTCAGTAACACACCTAATCCTGAGAGGCACTCTACTGGGGAGATGCCTTCGTGAATTCCACTCCTAATTTGTGAGATTTTAAGCAATATTATTTCCTGAAAATATGTGAGTTAGAAATGGTCATGTACTGCCTATCTGTATGGTTGTTAATATAATGGCATTTGAACAAGAGGAGAAGCCACAGGAGACATAAGTCATATCTAAAAATAACAGTGATAAAGGAACAGTAATGACAATCCTATTTTCATGTGGCAGCTGCAATGGATTTGTGCAGAACCTTGGCCCAGAGGCTTTCCAGGCACTTGACTGAGCCTTTTGGACTCCTGAGCCACACTGACTCCACAGGCTGATGGCAAGAAGCCTGCCAAGTGACTGAACACAAATAGCAATAAGTCACCTTATGGGAACTCAGTCACTGTTGGTATCTCCTTGGTTGTGGACCATATCTGAAGGACTAACAAGCTCTACGTTTTGGATGTGGTGTCTGGAAATGTGAATGTTCCCTCCTGAATTCTGCTGTTGGGTCTAATTAATTACTTTATCTTCCCCTACAAATCTTGTGCCATGAGAATTGTCTGTAATTTGATAACCCATGGGATGTTGCTAGAAACACACTAAAGGTTCATTTTGTCATGAAAACCTCCCAGTCTGCTTGGCTTTGCAGCGATGTCAATATTTATTGTCACTGTCACAGGCCCAGAAAGATTACACAGACATGGTCAGAACACTGCACTTGCAGTTCAAATAGGGTTACATCCAGCATTCTTCCTCCACTTTTGAATTTAAGAGATATTGCATCATTACTGGTGCCAATGAGATGGCAGTCCCAAACACTATTGGGAAAGGAAGGGAACCAATGACCAACCTACCTGGGCTCCTGCTTCTTCCTCCACAGCCCCTGACTGGGTTTAAACTCTGGAGAAGTGATGCTAATGCATCCCACAACTCTGTTAAGTCAACATAAGCAAATGCTGATGCTAAAACAGGCTGTGCCAACTTCTCACTGACTCAATCACTGTTTTCACTTTCCTTGCTTCCTCAGTGGCTGCAAACAGTCATAAATACATATGGGAGGAAAAAAAAACCAAAAACCTAGTTTTAATCCTATTCCCATTCACCATGTAGATGAACAAACAACTGCCAGAAGGGAGAGAGACATGCAAATAGCAGTAACTGGGCAGAGGACTTGCAGGTAAATCAGGACTGCTGACTCCAGTTTAAACTAATTGTGGAGCTAGTGCATAACCTACAGTGATTGTACAATGTTCCCTCAGGGCTAAAGAGGACTGGAGGGTGTGTGTACAATAGTGTGAGGCAAACTTCCCTGGTCCATTATATCTGGATTAGGCAGACAAAATGAAACCAAGTTTCTGACTCTGAGAAAATACCATTAGAAAGGTTTAAGCTAGACTAAACATAGCTAAAGTACCCTTCATTTACAAAGTGCTTCACATTATTCATTATGACATCCAAAATCAAGTACTGATAATTTCTAATGAAACATAACCTACTCAAGTTGCTCTTTTAAATCAAAACTGTTGTTTCATCTTCCTTTTTTTTTTAAGTTGTGAAAATCACATCATAAAAAGCTTTTATGTTTCAGAAAATTTTAATGAGAATAATGTTTCTTAATAATGAGTCTTATAACAGCATTACTTAAAACAATTAAATCAATTAGTTCAATAAAATTCTTCAACTGAACTGCAATATTATGGCACTGTGACTGATTGAGTTTACTGCCTTTCCAGTCAATGAAAGATTGGTTCCTTTAGCAATTACACTCTGATTAGTCCCCAGCAAGAACATTACTCATCCCCTACTGCTATCAAAGGGCCTTTATTGCTGGCTTTTTATTCTCTCTTTAATCCTAAATGAACACAATTTATCACAATCCTTGCTTTGGAGAAGTCTTGGAGATTTATTTATTTTTTAAAAATTGCATTTTATCTATGCTAAAACTTTGTTAACATCAGCAAATCCAAGAAGAAACATTACCAGGCACTGAAGTGTCATGCCAGACATAACCACCTAATGGTTTTGGCTTAATTAAAAAAATTGTAGCTCTGGCTGTTGAGATACAAGTAAGAGTTAATGTCAAAAAGTGGATAAAAAAGTAACTTTCTCACAAAATAGCTTAAAGAATATTTTCATAGCCCAAGTAATCAAACTTCTGTCAAGATGAGATAATTGTCAATCAAGCTCTCAATTCAAACACAGCTGCTAAAAATCAGAGACAAATGAAGCCAGACACTTCACTGCAGTTTAAGCACCTAACTCAGAAGTGAGTACAGAGTCTTGGCAGTAGCTGAGATCCTGCTGTAAATCCAGATATTTGCAAAGGCATTACTAACAGAAGTCTAAATTGGTGAGATTTTTCTTTCTGAAGCTGAAAACAAATGTATTTGTCATGCTCTTTAAAACAGTGTTTAATGAGAAAAATCTGAGAGTATGTTAGCTTTTTTTACAAATTATTTTTAAGTATTAAAGAAAAATGTGGTTTTTGGCTTCCAATAGGCAATTTATATATCCTTTAATCAAATCTTATTAGTAAAAGCTTTTTCCTCTCTCAACAGACTGACTGAATGTGCCACAGAAGACTAAGCATGCTTCGATGAGCAGTCACCATTCCTGCAAAGATTCATGCTTCTTCACTCTTGCCAGTTGAAAGCAATCAGAAGTTACATATAAAGGTATTGCTAAAATAAAGCTGTATTTGTATTTATAATTTTTTCACCTTAGTTTCCATGTCTTTTTTTTCTCAGAAGTTAGAAATTATTTAAGATGTTATACACTTTGTTACTTATTCAACTTCATTCTGTTAAGTACAGTTTGAAGTAAGATCTAGAAGCCAACACTTCTCACAGGAAATTAACATTTTACTTTTATGTTCTGCACATCCATACACTACTATTGTTTATTATACTATTGTGTAATTTTGCACAAATATTGATTAGTAATTTCGTAAATCTGAAAGCCACAATTCCCAGGTGATGACCATGACCCTAGAAAAAGTCTAGAGAAAACAACTTCATTACGAGACATACCTTGCAATAGATGTTTGTTTAACTGGAAATCCACAAGAGCAGCTGCCCAGTGCATCAGTACATATTTGCTTCTGAATCTTTTCTCAAAGGCACTATTTAAACATGTTGATGAACAGAGCTGCATCTCTCCCCCTCTCCATTCCAGCAAAACAAGGAAACTCACGAGAAAAAATTTGGGGGTTTTGGTGGTTTTACTTATTTATTTATTTATTTATTTTTATTTCAAGTAGTGCTATGTGGTGAGACATTTACTTTTTATAATCCTATTTAAATATGAAGGTGGGAAGCTTCCATGTTCCTGTACAGATGCAATGTCTGTGTGTATTGCTCAGTGACATTTCTATTTGAAGATGAATGTACTTCTATTTCTATAAGTGTTTGTGTATAGAGCTCCTTCTTGTCCATATTTGGCTTGATGCTAAAGACCTGGCTACTCTAGCTTCCCCACTTCGGCAAGATGGAGATGAGAATTACGGTGTCACAGAATGGTAGGTGTTGGAAGGGAAATAGAGAATATAGAGAATATCAGTCTAGTTCAAGACATATGGCTTGTTTCAGATCTGGTCCTAATTTATGTTAAACTCTGAGAATGGTAGCAAGGGTTTTATTATGTGTGTAGCTGGACTAGCTATCACTAAATTTCACACAGTATCCTGAAGGGCAACAGTGATAACAGATTTTTCAGCTGCCCCTGTTCTGGGCGAAGTTCAATGCTTTGACCTAGAGGGGAAAGTTTGTGTCTCCTGATCTAGTCACACTTTACACTTCCTTTCTGGGCTCTGTTTTAGCCTTTCTTCTGCCAATGCTATGAAGGTGAATCCCTTCATCCTGTCAACACCTAACTTTAATTAGCTAAAGAAATTTCTCAAAGTGCTTCATCTCTCTCAGAGCTGTTTCTGTAACCATTCTAGCTCATGAAACAAACCATGGCTGAGGTTTTGTCACTCATCTTCTCCTCCAACATTGTCCAGTAATGTAAATTGTCAGAAAAAAACTTGATCCAATCACTCTCTTACTCCTGTGCACAGCATTTCTGCATGTGACCAATTTCACTATGGCATGGAAGAAGATCTGAGCTTAATGGTACACCGAGTGCCACAAAACCAAACTTTCTCAGAGCAGGAATGATGTTTTTCATGATAAAACAGAAATAAAAAAAGTACAAGATAAATCATGCTTCTAAGATGTGTGAGAGTTCTTTGACACCTATTTAAAACAAAACTAAAAATGTCCATCAGCCATTTAGCCTTTTGTTTGCTTTGTGTCTGCACTTGCATTAGTGTCTGTAAGGCAAGAAACTGCGAAGTAGAAACACAAACTGAATCCTGAGATACTCATTCAGGCTGAACTCTTATTACTGGCAAAGGAAGATTTGTCTGAGTAACCTTGATATCCCCTGGTTTGTTTTTTTTTTTCTTCCCACTGTAAAAAGGAAAAATGCTAAAAAAAAATTCCAGTAATTTTATTCCTCTCATTTTCAGTAATCATAATGATATCCACTAATCTGGTTTAAAAACAGAAGGGTAAATCCACATTTGCTAACAAGACTTGTGATGGTCTTGAGGAGCAAAAGTTTGTTCCTTAAATTTCAACCTTGAATTTTCTGATTCTTGTTAACTTAGCCCGTCTTTTCTCCTCCTCTGCAATGTCTTTAACACTAATTTCTGAAATATGACTTTTAAATTTTCAGATCTAGTTGATGGGTAAATTAAAGACTGAAAGAAGAAAATGAACTCTATTAGGAACCAGAAATGTTCTGTAAATTGAGGTCATGAATTCCTAAGAAAACAGGAAGATACTATACTGTTTGTTGCAAAGTTATGAAATTTTCTTTTTAGTTTGAAGCAAATTTTCCTTCAAGCAAAATTGGCTAACTCTACCATTTTTAGTAGCTTATAGAGAAACTCGTGGTTATGAAATCCAGATCATCAAATGAATCATCAAGACTAGACCGTAGTTTTAACTACTACTACTTGCAAGACTCATCAGTGGTAGTGACATAGGACACATTTTTGTAAGTCCTAATATTCAGCTTTGATGAGAGGAAAGGTGTGATGATAATTTCCTCCCTATTTCACAATGATTTTATGAAATTCAATTAGTGATTGTAGAATGTTGTTATTGGCTGCATGATTGCTCATAAACATTCTTAATGTATTTCTTAATAACATGATCCTTAAACTTTTATTACTTCCTTCAAGCTGTGAACTCCAGCTGTGATAATCTCTAAGAAAGAAAAGTATATACTGATTAACTGTCTTAGAAGCATTTCTTTGCACATTGATAAATATGACTGTAGATGACTTGTGTGGAAAATCTGATATATGATCTTAATGGGAAAAAAAAAGAGATGATTACTAGTGCTTCACGGTCATAATTCTTCTGAAAAGTGGATAGACTCATGCTCTAGTCATATTCTGCTCATAAGTAGGTGCCACAAGACATGTAGAATTCATTATACCTTTGTTTATATTACTGGATAGTATTTTCTAAAATTTTTAGTGTTGCAGTTTTTGAGCTTAATATTGCAATGTCAGCTACAATATTGTATTTGGAGAGAAGGCCTTACAGAAGAAGGTTCAAAATGCATGATCTATTTCTCATCTTCTAGTGCTGTAATACTTGGCTTTGTAAAGCTTGTTGAGAGCTTGTTGTCATATGATGCTGCAGAAACTGAGCAGCAAGTTAGGCAGTATCACTCAAATACTGTAACACTTAAAAATTTGAGTCACTCCCCAGAACACCATAAAAATTATTTCAAATATTTACATGACTCCATTTAACATAAAGGGCCTTGATTTATTCTGGTGTAAAACTCAAGCTTCTGTAGTTTATGTCAAGGCAACATATGAAACACATTGCATCTCTCTCTTTCTGACTATTGGAGTAAATTCTTGAAAAATAACCCTTCCTTCTCATTACCAGCTAATGATGTACATTTATGATCTGTTTGAGTTTCTCCATCCAACCATGTTCTTCCTGACTTACGGGAAAGATGTGTTTGTTCAACCACACTGTTCAGCCAATTCAGTAATGGATATTCACTTTTACTGGCTGACATGAAGCACAGAAGAAACTGTTTCACTTTAAAGTATAGACTTCATAAGGTACAAGTACATGTAAGTGAAAGCACATATCAAGACGCAGTATAATACCTTACAGGCAAGTTGGCAAAGGTTATGTTTTCTACTGGAAATTTATACTTTTTCACCCAGGTCCTTAAAGTTAGAGGTAAAAAAAATATATATGCATTTAGAAATACTTCTGTAGTGTGTTTGGGGTTTTTTTTTTTTTTTTTTTTTTTTTTTTTTTTTTTTTTTTTTTTTTTTTTTTTTTTTTTTTTTTTTTTTTTTTTTTTTTTTTTTTTGTTTTTTTTTTTTTTTGTTTTTTTTTTTTTTGTTTTTGTTTTTTTTTTTTTTTTTTTTTTTTTTTTTTTTTTTTGTTTTTTTTTTTTTTGGTTTGGTTTGGTTTGGTTTTTTTTGTTTCTTTTTTTCAGAAATATTAATAACTAGCATAAGAGATTTTACCAAATATAGACATTTTCTGCAGAAGTTATTTTGGTTTAAAAAAAAAACCCAAAACCTTATGAAAGGAAAACATTTAATCAGGTCAACATTAAAATTTATACAAATGCATAATGCAGGAGTTATCCTGACATACACAGGGGAGCTAATAGAGAAAAATATCAGAAAGTCACTCTTTTTCAAAGTAAACAATTAGAAAAATAAATAGGTGCCAAAAATATAAATGTATTTGATTACTTCCAGCAATACTCTCCTTTCTCATGTGTTGGGGAGTGACTCAAATACTTGCTCAGAAGGAATACACTGGAGTCTACAAATTACATTTCTGATGCCATTTCATTAAATTGAATCATTAAATACAAGAACTGAGGCATTAAATACAAGAACCTGGGTCTCCTTTACACAAAAGTGTCTTTATGCCACTCTGGCAGTACAGAAAGGCTGTAAAACAAGCAGTGCAATTAATGCCTGACTGCATGCCCACTGGCACCAACTCGAACAGTGAAAGGAAAACTAACCCCCAAACTTTTCTAAAGAATTTTCTAAATGACAAGTCCTATAACTGCAGTAAAAACCACTAGCTACTAAAGAATAGAAACAAATCCACCAGTTGTGTGTGTTTAATTTCTATGACAGAGGTCTTCAAAAAGTGCTAGAAGTTGTGAAAAAAACATGCTAGAGGAGTGCAAAGACTTCTGTGGATTTGGTCTAGGAATATTATTTGTTTTGGCCAAGTTACAACAGGAAAACAATTATTTTTGATAGAAATGCTGACATAACTTTACTAATAGCACCTCCACCAGAGATTGTTGCAGTGTGTATTTACTCAAGTACAGCATTAAATAAGAGATGTGAACTCACCATAGCAACCCCTGCATCACATTGCAGATATGCTGCTTCTAAGATACCGCCAATGTTTCTGAAGAAATACACATGAATGTTAGGTAAATATCTATCAATCCCAAATTGTGTTTCATAAATACTTTGCCATACAGTTTAATAAAAAACATCATGACTTCATGCTATGTAAATTAACTTATTACTAGACTTTATTTTCATTGTCTCATGATTATTGCCTCAAAATGTAAGATTAGATAACTCCCCAACTTACCTTGGCAAAAATAGTGACAAATACATGTCACTGTGAATCCTTACACTACCTACTCGTCCAGGAGACACAACTGTCCTTTTTGTGTCTTCTCCTGCTGCTGGCACGATATCTTGCAAAAATACTACTGTTCACTGTATGATATTCAGTATAACTGTGTGAATACAATTAAGGTTGGAAGGAGGTCCTTTCAGTTTATCTTCAGTCAGGCTGTCTTTGCTTCTTTTGAATGAACGAAATGTCATTGTATTTATGAAGTTACTGCTTGTTTTTTTACTTAAGTGTTTTCATCCCTTCAGTCCTTCTCCTATGATTTATATAAACATTTATAAGGTTGAATTTAATTTTAAACATTTTTCATTTGGAGACCTGATCCTTAATATATCCTGTATTATTTATATCTTAATTAAAAGCTTTGGGGTTGATGTGCCATTGACTGCAACTTGACCAAAAATCCTTGGCAGGTTGCCTGTTCATATGCATCAACTTCAAATCACTTACAGGGAGCCTAAAGCAACTTCCTGATAATATCCAGGGGATTGCAATCAAGCTCTTTTGCTGCTGGATCTTTCTTATACTTTATCCAACAATTCATGGCAGAATTTACCTGGGAAGGAGAAGAACTGATTGGATCTGCTTTGGTCTGTTTGGTTGGTAGGTTTTGTTTGTTTGTTTGTTTTTCTTTTCCATTTTTGTTTTGTGGTTTTTGTTTTTGGGTTTTTTNTTTGTTGTTTTGTTTGTTTGTTTTTTTTTTTTTTCTTGTCTTGCTATTAAGCAACATTATTTCCTTTTCCCAGATTTTACTTGTAGAGGAAGAACACCCATTTTCTCATGGTACCTGAGAAGATCGATGAAGAAGACAACCACTGTTCTGTTTTGGCTACATAAAGTTGTCTCAGTAGCTTCTTTCACCACTGATGATCAACTTCCTTGGGAGACACATGTCAAATTCTTTAATCTTTTGGTTTTGTGCTGTAGCTTGAGCACAGGGGCATCATATGAACAACTCAGGAACTGTGCACATCTCCAGAGATACAGGCTTCCCTCCTGTCATATCTAGTCCTTTGGGACCACCTGGAGGAGGAAGACACAGAAACAAGGCTGATTGTTTTCTAAAATTACTAACATGCAATATGATTGCCTTTTCTTGCTCCTTCTCCAAAGTCTACTGTAGCCTACTTGGACTGAAAAACTACCTGATTTTTTCAATGAATTGGATAAAATCTCCACTGTTTTTGGAAGGAAGGAAAGGAGGGAGGGATTATCCCAGCTATTGTTCAAAATAGTAGCTCACCCGGATGCAAACTGATACATACTTTTGTGCTTGTCCAGAGCTGGTATACTAAGATGAGCTGTAATTCTCCTGGATGCTCACTTTCTATGGAAACATTTCTATGGAAACAATGGGGCTTTACACCTACAGATTTCTTATACAGAATATCACAAAAATAACAAAACTAATTATCATTATATGACCACCACAGAATCAGCTGCCTGCTATACTTCTGAAGTGTTATCCAGTTGAATGATCAACAGCAATTACTTTCTACTCTTCGCAGCAGAAAGCTCTGCACTTTGCAGAAAACAAGCAACATGTGGAAGTTCTTTTAGCCTCTCTCAGCAGAAGCTTTCCTACAACATCAATGTCAGGCCAACAGAGAGGTGTTTCCCTTTAGAAAACTTTGCCACCCTCTAACCTATATCTGTTTTTATGAGAGAATAGACACTGAATCTTGGGCTAGACCAATAGACCTTTCTCCACAACCATATTAAAATAGCATAATTTAATGTTGTTATTTTTCTAAAATAATGGCAAGACATTTTTTAAACCTTAAGGGAACTGTAGGGGTTCACGCTCTAGTTTAGACTTTAATCATATTTCAAGCCTTCCAAACTTCAGCAGAATACATGTCATGAAGAATGCAGCCACCAGACCCAAACAATAAATTAATGAAATCTATGTTCTTGGACTAATAAGGAGAGAAAAGATGATGTTACTGTAAAATATTCAGTATCTTCAATATGAAATTTCTCTGAGATGCTGAAATCCATCAGACTGTGAGAAATATTATACACTCTTCATCAGGTATGAAGAGTGAAAAATCCTGAGCTATATGTAAACAAATTAGTATGCTAAAATGCCAAGAATTATGAAAATACTGCTGGTTTTGCCATTAAAAAAAAAAAAAAAAGTGAAAGGAAGCAACTATTACAGTGTTCAGAAACAGGTCCAATGGCTTGTATCTAAATAAAGAAATATCAAAAGAATTAATATACTTACTAAAATGCAAAAATCCTGTGTTTTATAACAATTGTTAGAATGAGTCCTAGTAAGCAGTATTAACTATTTTCATAATATCTTCAAAATATGTAGATGTACTTTCAAGAAATCAGGATCTTTCTAAATACAGAAGACATGGATACATTTGTTTAGAGCAGGTATAGACAAATTATCCTCTAGGGTTTCTGGTTTTTCAGAGGTGAGGTGGAGCGAATTAGTGGGAGTAAGACTAGCAGTATGTGCCTGGTTACTCTGTCCTTCCACTCTTACTGAGAAATATGAACCAAGGGACACAGATCAGAATTTCAACGGTACTGTCCTCAAATTGCTGAAATTTTTGTCTTCAAATGTACATTGTCTTGAATACTCAAATAATGCCATTTCTCTTTTCATACATAAAAAGTGATGTATTTTCAGCCCTGAAAACTCACAGACTTGTGTGAATTTTCAGACCCACATGGCTGAATTTGGAAAACAAAACATAATGTCGAGAGATAAAGCTTCAAAAACTTCTGCATGGCTGAAACTTATTTTCACTTTGCTGGTGGGGAATGCCAAAGTACCAAAGCCCTGTGAAGATTGCATCACTTCCTTACCTTTTTCCCTCTCTCCCCAGACTTGTCCCACGTGCTGTTGTGGTAACAATCCCATTCACTTTGCAGCTTTAAAAGGACGTAAACTGTTATTAGCCACCTTTTTAATAAGTATGTGGTATGTAGCCTGCAGTTAAACAAACAAAACCAACAGAGGATACTATGCCAAAGCAGTGTAAAATAGTGCAGTTTATGCAGAATGTTTGTTCTCTGTTGTTTTGTGACCTGAAAGGAGTGATGCCCGTTCTGTTGCAGTGTTTCAGGCTACGGCTGACTCATCTACTGCCTTTGCTACCTTTAAATGTTAAAGTAGCTCCAGTCAACCAGAAGAATTTGGGTATAAATCTTTCAAAGGGTATTCTTACACTATAAAGATGATATACCTCCCCAAACATACAATGACATGAATTTATTTTGTGTTGTTCAGTAGATTAATTCACTAAGGATCTAAACTTGCTTGATTAATGATATACCTCATAGGTCTTCAGCCTTAAACTGGTAAATCTGTGGGTGTGCCATATTGTTCCTATAGGTCTTCATAGCAATTTTGCTGAGCCAACTGATTCTAACATATGTATATAGACCCTAAAGACTTCTCAAAAATACAGAAGTTTGTGTTTAGAATGACTGTGGAAATCTAAGGTAGTGGGATGCTGAGTAAAAAAAGATCAATGAGCACAGACCAGAGCAATATCATGTCTACACTTCTTTGCATTCATCATTCAGGACAAGTGAGGTTTTGCATATTTTATAGCAGAAATAATCAGCAACTATTAGAATAAAGGTAAAAACTACACTGTTTCTTCTAGAAGTTGCATTAAAGAGTTTTCTTTTTTTCTCTTTTACCTGATTTGTTCACATTTATTATTTGCTTATTGTACTAATGGATTTCAATGAACTATTGAAATTTTCAGACTTCTAACAAATTTTAAATGATTAAGGATTCACTGCAGTGAATTTTATCCTACTGAGAAAACTGTGTTTTTCTTAGGTACCTCTCACAGGCTCTCAGAAATTGCCAATTGCAGTCAAGTTGAAAGGTTAAAACTCCTGCTGTATTCTATGAAGTCTCTGCTGCTGTACTGGAGTCCCCAAATTCTTTCTCTTTTCTAAGTAGTGAACCTTGTCAGGCTCCCTTCAATGGTCCTGAGAATTCATTCTATTTCAAAATTAAATGGTTCAAGAAGGTCTTCTCTGTGTGGTACAGAAATGCAAAACCTTCAAACATATTGTGACTATTTCTGGTAGCAGAGACAGAGAGTCAAGTAAAGTCTCAAACCCTCATCATCAATCTACATGTCTTCATTTCATCAGAAAGAAGTAGGGTTTTTTTCTTACAAACTAATATGTTTCTTCACTGGAGAGGTTTAAAAATCATGTAGAAATCTACTGATGAAGTGATTCCATCTCAGGTGTAATTTAATTTTATTACAGCACCACTTCCCCACTGGTTTTCTGTTTCCTTGCTTTCATGGAGTGTTATTTATATTTGGTGTAAGAAATGATGCAGAGCAATAGAAGGGATGGTCCCTGGAGTTACTGCACATTGGTGACGTGCCCTGACCCCAGCTAATCCCAGCTGTGGTGAGGCTCATGGGCACACCTTTTCCCTGCCTTGGGATCTGAGTGCTGTCAGGTGAAGGCCCCACCCTGGATGGGTGGCCTCTCCCTGGTGGGGGCTGCATCTGAATAGCTCTGAGGGCTGGGTGGGAGGTGTTCAACCTGTAAGCCCCCTGGAATGGGTGATGTCCCTCCTAGATGTGCTGCACCAGGAGCTGTATTTAATGTCTAATCTTTATTCTCTTGCTATGACTGCCTGTCAGTGCAAAACATGTTGTTCGTCTGGTGAGAAGGGCTGGTTCAGCAGGGACTGGTGAAACCCTGTTGAAGAGTGCCTGTCTCAGATGTTGTGTGACAATTTATACCTTTGTTATCATTCAAGGATTTCTTTAAGCTGCTTGCTGTACTCCGTTTGGACTGTCCCTATGTGTGGGAATAATGTAAATTGTGACCCTATGGCAGCACATTTTGTCATGGGGTATGAGAAGCCCGCCTTCTCAAGAAATGATATCTCTGTAGTTCTGGGTTGGTATTTACTTATTTCTTTATGGTACTAGTTGGACTTGGATTTTGCCTGGCTGATTGATCCTTGGCACATGCACCATGAATTTGTCAGCTCCCCAAACTAGGAATTGCTGGTTATGGTCATCAGATGACTACAATAATAATATTGTCAAAACTGATAAAACAATAACAATCTGGATTACTTTTTAAGACTTAGGTTTATATATTTACTTCAAGTGATGGAAGTACCCTAGCTGCCTTGGGTTTAATTTTCTTATATTAGCGTGAAACCCCTGTGATTAATGATCATGGGCATATATCTGTAGCATCACTTGTCCCTGATAATGTAAACTCCACAACCTGTATTAAAATGAGTCAAAGGTTGGTCTGCTTGTGTGGCTCTCCAAACAAGCATTACTGAAGTATACCATTTTCTGTAACTAGTGACAGTCAGGGATGTGAAGTAGACTGCATCATATTAATCTGCTTTTAAATCCCTGGCTTCAAGATGAGTTTCTATTTATAACTGGATTTATTGAAAATGGCCTTTGGCACCAGTACAGCCCAGACCCCAGATTTTGAATTCAAGGGGGAGAGCCTTGTCAGTCTCCCATCTCCTGCCTCTTCCCTGCACAAAATAGCAGCCACATTAGGGAAACGTGGAAACGCCTCGTGACATCCTACTATATGTGTTGCTGGAGATATTCACTGGGTGGATCCATTAATTAAGAATCTAACCTTACCTTACTTTTCCTCCATCTGACTTACTCCTGATCTGTTCCACATCCTGATGTTATATATTACTGTTTTATAGTGCTTAATGTTTTCTTTTACTTAAGACATAATTTTTTTATTTATTATTTCTTTTCTTAAAACAGCTTCTTAATTTCTTTCTGGAAAAAAAAGAACTTCACATCAGTTTTGTAAAAATTAAACGTCAGCATTTAACTGGCTCAGAGAAGTACCCCAAAAATTCCACTGATGCCATCTCAGATTTCTGGACAGCATGATATATTTTTTTGCTATATGCTTTTTTTTTTTGCATGGTGTTTTAATTTACAATATTTGAAAAAGAATGATTCTCTCTTTTGCAGGGAACTTTTCTGTTTGACATCACATGGTAGTTTCTCACCAATGATGCTTGAATTAATGAGCATTAAAAGATGGATATAATATTGTATAGCTTACTGCTGAGCATGCACTGCATACCAGCCAAGGGAATGGGACACCCAGAGTGTTGAAAAGATTTAGAAAATTACTATCCTCTCTACCATATTTATTGGTACATATATCCCCTTTTTAATGTTGCACTCCAAAGTCAAATCTATCGTTTCACATTTCTTCCCTTATTTCTTTTTCTTTAAAATTTGTGGTTTTTTTTCAGCTATTTTCTTTAAAAGAACAAAGACATCCAATAATCCTTGCATTTCTTTCTAACAGGAAATACTTGGTGTAAATTCTTTTAGTATCCTTTTCCCTGCCACTGCAGTAACTTTTCGTTAGATGGTCCTTACAGATGTATTTTATAATAAAGTAAACAAACACATCCATTCTCTTAATTAAATGAGCTACAGCTTTTTGGCTGAAATGAACAATAATATTATTTATAACTCAAATTACATTACATAAACTGTGCTCTCATCTATAAAGAGACTATAAATGGCATAGTAGGGTTCCATATTTGCTTTTATCTTTTTTTTTTTTCCCCAATGACTTTCCCGTTGACCTCTTTTTAAATTTACAAATAAAACCATGACTTTCTTGACTGCCAGGACTGAAAATTCACCCTGGGATCTGAGATCAAGCTGTGTTCTTTCTGTTTTATGCCAAAATAGACTCCAGTTCACCTCCCCGGTGCGGAGGTGGCTCTGCAGGGCTGGCAGGAATGAAAAGCAATAACAGTACTTTTGCCAGTAAAAAGACAAAGTGCACAAATTCTCTCAGAGGTAGGAAGATACCAATTTTCAAGTCAGCTTTATAGAAAGCAGCTGTTGTTTGAAACAAATGCTTGTAGCAGAGGTGGGGTGGGACATCTCATTGCTTGACATTCCTGCACAGTCTTCCTTCACTTCTCCCCTTTGGTCTTTCCAGCTCAGCTTGTAGATCAATTAAGCTAAGGTGCTTGTGGCTGTGGCTGCACAGCCTTTTTTCTTGGCAGCGCTGGACTCAGGTGTTTGTTCCCTGTTCTAATTGTTTGCATCCCTGCACTTGTGTGGGTAATGGGGCTGCTCTGTGCATTTGGTGGAGTGGATTTTTGTGGAGGTCCCCAGGCTTATCTCTTTAGAGCCAGATCCCAACTCAGCTCTGTGAACAGTTGCTCTGTTAGGGATATACACTCACCCCTCTGTATTTGTGGGGCACCAGATGAGATCTAGGAAATCTATCAGTTTCTTAATTAATTTTTCCCAGTCCTGGTCAAAGGTAACCACTTATCCAGTTCTTAGTTATACAACCTTCCAAAATACTTGTTTTTTTAAAGTCAGTCTTCTATATCATAGTTGTCAAATACATCTTTGCAATGAGTCTGATGGCTATAGAACCCTTTCAGACAGAACGTGAAGACAACTCTGGGATGTCCAGTTTCCTTTGGGAACTGGGCATCTTTGGGACTTGGGCACCCCATGCACTCAGACGTGAGGTTCTAGTGCTCTCCTGACATGGAAACCATTATTGGAGAAGAGCTCCCTCCTTGTAAGAACAGGATTTACACAGGGCAGAAAAAATCTGCGTAGAGCAGAGCATTTTTTAAATTCAATTTTGTAGAAAGTTTCTGCAAATATGTGGCTAAGAGTCCATTTTAATAATCACAGCAATTTGAATATGCACTTGTTTCTGCCTAAGGGATAAACATCTGCACATGGCAGAAAATGTATCTGTGACACTGAACCCACTGAACTCCTGTAAAGTTCTGCTTTCCCACCAGCCACCACCAAAAAGATAATTCTTTTTTTAGGAGTAAAACCAAATGCACAAAAGTAAAAACATTCACAGTTAAGACATAACTCTTCTTTCCTCTTAGCTCAATGCTATTTGTTTAGATATTACAGCATCTGCTGCAGGTTATGTAAGGTCTGTTGAAAGAACTTGTTATATCTGATGCATAAAGGACAAAGTCTCAGTTTAGTTTTAAATTTTCAGGGTTTAGTGAATTCTTCTGTAACCCTGTCCCAGGTCTTACTGCTCTAGTTAGTTCAATTGCAATTCAATTTTATCTTTCTATGATTAATGTTGTCTGCTGTCACCGAGTGCCTTGAGGTTACAACCCTGTATGTTAGGTGCTGTACAAGTGTAATCAAAGGACATGCCTTGGGTCAAAGTGTTAAAATTCACAAATGAGGTAACAGACAAGTGTCTTTTTGAATTGGATGAACTGCTGGATCAGATGAAATCTTTTCATTTTATGAGTTGTCAGTCATTTAAATTAGAAAAATTATTCTCAGTTCAAAATTCTGTCATTAGCAGAATGTTTAATATTCAGACTACAAGGACATCCATTTTGACATCACACAAACTAGTTAGTGATCAGAAAGCTTAATCATGTTCCTTTGATTCAGGTGAGTAGTCTCACTGAGGTTAACTGAAGTGCTCTTAAGAATAAGATGAACATGGTTGCTTAATTCTTGCCTAGATAATGTGAAAACATAATCCTCTTTTTTCCTTCAAGGCCACTGACAAGACAAATTAATCAAGACTCACAAATATCCAGGTATGATCTAGTACAAAACACCTACATTTCCCAAGGAGAATAATAAAAATAAGTTTATTTTATTTTTCATGAGGAGCTTGTTGCTTTTAATATCAGAGTTAGGGCAAAGTAGTACTACTACCGTAATTAATTAGGCCAACTTAAAAAAAACCCAAACAGCTAAACAGACAAATTGCATTCAGAATTTAATTGGATTCTGCATAAGAACTAAGTATTTTGCATCCATTACTTGCAAATGTACACTTTCCCTGAGGACAAATGAGTGTGTCCTCATTTAATTAAACAATACGTACTATTACATACCTGAGAATATGCAGAACAGCAGATTAAAGGACACGTGGAAAAACTACTTTTGGCACTTGTTGACTTCTTAGCTCTTGAGCTGTCAGTTAAAACACTGTCTGTCACATAGGTGAAATGCACTTTGGGAAGACAGGCAATATGTGCTCAGTTACTGATGTTTACTGCACAGAATCACAAAATGGTAAGGGTTGAAGGGACCTCTGGAGATCATCCAGTCCAACCTTCCTGCTGAAGCAGGCTTGCCTGGATAAAGTTACGCAGGAACACATCCAGGCAGGTTTTGAAAGTCTCCAGAGAAGGGGACTTCACAATGTCTTGGCATGATGTCCTCTCTCATGGACATATAATCTAGAGGAAACAAGTGTTTTTCATCAGTATGAATACATGCTGCTTACGGAAAACTGCATCAAACAAATGCTGAGATTTGTGGAGTGAGCTCTCCACACCTGAAACATATTTTTAGCAAGGGTTGCACCTGCATGTGTAAATGTTGCAACAATCCCTACTAATCACATTGTGATGGTTAAAAGTTAACAAAGAGTAGGTGATTCCTATACTATATATTCAATTCTAGATTTTATTTATATATATATATAAAATCCCATAAAGTCCTATATTCTGTTGCTTCTGTAAAAGACTGGCGTATTAGTACATGGAATGTTAACTCATCCCATGGACAAAGCTGGGCTACTGGTCCAGGCAGTGCATTAGGACGGGACCATCTCTGAACAGTTGTCCCATGTGGCTTCTGCTTGAGCTGTGCAGTTAGCTTAATAAACATGGGGTAGGGAATACCATCATTTATTTTGACCAAATAACCAATAACTATGGTCAAAATAAAGATTCATTGAATTAAGGTTATGCTTGCAACCTTTGGCATTTTCTCTCTTGATTTCTTAATTGGGTAAATATCTATTACACTTTGCTCGTCTGATTAAGTAGTATTTCTAGGTTTGCTTTTGTGTCCATTTCTTACTCGAAAACACAAATTCACAGAAAAATAAGTCATTGGGAAAAGCTTGAGTTTTTCGTCACTTTAATTATTTTTGGGAAAGCACAGCTTCTTTACACTTAGTCCACATAAAAATCTACCACTTTCTTTTGCTCAAACATCCCAGGACATTTCACCTTCAGTCAGAGCCCAAATTAAATTTTTAGAAAGAGGAAAAATTTTTTAGCTTTCTGATGTGTGGTAATACAGCAGAGGCAGATAAGAAATTGTTGCAGTGCTCTGAGACAATGTATACCAACACCTCTGTCATCACCACTGCACTGGGAAAATCAGTGTGTCTTTTGGTTTTTTGTAGGGAGTCTCTTAGCTCCCTCTTAATTCCTTACTCAGTCCTTCCACTCCACTTCAGTTTTCTCTGTAAAAGTATAAATTAGCTACGGAACAAGTGGGAGAGTAGCATGAATTAGTGGACAAAGGAAGAGAGATGGTAGTAACAAATTTAAAACATGCAATAAGAAAATGGTGGAGCAGATTGTGGAAGACATTCAAGCTGTATGTAAGCTGAGGCTGGTACTGGGATGGGACAAAAATAGAGCATTAAATGAATGCCTGTGGCAATTATCAGTATTAATATGACTATGAAATGGATGTTAGAAGCATAAAATTAGGAGAATAAAAATTGATCACAGAATTTATGCAACCATATAATTTAAATCCTTATGATCAGAGTTTACTTATGTCTTAGGGTAGGATAATGAACATTTAATTGCAGGCAAGCAATTTTATGTGAGAATAAATCACAAGTTGCACTGTGATACCATTCATCCAACAATGCAGTTGATTTTGGCACTCATTCAGCTTTCTTTATATTAAATTTTAATGCAAAGCATCTGAAGCACACTGCTAATAAAGCGGTTAGATAGAATCCATATATGATTAAATATTCCCCATCCTCTCACCTTTTCTTCCTTTTGACACATGCAGGGCTAATATTTACAGTACAGATTCACTTTTTGATCTCTAAACTAAGGGAAACAATGAGCCAAACAAAATAAAACACACATGCAACAAGAACAGTTGATTTCTGATGCTGGAAGGGTGAAATGCAAAATGACTTCTTGTTCCAGGAATGTTTTGTTAAGCATTTAGAAATATTGTTTTCTGAAAGAACTATACAGATTAAATGGTCTGGAACAATATCATATCAAAATACTGATGACCATATTTTAAAAGCAGGAAATAGTAATCTTAGTCTAGACTAGAGTAAGAAGTATCTGTGTTAACTTATTCTAGTTTCAGTGTGTATTAAACAAGATGTGACCTGTACTGAACTTGAGATTCATTTGAGAAGTAAAATAAGTTATTAAAGGACAGACATGCTAATAGGATAGCAAAAACCTCACATTGTGTCAGCATTCAAACTCCTGAATATATCAGGCAACCTTCACAAAAGGTCCATAGCCAGAAAACTCCCCTTCATAGATTGCCAGAAGACTGGGTCAAGCACATAAACTGGTCTGAACTGGATGTCTGAGAAGGTTTTTTACCATTTAAAGGTGTATTTTTTGGCCTTTGCAATTCACTAGCATGTTCACCAGAGATGTGCTAGCCAGTGAGCAAGCTGCTACTGGGGCCCCTGGCGTGGTGAGGCCAGTTTGCTCTGCCTCTGTGAAAATGTCAATTTCTGTTATAACCACTATTACTAATAGTTGCTTCATATAGAAGGTGGAAAATTGTAAGACAGATGACAAAGTTATTGGTGTTACAAATCAAGGGAGGGCAATCATAGTGACCTTCCAGAAAATATTAATATAAAGAGAACAAAGTAATTCTAATTTGCTTTATGAATATGGGAAATAAATTAGAGGAAAACTAGGCAATTTTACAGGAAGAAAAAAAATATGATTCTGGTGGCAAATATTTTGTGCCAGAACACCAAACTCAACACCTTAGCCCTGACCCCAGATCCCTAAAATGTATGTGGTCTTTGCAAAAAAAAAGTAGTTGCAGATTCTCTGGTAAAAATTGAGTACCAAAGATATAAACAGGATATATCTACTTTTTCTCATCTCATTTCGAATACCAACAGTAATATTGTTCTAGTTCATATTTTAAATGTTAATAACCTAGGTCTATTTCAGAGTATTACAAAGTCTAAGCAAGGATTAAATATGAGTTGAGTTATATTTAGGGTAAATGCAGTACTAAGCAATTCAAGTTAAAAAACATTTCTTTGTAAAGTAAAAGGGATTAAAATTGAAATTATTTGTTGTGTTTTGCATATTATGGGACTAAATAATGGCTGGACTCAACATAAGTTACTTCTTTTCAGGAAAAGACTTGATGTATCAGATTTTACCTAAGCTATATTGTTTTGCATATGTTTAATACTAATTTCTAGTGAAATAAAAAGAAAATCTTATTTTGCACAACCTATTTCACAATTAAACCTCTCTGAAATTAAGGTGATAAAATGAGCAGAACCACCTTGTTTGTTTTGATCATAACTCTTTTTTATAATCTATTTACTCCTGATATTTTGTAGTTCATGTTGCAGCTTTATATTCTTGGTTTCTCTTTATGGATTATTTTCTAATTAATACTAAAATACAAATACCAGGATAAAAACATATGAGATAAGTTAAAGGGAATCATTAGTTGAGGCCCAGTTTGGCAAATATTTTGATGCTCGAAGTTTCATAAGAATTTATAAAATTTTGTCATATTTATTTAGAAAATTTTAAACCCCAAATATTACAGCTTCTTATTTTGAAACGAAGTGATTCAAAATTGACAAAAGTGTTACATCAGTGTTAAGGAAGTGTTAAAAAAAACCTCATAATGAAATGATACAACACAATTCAAACATGTAGTCTGGCTGAAATGCCGAAGACTACACCAGGTTCATATGTGGAAAGTACTAACAATCTGGAATCTCACTTCTACAAGGAAGTGGAAAAAGGAACCTGTTTAATGATAATTTAACACCCTTTCTAGTTATGCTTTCTCTTTGTTCTGCCTGGTAGAACACTTGCAATCAATCTGCCTTGGTTTGCTAAAGAACAAAGTGCAAACAGGTTCAGAAGTAAAGGACATAACCTCATTGACTTGAATACCTGCCCTACCTTGTGGTTGTCATTAATTCATAGCTGTTGACCAAAGGGATCATGGAAGTTTAGTTGCAATTAATGATCGGTACTGAATTTTAAAATGCAGAGGCATAGCTGTTAAATTAATCAGCAACAATTACCTTGACTATGGTTATTCGGCTTTATTTTATACTGAATTATGAGATGACATATTTTGCATGTTGATGTTTAAATAATGATATTCAGAGTGGGGAGAAGTTAAAATAAAAAAAGCATAGTTAAATTATAATTCTTCCATATTATTGTAGTTAAGGAAGACTTCAGGATTTTGAACCTGATAAAAGCCCGTTCAGGCACTGAGTCTGAAAATAAGTTAAACCTTCAGTTTAAATGTGGATTTCAGATTTTTGGTTACAGTTTAAAAATATCTCTCTGTTTGGGAAAGCATTATTGATCACCCCTTTCTTGTATAAGGGACATGGTAGAGTACTGTCAATAATATCAACTTTAAAAATAAAGTATCATTAAGTATATACTCTATAGGTAAAGTGCAAGCTGACATCAAAGCAACTGAGGATATTTCAAGCATGTTTCAAACTCTCATTATGCAAAGGTGTTACATTATTACTTCTGTAAGAAAAAGAAAAGTTACTAAAAGCATGACTCTGCATGTGCAAGATTTTACCCAAGGTAGAATTATTTCTTTGTAAAGCAATTGAAACCTTATTTTATTTTATTTTATTGTTTGCAATGTATCTGGTGAAATTAGTTTATTTACAGTTTGCGCGTTTTCTGTGACTTACTGTATTTGTTGTAGACTTTTTTTTCTCACCACTGCTTTTAAGTTCCTGTTTTATCAGTGTTTATTTGAAAACCTGCTTTTCTTTGATGTCTGAAATTACAGTGAAAAAGATCAATTGCAAAATAATATAAAAGAGGAATTTCCTTCTTTCAGTACTGTATAACAGATTCATATCTTCAGGTTTGAGAGTGCCAGATACCGTATATTTTCTGCTGAAAAAAACGTTGTGTTGTTCTTTTAAGATCTACTCCCATGTTCACTAGCATATATGTGGATGAGCATTAGTTTTATTTTCTTTTGAACTTCTGCATCATGAGGTAAGGAGTGTGGGTGTCAGAATGCCCACAGAAGGAGTAAGAAGATTTAGCAAATAGAGATGCATCTTGCTATTGAGGGATTATGTTGCTTGTGTTTTAAGTATGCGAAATTAATTAATTCTCATCTAGATCCTGCTTTGTAACTAGTAAGTATTTAAAAGGTAATTTTTTTTTTTTTAATAATGAAATAAAACCTATAATTTATCCTTAATTTCTATTCAATTTAAGGTTAATCAAAATTCCTTGTCATGCCATGGAACAAAATAGGGCTGACTTGCTTCTTGGAAAAATTGAGGAACTTGAGGAAGTAAAATACAAAAGTAAATGCCCATCAATTCTTTAATTAAAATTCCATTCTAATGGATAGTCTTGGTTTCAACTGGGTTAGTATTAATCTTCTTCCTAGTAGGTGGTACAGTGCTGCATTTTGGATTTAGTATGAGAATAACATTGATAACCTGCTGATGTTTTTAGTTGTTACTAAGAAGTGTTTATCCCATATCAAGGATTTTTCAGCTTCTCATGACCTCACAGTGAAATGGCTGCTGGAGGGGTACAAGAAGTTGGGAGGGAACATAGACAGGACAGCTGATCCAAACTGGCCAAAGGAATATTTCATACCATATGACATCACTTGCTGTATATAAACTAGGGGAGTTGGCCAGGAGGGGGAGATTGCTGCCTGGGGCCTGGCTGGTCATCTGTCAGTGAGTGGTGAGAAATTTCTTTGTGCATCACTTGTCTTTCCTGGGTTTTTATTTATCTCTCTGTTATCTTCCTTTTCACTGTGATTATTAT
Source organism: Chloroceryle aenea (assembly GCA_013399075.1). Taxonomy (NCBI): domain Eukaryota; kingdom Metazoa; phylum Chordata; class Aves; order Coraciiformes; family Cerylidae; genus Chloroceryle; species Chloroceryle aenea. The sequence goes on along the minus strand of VWZY01001545.1, from coordinate 216,200 downwards.
GATTATATTATGATTACTGTAGTAGTAATTTTTATTTCAGTTACTAGACTATTCTTATCTCAACTCACAAATTTTACTTGTTTTTGATTCTCCTCCCCATTCTAATGGGGTGGGGGGGGTGGGTGGAGGGGGTGTGCCGTGGAGGGAAGGACTAAGTGAGTGGCTGTGCGGTGCTTAGTTGCTGTCTGGGGTTAAACCACAGCACTTAATAATGATTAATCCATGACCAAGAGGCTCACCAGTGGATCATCCTCTCTCTCTTGCTGTATATATGTGTGTATATATATGTATAAAATGAGAGAGCAAGTGAAAATGTCTGTTATGATTTTGGCTGCCATCTTCTTATTCATTATTCATCTACTTATTTATTATTTGGCAGCACCTTGGAGTCATGATGTAGAAAAAGTAAGATATGATTTTAAAGCTTCATGTCTTATCTGTTTTAATATAATATTGTCTAGTTCAAAATTTCTGTTTGTATTCCTCGGAGTGACTTTCTCTTTGGCAAAGCTCTTTCGTTATGCTTTTTATTTCCTTAATTAAATACACTACCTTTTGTGGTTTAGCTAAATTCTTAAACTTCTAGAGTTTGCAGTAAACCTACTTTTAGAAAATGGAGAAGATAATAATTAAGTAAGTATGCTTAGCCCCATGGCCAGACAAACTTATAGAGCTTCCTTTGTTCGTATAAAAGATACATTCTGCAGATTTCCATTAATGTAAGTTTTGAAGTCAAGGACTTCTTAAAAGTGAGAACAATAAATGTGAGTGTATGTCTAAATGGTCTTCTTCAAGCAGATGTTCCCTTGCGCTACTCATGCCACAAGTCCAGAAGGAGCTGTGTGGCCCCAGATAACAGACTATCAATCAAGCTTGAACAATGTCCATTAAATGCACCCCCACAGCTTTCATTTTGTTCAAAATGTGCAAAGAGTAGACAGAGGTCTGCCTCCAGACAACCTTGTAGATATTGCTGAGGATATTATCTTAAGTCTGCCTCTGTGATAAGTAATTAATTAAACAGATAGTACAGTATTGTGTTGCCACATACAGTCTCTATATACAGATGCCAGAAGGGAGGGAGTCACACCTGGATTGTCCTCAAAGGTGTCTTATTTTGCCTTCAAGTCTACTTAGAAAACTTTAAAGCAAACTATTTCATTCTAAAATGTCAGAAATCCATAGCTTTGAAAAAGAAATCAAATGTAGAGGCTCTCTGTCATCATTTTTGGACTTTAGGTACCATGGGCTGAGTGTTGACAGCTACTCCTTTTCTTGATCTCTTACTTGTCCCCTTGAGTGGAACCATGTCCCTGGTTTGGCTCATAGGCTTCCCAGAAAGCAGAGGGGAGAGAAAAGATGCAGAGAGTTTCCCTGCCCTGTGGGACAGAGGACATGCCTTGACTCAAGCTTGACTTCCCATGATTTGTTTCTTTATTTTAGCTGACGACTGTTTAGTACAGAATGAAGAAATGGTGTTGGGAGTCAGGAGAGGAATTCAAACTGCTCCTGTCACACTAAGTGCTGAACTACACAGTTGTGTGATCTTTTTANCAAAGGAATATTTCATACCATATGACATCACTTGCTGTATATAAACTAGGGGAGTTGGCCAGGAGGGGGAGATTGCTGCCTGGGGCCTGGCTGGTCATCTGTCAGTGAGTGGTGAGAAATTTCTTTGTGCATCACTTGTCTTTCCTGGGTTTTTATTTATCTCTCTGTTATCTTCCTTTTCACTGTGATTATTATGATTATATTATGATTATTGTAGTAGTAATTTTTATTTCAGTTACTAGACTATTCTTATCTCAACTCACAAATTTTACTTGTTTTTGATTCTCCTCCCCATTCTAATGGGGCGGGGGGGGTGGGTGGAGGGGGTGTGCCGTGGAGGGAAGGACTAAGTGAGTGGCTGTGCGGTGCTTAGTTGCTGTCTGGGGTTAAACCACAGCACTTAATAATGATTAATCCATGACCAAGAGGCTCACCAGTGGATCATCCTCTCTCTCTTGCTGTATATATGTGTGTATATATATGTATAAAATGAGAGAGCAAGTGAAAATGTCTGTTATGATTTTGGCTGCCATCTTCTTATTCATTATTCATCTACTTATTTATTATTTGGCAGCACCTTGGAGTCATGATGTAGAAAAAGTAAGATATGATTTTAAAGCTTCATGTCTTATCTGTTTTAATATAATATTGTCTAGTTCAAAATTTCTGTTTGTATTCCTCGGAGTGACTTTCTCTTTGGCAAAGCTCTTTCGTTATGCTTTTTATTTCCTTAATTAAATACACTACCTTTTGTGGNCAGATGCCAGAAGGGAGGGAGTCACACCTGGATTGTCCTCAAAGGTGTCTTATTTTGCCTTCAAGTCTACTTAGAAAACTTTAAAGCAAACTATTTCATTCTAAAATGTCAGAAATCCATAGCTTTGAAAAAGAAATCAAATGTAGAGGCTCTCTGTCATCATTTTTGGACTTTAGGTACCATGGGCTGAGTGTTGACAGCTACTCCTTTTCTTGATCTCTTACTTGTCCCCTTGAGTGGAACCATGTCCCTGGTTTGGCTCATAGGCTTCCCAGAAAGCAGAGGGGAGAGAAAAGATGCAGAGAGTTTCCCTGCCCTGTGGGACAGAGGACATGCCTTGACTCAAGCTTGACTTCCCATGATTTGTTTCTTTATTTTAGCTGACGACTGTTTAGTACAGAATGAAGAAATGGTGTTGGGAGTCAGGAGAGGAATTCAAACTGCTCCTGTCACACTAAGTGCTGAACTACACAGTTGTGTGATCTTTTTACCCCTTGTTTTCCATGGTAAATCGCAGTTTGAAAGGTAGGCATCAGCTCCTCACATATCTGTAACGCTTGGCTAAATATCACCTGCCCTTATGTCAGGCAGCCCTGTATCACCAAGATACGGAAGCATGAATCTATTTTATGTGCACATTTAAAAGGATAATTTAACGTAATTTTGCAAACAAATATTAGATCAAGACAAGCTCTTTAGTCTTGGAAGAGCAGACAGAAAATTAATTTCAGATGTGTCTGGTTTATTCCAGTGGCTCGTTTCCTTGATCTAGGAAGAAGCTGAACACGGCCTTCAGTGCACTCTCATATGCAGTCTCATCCAGCTTGCTTGTGCAGGAACAGTTATAACTCCAGAGGGGCAAAAATGACATCTAGTGAATTTAGATAATGGTGAACCATATAAGAAGCCAAAAGTCAGCTTTTAAATGTGAGCTACACCATTTATACCATATTGAGTGTTGCTACCATGTATTTATAACGAAGTGGTTCGAATACTTCCTAGTTTAAACTATCAGATAATATTTAGAACTTCAAAATGTTTCTGTCCCACGCTGGTGGTGAGATAAAAGGTATCAGCTTAAACAGCTGAAAAGTAGCAAGAAAGAGGACAGATTTGTGTTTAGGAACAATTAGTGCAGTGGGAAGGCAGCCCCTTGCTGCAGACAGCAGCCCTCCAGAAATGCTTCCCACAGTGTCTCAGGGGCTCTGGCTCACTTGGAGAGGATTCTGTGTTTCTCTGTAGGTTCACCATTGCTCTGACTGTTGCACCTGATCTCATTTTTAATTCCTGCAAGATACATCTTTTAAAGATCAAGGTATTTTATAATTTCTGTAACACCAGTGATGTTCTCAGCATGAATGGTTTCCCTTCCCTTTATAAACATGCTTACCTTCTATTAAAAAAAACCAAACACCCAGCAATTAGGCCCACTGGATTGGTAAGAGAATTAGAAAATAAGCTGTTGTTTTAGACAAAGGAAATCTCATATGCAGCCAGCATGCAGCTAGCAGGAAATGTGGACCCTGATGGTAAATTTTAAAGTTAAAAACCACAGCTGGTAGGTGGAGATGCTGTTTATGACTTTATGGGCCTACTGTAGAAGGATAGTCTTTACAAAATAGGAAAATCTCATGTGTATTAAGATGGCCCCAGGCATCACTCCTCCTTCATCCAAAGGTGAGGAAAGAGGTAGCTCTTGAGTGGAATAGAAGCTCTTGTAAACAGTGGGCAGCTGCTGCTGGTAAACATACCGAAGAGGAAGGATGGCAGTCAGAGGTGTTGCAAAACAATTTCACATTAGAAATAGTCTTTGTTTAGCCCAAAGACAGCTCTGTGTCTGACCAAAACACACATTGCATGTTTAATGCAGAAATAGATATTTTTGCATTGCTTAATCAAACACAGGTTTTGGCACATGCTTATCATGCAAACTGCAGTTTTCATCGCTGAAAATCTCTGGAATTTGGTGCAAATCTAGCAAATGTTTCCATACATTTAAGTAATCTTTCTTAAAGGTTAAACCATTCCCAGTATACCTTTGCCACTGGCTTTAGTACATGACCATGATGAAGAGGTTATGCACATGCCATGTACATGAACTGGTGGTGCCTGGCTAAACTAGCTTGGCATAGGCAAGTGTTATCTGGCAAAGAACAGACTTTTCCTTCGCTAATGAATCAGCACAAGCAATTCGGTTTGGACAGAAACAAACTGTAAAATGCCAGCTCAGCAGGGCCACTTCCTCGAATACATCAAAGCTGTTCCTTTCTACATGGCACAGCTGAGATCTTTCCAAGAATTCCTAGGCCACTATTCTTGCTTTTCAAAGTGTTTTTAAATGAGTACATATTGCCCATCCTGAATGCCTGAAAACTAACAGAAAAGCGTGTAAAAATTAGAAGCATCAAAAGATTAAAATCATAAATCATGAAAATTATGAGCACAACTGGAAACTGTCCCCTTGAGATTTTGCTTATATTCTGACTATATTTAAATCATACATGTTGTTGTTATTTCTAGGAAAGCAGATATGTTAAACATACTTTTTTTTTTTTTTTTCTGAGTACTTAAAATAAGTATTTATTTATTTACTTAATGTTTAATTTCCTCTATAACTAGGCACTGAAGTACTTGCTATGTTATTGGCATGGGAGAGTTTTCTGCTGCAGCAGTAACTGTGGGGTAGTTTTCCCTGTTTCAGCAGAACGTGATAGAAGAATTAGAAGTAATATCAGAAGGAACATGATAGCCAAGTTATAACATCTAAGAGCATTTCTGAGGCCATAGACCAATTCTGTGGCCATTGTGCGTAAAAGAATAGGAAAACAGCAAGTCATGTGTCGTTAATCATAAAAGAGCAGTTGCAGTGTTGTGGCTGTCCCCAACATCCCAAGGCAGGGAAACAACAGTGAGTTGAGAGCTGTGAGCCCACTTCCAGTATCCCCAGCAACCACTCAGAGACATGGGGATGCTGAGAATATGTATCAGCCCCATGGTCTCAGCTACTTCAGGGCAGAAGCCAGGGAGCACTCTCAGACACAGACCTTCCCCAGCTTTGTCAGTAGTTAGAGGAGACCTGGAGGTAACATCCCTCTTGCAGGTCTTTATGGTTGGTTTTACACTTTTTGGACTAACAGTGGCAATGTCTACCTGTTGTGAAAAAGACAGGGATGGTATTTTGTAATGGGGACATCAGGCTCATGGGGAAAGGCTCACAGAAGGTTGGTCTCTTGCTGCATATGTTGGTACAGAAGCAGGAGATGGCAGAGCTCAGCAGAGTTTCTGGAGTTTCAGCCAGGCTGAATTTATATCCAAATCCCTCGGCAGCATTGCTCCTGTGCCTTAACTTCTGCAGAATTTAGGTGTATTGGATCACACCCAGGCATGATATGGATTAGCGATCTTCTGCAAAGGAAAGGATTCTATTTTTATAAGAATCAGAAGTATGTTTTTGTAAGAAGTAGGTAGGAAAACTTTGACAACTTAACAGCTGGGATGAGCTAGGTCCACCTGATAAGCTAGGCAGCGTACCATGAGTTTCTGTTTTTGTTGTTGATTTATAACAGTTACAGGGACAGTGGTCCCATCAGAGATGGTGGAGAAGGATACCATAACCAGACTTCTGCAGAGAGGTCTAGGCAAAAAAAGAGAAGCTCAGTGGCATAATTCAGGAGTGGTCAAGTATCCAAGGCTGCAGCTATTGCAGTAGATTGCCTCTGAGGTCTGTTGTCAGAGCACCACCTGTAGCTTCAGACTGAATTTTACAGGAAACCCATCATTCCTGTGTGAAAGAAGGATCCCCTGACAGATTCTGGGAGAAAAAGAATCTCCTGCTACTCCTGAATGAGGAAAGTGACTGTGTGTGAGGTATGGAGGGTTAGTCCTGGCTTCACAACTGGCTCTGCTGAGACCATCTCAGCTCTCTTGAAGTGCTAGGATGTCCAAGGGATGGCCTGGAAGATTGCCTGCACAAACATGTCCTAGATTATATATAAATATGTGGAGGAAAATGGAGAATAGCAGAATGGATAAGAAAATGATGGGCTGAGAGGAAGAGAGCTTTGTGAGATATTAAGAAGTGGACACCCCAGGAGAGGATTATAAAAAAAAATAAAAAATAAATATATCATAAAATATGCAGCAGTACAGCAGAAATGCAGCTGAGAGGACCATAACAAAATTGAAGCAGGGGGATTAAAGAACAGAGAGGTCAACAGGAAATGAGGTAAATAATAAGCACATTAAAATGAACAGGGTAGAAAGTACATTGGAAATACTTGGACAAAAGGAGGACACTAAATCTCCAAAGCAAGGTACTCTTCTCTAACCTTGATTTATGACATGACTCTAACCAAGATTCCCAGTCCATAAGTTTGGTTTGGTTTTTTTTCAGGGAAAATGGGAAAAATTTTATTGATGTTTATAAAGTGTTTACTAAGACCCTAAGAAATTGTTAGCAGGTTACTAATTCTATGATAAACTTGTGCTCAGATTGACTACTCCTAACTCTGATAGCTCAACTAAAATGTGGAAATTAGTGGCGAAGGGTTTCTTTTGCAGTTAGTAATATGGATTTTTCCACATGGTCTTTCAGATCTAAGGTCCCTCTTAGAGAGAGCACTTAGACCACCTTTGCTTGCAAGGCAGCAAATGGCAGCTGGGATGGACCAAGGATATCACATGTTTAGAATAGTGCCCTAGGCTTCCTAAACCACTCACTCCAGCTCTCCACAAGTTTCTGATCTCAGAGCAGGAATTAGTGGGTGATTTGTGCATATATCAGGAGTAAAGTTAATGANTTTTCTCTTCCCCTTTGGGGAGGGAGGGGGGGTTAACAGAGAGCGTCTGTTAGGTCTAGATGTCCTTAGTCCTCTTTCTGGGTGTACACATAATTTTCTCTGCAGAGTAATTTAGTGCCTACCCATTTTCTGAGAGAATACAGAGTCCAGAATTGAAGTGAGCCTCATGTTAAGTAACTTGTCAAGCTTACCCTGCCTGACAAATCCAAATTTCTTTCAAAATTAAATTAAGTGCAAGTATTGACAGACATGATGATTGCTTTTTCTGGTACAATGACTTTACAAGCAGTGAGAAGTTTGACCTCAGATTCCTACTTAGCTGTCTGTCTGCTGAGCTGTGATCAGTCCAAACCCCAATTCTCTACTGCTCAAAGGCTATTCTGATGACTGTGTATAAATGATTACAAAAGGAGTGGAAGGACAGAGAGGACCTGAATAAGATCTTTAAGACTGATGATCTTACAGGTCTTTTCCAACCTACATAATTCTGTTCTGTACATTTATAAGATTTTTTGAAGAAGTGACATCTTGTAGCAAAGGGTGGCTTTTCACTGACTGAGGAGGAGAAAAATAAATGGAGGGGACACAAGAGGGACCCGGAATCTGTATCCCAAGTACTTGACTGAGGATTACTGCAAAAGCAGTGCTTAGAGCAGGAGCTGTAATGTTCCCACTCTCATTTTCTTAAAATAGGCACCTAAATAGGCATTTAGAGTAAATCTGATTGCAGTTCTTCAATGCATTAATCCCCTAAGTACAAAGATAGGGACAATAATAGCTACTGTCTCACAGACGGTGTGAAAATAAATTCTTGAATGTATAAGAAGCTCTCAGGTACTATTCTGTATTTCTCCACAGCAGTAGTTGGGAGGAAGATTATCAATCTGTCTTTAGATAAGACATTGAATAAGTGGGCAGCTAATAAGGATAAAACAAAACATTAAAGAGCTGCTCACATCTTTGCACCAATCTGTTATTAAAAAGTAGTATAAGTGATAACATTGTGACAGAGTGTGATAGGATAAAAGTCTTTACTAGATAGAAAAACTATTCTCTTTAGCACTTCACGTCTTTGAATGGATGAATAAGCTAAATTCTGCTTTTCTAAGAGGACTGCTTAAGGACTCCTCTGTCAGAATATATTCCACTACTGATATTTAAAACCAGACAGATGTCCTGAAAATCCAAAAATATGTCTGTGTTCATGTCCAAAAAGGCTGGTTGACACAATCCTGTCATTGTGTTTTTCTGATAAACTACTCATGTAAAGTGACAGGCAAGGAATTATATTATCCCTGCAAACAGATAGAGTTTGCATCTTTTTCAGTATGAAGTCATGTCTTTATGTGACTGCACATGCCTGCATTCTCATACTGACTCTCACTCTGCTATGTGGCATATATTTATGCGCCACATAAATATTTTATCTGCTTTTAGACTAGAGTGGTCAGATAAGAGGTAATATTTAAGGATATGGAGGGTCTTGTGACAGATGGGATCACAGATAAGAATAAAAAGCACACAAAAGAGCTACTGAATAGTTAGAAGCTCCTTTTAAGAAAGGGCATTGCTGAGAGAGCCACCCACTTCCAATTTACTTAGCATTTCATGAATGACCTTGTTTATAGTAATTTTTTGGCCAGCCTTACTTGTTTGCACAAAAATTACAGCTCTACATTCATAAACTCTGTTTTTTGAAAGTTCTCTTTAGACATTATACAGAACATTTGTGTATATCTGTATTTACAGTATCCCAGTAAGTACTTTTTAGCAGCCGAAACAATTTCCATAAGCAAGCAGCAAACTGGGTTTTAATAAAATTTTGAATTCAATAACTTAGGTGATTCTCTTGTTATATTTCATTGGGATAATGCTTTCATTGGCATATTTATATTCATTCTTTGAGAACTGTTATCAGTTGTCTGCTGTCAGATAGACTTTGAGGTTCCTTCATTTAAATGTCCCTGTGGGAACTGGTTGCCCAGGAATGTCCGTTCTCTCCTCCCTGGGAGGTCTCAGAAGAAGGGGCATCAGGAGGAAGTGTTCTGCAGGGTCTAGCTTCTGGCTGCTGCTTGCTCTCCTGTGAAATGACAGGAAAGGCCAAATAGACTTCAGACTCAAAGACATCACTACTTCGATTATAAGTATAACTTAATGCCCACTCCCACCCTCCCCTCAAGAGATGATACATTTGTTCACCCAGTGTCTGAATGAGGTAAATCTCTGTTAAATGGCTGGCTGGAGTCTTGTCCAGATAAGGTAGAAAAGATACTGGTGGATGGGAAAAGGAAATTACTTTGCACATCAAGCAGCAAGACAGTACCTTCTACATACAATGCATTTGCTTTGTTGTCCTCAATGGCTCCCAGATTCTTAGATATTTTCTGTGGCTGCAATTAATTTTTATACTCATCTGTTACTATTCAGAAGACTTTCAATCTGACATGCAGCTCATCTTTGTCTATGTGTTGTCAGGTTGTTATGTTGTGTTCAGTTTGGAGCTGACCTTGTCTGCCACTGAGGTAAGTGAAAGGTCACCCATCAGCTACTGAAACTTTCTTCTGGCAGAGACTTCAAAGAGTAGAGAAGTGAACTGGTTGTAGAGCTGATAGACTTCAATCCAGCTCTCATTCTGTCATTGCTGGAGTGGTAACACAGAACAGCTGAAGTGTTTTTGTTGATACTTTTTATATCTAAGTCTAGATGTGGGATATTTATGGTGGACATACTGTGTGATTTCACTTTACTTGTGGAGACACCGGCATTTCCTCATCTTCAGGGTGTGATAGAGCTCATCCTGTCCTTTGGGTTTATGCATAAGAGTGTCTGGTGTGCATGATGAAAGAGTTGAAACAGGTAGAAAATTCAGTCTTCTGTGCAGAAAAGAACCAGTCACCACTTAGGGTGAGAGAAAACACCTTGGGGAGAGCAGTTCAGAGGCAGAGGGAGGAGAGAACTGTAATCCTACACTGGAGTATTCCACAAAGAAAAGATGATGCAACTCATTTCAGGTGTTTGGTGTAAAGGGTGATTTTCTTTGTTATTATAAAAAATGGAGATGAAAGTACTGCTAATTAACATGAGAATTGGCTTACTTTTCTATTTTTTCTCTGAAATCATTAAAAACTTGCATCTCTTCTCAGGTATCATAATGTCTTTGATTCTTCAAGAAAAATGATGTTTCTAACATGACAGAGCATCAACCAGTAGCATCAAGGCAGGTCAGCAGTATTTCTCTTCACCTCTTTTGAGAAAGGGGATTCCTATCTTTCATTCTGTTTGTCTTGATTTTTCCACTTTCTCCCTCAACAGTTTTTCCACCACTTAATCCTGTTTTGACAACTCTGTGCTGACAGTGAAGTTAAGATTAATGACTTCTTATGTTCTTCTGATCAGCAAAGATGAATCAAAGTAAATTGTTTTACTACTTAATAAAAACAGCCTCCTTATTTTTTGCAAAATTTGCAAAGAGCAAAGGAGTTCAGGGAGCAAAGATTGTGGAATGGCAAAGGAGGCAATTGGATGTACTCTCATGGTGGTATTTGCTAAAAACTGAAGGTGGTTCTGGGAATCTTGCCAGTTTATTCAGACTGAGACTTAGCTTTCAGCTCAGGAGGAACTATCTGAGTCTGTTAAGTTCATAATGTAAACGGATGTTGGTTTGGTTTTGTAACCAGAACTAATACGACTTTAAATAGCCAAGCTATTTTTACTTCTATAATTGACCCTCAGTATACTTGTCCGCTTCCATTCAATGTCAGTGATCCTTGGAGACCAAGCTATAGTAGTAGATAATAAAGCCATTAAAGCTGCATTAAAAAAAAAAAAAGAAAATGTTTCAAAAATCTAGAAAAAAAACCCAAAACCAAACCCACATCAGAATGAACCCACTTATTTCTATGTATTGGTATAAAAATTGCTCCTATTTGGGGAGAAATCCTGTCTCAAAGATTCCTGTTTGGGGCAGTCTTACCAGCATCCATTGACCTCAAACTGGTGGCGAACAGGAAGGAAGGATACTCTTCTCCTATTCCCACATCTTCCTGTAGTTCATCATGTAAGTGCACATGGTCTCTGTGTACTTGGGCTGCCAAATTATGCTTTATTTTAAGCAAAATCTTCAGTGGTTTGTAGATCCTGTCCAGCAGATAAGGAGCTTTCTTCTACTCCTGGCTGCAGAAGCTGTATTACACACATTTCACAAACTTGCTCTGTTTTGTTTTAGCCAAAAGCAAGGCTGAGCCATAGACCTCACCTACAACTACACGAAGAACTCTCTGGTTCTCCCCTCTCCTTCAGCTTCAGGACAACTTCCTCCCCTTTTTATGCTTTATACTTGTCATTTTCCAAACTACTATCTCTTCTGAAGCCACTTTTATAAAGCAATTTTCATTTTTAGGGAAGTGCATGGACCTAGTGAACTTTTAGTACAAGGCTAAGACAAAAACCTATCCATACAAATGGGTTTCCTTGCTACCTATCAGTAGTCATGTAGAAGTGATACTTAAAATTTGCTGAGGTTCTTTAAATTGAATTATATTTGTGCTTTTAAGCAGAGATTTTGATGAGTTTCTTTACAATCTGAGCATATGCATTTTGAGGACAGTGGGATCTGATTAAATTCCATACGAACATTTCAAGTTCTGGATTAGTGCTGACATCTGCTGTTTATTCTTACCATACACATGAAATACAGGGCAGGGAGTTGCTGCCTGTGTTGCTTTTTGCTCTCTGAATTATGTGTTTTATTTCCCAGAAGGTAACATTAATAGAAATCACAAGACACAGTAAAACCTCCACGGGTCAATAACTATTCACATGAGATGTTGATACATGGAATAAGGAACTGACAACAAAGATGAAACTGAATTTTTATCCTTTTAAATGACTGCTAGTGCTTTTAAGTGGAGAAAGGGCTTGAGGCAGGTGGCCTAAGGAATGGAGCTCTCTAGGTATAAGGTGGATATTTAGTCTGGAAGGTCTTTAGTGCAGGGATCACTTTTCTCTTACCATTTCTACAGGACTCCCTAAAATGATGGGATACTAATCCACGGCTGGCATACCTGGCTGCTACCACAGGGTGAAAGGGTTATGGCAACAGTGCAAGAGTACTGTGTCCTCACCCTCATCTGCTTTGAGCTGGACCCAGAAGCAACAGTCCAAGGAATGTCAGATACCAGTCTGGCCACAAGCATGGGTATCATTCTGACTCACCTGGGCAGCTGTCAGCACTCATTGTGATTGGGACTTGGAAGAAAGAACTGCTGGAAGCCACCAGCTCCTTTCATATAGGTTATCAAACAGCTGTCATGGCTGTATAGTCATTGATGGGCTGGACTGGATCGACAGTATGTAATGTGCTTTGTATTGCCAGGGTGCCTTGAGTCTTCCTGCTCTTGCCAGCCATCCTTCCTTCCAACCTCACCCCAAACAATTGTGTGGGATAAGCCAGTTCTAAGTAACAAGATTTACTTTGTGACAAGGTCATCATTATAACAGACATAAGGGAGATGATAAGCATGGGAGGTTCTGTGGAAATCCCAGATTTATCCCATTAGAGTAGCACATGACAACACTTTATGTTCCCACTCTCAAATGAAAGCAAATCCTTCACTAAGTGAGCATGTATACTGATCCAAATAAAATTGTGGCAGCTGTCATTTGCACTCTTTTTACAAGGCATTGGAAGTAAGCACACTAATATTCCCAGCTTTAGGATTTGTTACCTGTGTGAAGTATTGTGAGTCAGAGACATGCAAAATGTTCATGTTGGTTTTAAAATCAGAAAGGCTTTAAAATGTCATTTGAATATTTTTTATATGACTTATGCTACTCCAGTCTATTATAGTTTCCCTTTTACACACTTTTCTTCACAACTGTTAATTTTTTATTTTTTAAAACTTGTAAAAGACTTAATTCACAGTCCTACAAACACAGAACCTGGGATTTTAAGAGATTTGCAATTAAACTGGGAGAATTGGCAAAAAGAGCTACAGCCTTCCTGAAGGATAATTCTAACTGATTATGTCATTGCTGAGGGCCAGGTTTCTGCAGTCTCTGGATTTGATTCTATTAATGGTTTTGAAATAAAAGAAAATAGATGTATATTAGATATAAGGAAGGAATTCTTTACTATGTGATTGATGAGACACAGAAACTGGCTACCCAGAGATTTTGTGGATGTCCCCTCCCTCGAAGTGTTCAAGGACAGGTTGGTTGGGACTTTGAGAAACCTGGTTTCTAGTTGGAAGTGTCCCTGCCCATGGAACTAGGTGGTGTTTACAGGTATCTTCCAACCCAAACCATTTTTGATTCTATCACTCTGCAATAATTTCCATCTACTCAGGATGAAGTCAGCAGAGTTCCTTCAGGAGAAACGATATTATCAGGGTACAACATTGAAAACAGTTTAGGTCATAAAGACAAGGTAAAGCCAAAGTATTAATCCCAGGAAAACTTGTGAATTTTTACGTAATTTATCCCATAGGAGTTACATTTGTAGTCAATTTTTTAAGAGAGTATAGTCATTAACTTAATGGGATAGAAAGAACATAACATGCCTGAAAAAGAAAATAGTTAACATTTTTTGCATCTGAATGAAGCTTACAAGTACAGTCAGTCTCAAAATGGTTATTATGTAAAAGTAGTAATAGTGAAATTTAGAAACCTCACTTAAGTTCTATGAAAGGTGACTTTACTACTGGAAATTAGAAATAAGTAGATGACAGATGACACTAATTGTTCTGAACTGGAAGAGATCTGGGCCTTTAAATTACAATCCCTGCGAGTACAAATAATGTCTCAGAAGTCATGGAGGTTTTCATTAACCCAAACCTGGGGCTGGCATGATGCCTCCTTCCCAGGCCCACGCTGGGACCTGACCCAGGCTTTCTATACCCCTGAGACCACAGGAGTGTTGAACAGATTTCCAGCTGCCCATGAGCTCCCCTGAGAGGTCCGTATGTACCCTGTGTGCTGCAGGGCACCGAATTATCAGATTTGCTGATGCAGCTGAAGGCTTCTTGGGGTGCGCACAACTGCGGTGCACTTAGACTCCTTACCCATGGCAACCCAAGGTAGCGTGAGTAACAGGAAGAAGGATCCTTGACTTGCTCTCAGTCCTTGCTCTACCAGCAGCACTTCCTGTGTGCAGGAGGTGAATGATTCTTTCTGTTTGTCCATGAACATAATGTTCTTTCCTGAAGGGGGACTGACAAAAACTAAGTTCCTGCATGAAGGCATTTACATTGCTTTTTAATTACATGCAGCTTTAGCAAGTTGCATGAATTGCTTTAGCCTTAGTGACATCATTTAATTCCCTTCACAGGAATGAGAAAGCTATTGAGAGCATGAGGATGATCACAAATCATACCTAGGGGATCAGGATATTTTGGGTCTTCAGTGCTACAAAGTCTTTGCTATATTAAAAACCAGAAAAACAGTGATATTATTTTTTGTTTGTTTGTTTCAGAATACTTTTGGTTAAGCACACCCTGCAGTATCCTAAACATTTTTCTTATTTAGCACTCAGAAAACTTATTTCTTCTGCCAATTAACATTTCTGAGGTCAAATTCACCTCTGGCTGAATTATTTCTCCACAAGGTGCTTGGATGTGACTACATTATTTTGACATGGCTGTGGGGCATGTTACTCTTTAAGTGCTGCCTTTGTCTTGACTCTGATCTTTGAAATGGAACTTGACATTTTTGGTCAATTAGAGAATTTGGTGGAGACCTGCAGAAGATGCAAAGTGTTACAAGAACAGAGATAGTCAATGACATTTACCTGCTCAGATGCCTCTGCATTATTTAATAGAAGACAGGGATAGGGAAAATAGAGTGGAGGCTTTAATAGTGCAAATATCTGATTAAATCATATTGTAATCTGAGGTGGCCATGGTACTACACTGTGAACCAATAATAAAATAATTTTCATAACCTATTTTAAACATTAGTTTGCCTTTGACCCCTATTAGTTTAACAGGATTTTATTGTAAAAGGTCTTCCTAGAAGTGTTTACTTGCAAGTGCTTGTAACAAATCTGGCCTGCATAACTGCCTTCTCAAAGGCTGAGCCTCAGAAAGGTTCCTGTAATCTGTAATCATGTTCCCAATGCTGGGTATTGCTCAAGGACTGTTTCCTTGTGGGAATACTCATGAGTTACATCATCCTCATGGGAGAAAGGATTAATCTCAGCTCCACTTCTACATGTCCCAGTATGCTGCCTGCTGTGCAATTTGTCAGGGGCAGAGAGCCATTATCTTGATTTAGACAGCTGGTTAGTTATCTCTGTCTCCCAATTTTACTGACAGAACCTCATATGCAATCCTTTTATGCCACTGCTTAGATTGAGGAGATGATTCTTATTAACGCTAATGAGGGGTTACTCTGAGCAGCAATGTACAGAAGCAGTATAGCAGTGAGGAAGGGAACAATCTGTTCTCTTTTTGCTGCTTTAGGACTAGTAGTGATGGGTATGTATGTCGGCAAGAAAGATTCAGTTCAGACATTAGGCATAAACCCCAGATTATGACAGTAAGGATAGGGGAGTTCTGGAACAGATGGCCTTGAGAGATAGTAGCACCTATGGAGGATCATGAAACTGAGCTAGACAAGCATTGTCAAGACTCACATGGACAGGGCTGAATCCGGCTCAGTAGTAGACAAAGGATTGGAATTTGTAACCTTTCTGGGTCCTCTCCACTGAGAAAATACTTTGCCACACAGAGCTTGGTTTTAGGTTGGTAAACTGCCATTACCTCTGTGTGAACTTTGATACCTTTGTATTACTGAGATTGGGCCAGGTACTCATGTACAACCAGGTGGATGTCAACTAACATCCCCTCCTTCCCTGTCCTGTTACACAGCTGGTGCAGTGCTACAGCAGCAGGTTGTCAGTGGCAGCTGGGTGTACTACATTTAGCACTTCTCTTTACAGCAAAGAATCTTTTAATATGTTCCAACAGCATAAAACCAGAAGGAACCAATTTGTAAGTAGGAGGCAGGAAGAATCATTAGGAAGCCAGTTTTCAGCTTCTGTAATCTTGGTGCTTAACCATAATGCTTCCCAAACTCTTTCTTTTGCTCTTATAAACTCTCTTATTTGTTGTTTCTGCAATTACTACTACAATGATACTCTGGGTTGTTCTTGTACTCCTACAGTAAGTTAAAGTGAAAGGGAGCATCCAGGGATATATTACATCTCTGCTTCATCCCACTATAACAAGAAATCTTCTAAGAGTGTGAAGAGCTGCTCCCTTTCTTTTTGTGTTTGCTCAGCTAGGTAGTGGCTTTTAGCATGTATATGAAACTAAGCAAACAAAAGCACATAGTGTGGTCTATATATGATATAGTTTCTTTATGCCTTTCCAGGTTTGAACATTAACAGCACACAGCCAGAAGGAGTATGAATATACAGACAGGGAAAACCTACTGCTGAATTATTATGCAAGCTACTTAGCACCTAGAGTCATTGTGTTTTTCAAAGGGACCTTTAGCACCCACAATGGGAGAGGGGCTTCATAATGTATCATTTGGCAATGGTGTATAATGGGTATAATATTTGTAGCAGCTGTTAGGTGCTCTGAAGCTACACTACATTTATGGAATTTTCCATTGAGCTCTAAATATTCAGGTCACATAGACAGTTAAATTTCCAGCAGTGGCAGTACAGATAAAAGTACTCTAACCGTATGCCATAATTGTGCTCTATTTAGAGAGTGCAGCAACTCAAGCATTTTCACAGCAGTCGTCTTAGATACGGTATACATTCTGCTTTATAAATGCCAATTCATTAGTGCAACTAACACATAGTATGCTGCTCTTCAAGAAAAAAAAAAAAAGGATAGTGCTATCTTTCAGTGAGGAATAAACCTACAGAAAAAAAAGCTATTACTTACAAGATGGAAAGGAAAAATTGAGAGGAATGGCAAATTTAGTTTCATCTTTTATACAAAGATCTGTAGAATATCTAAGACCATTTTGTAAGAGGTTTCAAATAAGTGACAGTAATTTCAGTATCCATAAATAAATATTGAAAAGACATATTTGTTTGGAAATTTCCACTTTAGGATGTTGAATTGCAATACATGAAATTTATCACAGAAAGAGTATATCAAGGACTAGAGATGGTTTTATATTACAATGAAGAAGCACGTGTATTTTATAAATCATTTATAGGGATGCTAATCTAGCTACAAGCTGCAAGAAAGACAGAAACATTATTTTAGTGCTTCATGATAAAGTTTTTCTTTCAAGTACTAGGGCAGAAAGCCTTGACCAAAACCAGATACTAAAAATAAAGGGAAAATAATTTATCACTGCAATGAATTCCAATAAAACACAAAGAAGAAAACTCTGTAGCTAAAAATCATGATTTACCTTACTACTCTGAAGTGTCCAGGAAGGTATGTTCACCTGCTATCAGTTTTGAGACAACCAGCACGGCCATGTGAGATCAGGTATTCATGAAAAGTGGGTCAGCAGAGTCACTTGGACTGAATTCCCAGACCTTGCTAGACTTATGAATAAAATATTTTGTACCTTTTTCTACAACTGTGCTCCCTCTTGAACAGCAGATATATTAATCTGTTTTAAGATTTATTATGATGGGAAAATCTGTCCATGACCAATATGAGGATCATTAAAATCTATTTGTAAGTCACTTTTTTTTATGGCTTTTCTTTTGTAAATTCAGTACGTTTTAGAGGAAGGTGGTGGAATACATTGACCTTGCACTTTCTCTGTGCTAGAAGCCTTAAGAAAACGGAGACAACTTTTGTTCTGTCTGTTGCTCTTTTCCTGTCCTTTGCCCCATAGTAGCTGCATAATTTGTCCCATTCAGTTTAGTCATGCTTTATCTAAGGAAACCTCAAGAACATCTGTATAGAGGTGACATATGGGACCAAAGCTCCACATGGAACTTGTCCACAGCCCTTGGTTACTGAATATGATTTCTGGAGACAAGAAACATAGATAAAAAACAATATGGATGGCTCTGGCAGGTCTGACAAAGAGGTTTTCAACATTACTGCCTCAATGGCCATATTTTTCCTCTCTTTGTGGGACTTTACAACCCCTTTTCCACACCTGGGAGGAGGCAACAACTGATTCACGTCCCTCAGTGCAGCTCATTGTACAGATATACGTTCCCTCCAGTCTGCTTAGCTTCATGTCCAGTCGATGTAAGTGACATGCTAACCTTGCCCTCCTTTACTCAGTGGGGACCGAGTTGTGTGAGGGCAGTGAGCCCTGGGCTGGTTCATGCCAGGACATGGGGCTGGCAGGAGGGGCCAGGGCTTTCAGAGACTCCTGGAGGGAAAGCACAGCTGATGCATGGGCTCTTTTCCACACTTCTGCACCTCAGGCTGTTGACTGACATAGTTCAGGTTTCTTCTCCTTCCTCCACACACCTGGCTCATCTGTCTGTCAGTGGAACTGGGCAGGAGCAGTATACAGTATCTGAAAGGGGGAAGAGACAGATTATCCATCAGCTCCCAGAACTCCTGTCTCTTTTCTTCACTGCCCTCAACATTCTAGATTTACTGAATTGCCAGCCCCACTAGAGTCACTGAATCACAGAATTATTGAGTCTGAAAAAGACCTCTGAGATCAACAAGTCCAGCCTATGACCTATAAGCTTCAAGTTCTGTTTCTGTGTTTCTAAGTTAATAAACATGGGACTGTGTGGATCAATTTCAGCATCAGAAGCTAGTGGAAATAAATCATCAGCTATTTTTATTTAATTTTTAACTTTGGCACCTTTTTCCCCATAGATGAAGTTTATAGAAAGAGTTAATCACAGAAGTACAGATAAAAATTCAAATACTGTCACTCTTTAAACAGCTGAAAAACTGCATGGAACTAACTTTCATGTCCTTCTTCTAAGCCAAGATTCTCTAATCTTTCAAATCCAGTTCAATCTTATTATCAGCTCACTTGGCAGAATTAATATAATAAAATGGGCACTTTGTCAAGTTTTTTTTACTTAGTTTCTGTTATGCCAATTCAATTACTAATTATTTCTTTACAAGGGTTAATCATATAAAATGAATTAATATAAACAAAAAGACCAAACAAGACACAATTGACTATGTTACAACCTAAAGAGGGAAGTAAATACTCATGGAACATTGAAAATGAAACAACCAAGTTCATCCAAATCTATTGGAAGTGAAGACTGTTTCATTTTCACATGGAAATAACAATAGTAAATGGTGCTAAATGGAAATTTCTTAGTAATGATTTGGATAATAAAACATTTAACCAATTTGCCTGCTCAGCCTGGAACACTAAATGGGTTATAACTTCCATATTTAGTACCAAAATAAAAATAACTTGTTATTGACTAAATCACTGCTATTGTCAGCATGGCTTCGAAATGAATCTCTTTGGCCACTCTGAGAGGGATACCATTTGTATACTGCTGTGCTAGTAACATTTTAATGACCTGAGTTCAAAGCAAAGATGTAAATACGATTTGTACTATTCTGTTGTCCAGGAATCTGTTTACACCCAAATTATTGTTACCATACATAGAGATGTGAAAAATACTTTGACTGCTTGTGGGATGACAATAGGATTTCTGTGGACTTTTAAAAATCTAGGATGTCACCAGGATTGTGAGGATTCAATAAATCACTGCACCGAATGCAGAAGAATATTTTATTGATAAAACTGTCCTTGAGATTTGATGCCATTTACTGAAAAAAAACCCTAATGCTATTATTTCACCAGGCAGCTAGTGGTGTTTCTGCCCTACTTGCTCTTCTGTAAAAAGGTTATTGAACAGTACCTACACTTATTACTAGACTTTTCACAAGATCTCAGTGATCACATGAGGAAACCCTGTCTCTTCTAGAGACATTATACTTGATCAGCAGAGATAATTTAGAGTTCTAGTTCCCTACTGAGGCATCTCCCTGCTCTGGCAATACTTATGACAGACACCAAACAGACTTGTGGTTTCCATTGGATCAGTCCTGTAATCTTTAAAATAAAAGCTTTCATTACTGACAGATAGGCTGACTTGTAGGACAACTATCATTGCTATGTCCTGTGGAATGGTAATGGTCTGGGATGGTGACCAAACATGCTGAGGAAACCCAGCCTAAGTGGATCTACATCCACTTATTTCCATTGTGGTTCACAAACTCTGGCACAGGCCTCTGTGATGTAGCAGTCATTTTGCTGAATAATGCATCTGTCTGGTACTTTAATTATCTTTCCTCTCATCCAAAGACATAAAGAATATGAAAATCCATAATATTTTTTTTTTTTTCCTTCTGGCATTGCAATTTTAATAACAGGCTCAAAAAAGTGATGTAAGACCTAAGTGGTAAGGGAGGAAGGGCAGCCTGGCAGGTCAAGCCAAGAGGTGAAAATGTCTCTGAAATGGTGAAAGGGGGCACCACTCCTGTAGAAAATCCCTGTTCTGATCCTATCTCAGCCACCAGCTTCTTATCAACCAAAGCCCACCCCTTACCTCTATACCTTAGTCCTAAAATGATGGTAATACTCATCTATGTCATAGGCAAGCTCTGATAAAGACCACAAGACACTAGGATGTGCCCAGGCTGGCAGTGAGCTGATCTGAGTACCTAATTCCTATGCCTAGCTCTGCTGCATCCCCAGAAGTGCTGAGCCATCTTCCAGACCTGTGTCAGGTAAACACTTTTGCATACATGGCACAGGACTGGGCTACCTGTGAGGACTGCCAATACCAGGAGGTACACATAGACTGATAAACACAGGAACATGCCCAGACTCTTGGTACACTCGACTCTTTTGAACTATCCCTAAGAAATATCATCTTGTTTTCTTTAACTGACACAGGAGTTTATGGTGTCATACAAGAACAGTTGCTGAACTGAAGTTATGATCACTTTCTTTTCATGTGAATGTTTAACAGGACTCTAGAAAATAGCAATGGTAACCAGTCACTGTTTTTTCTGATCAGTTCTCCTTGGCTTACCTTTAACCCTGATTGGTGCAATAATGTAATTAGCATAGCCATTAATTTTTGTGTGTATTTTGCACACTCACCCCTACTTCTATCACTTACCTGATTTTCATCTATCACACTATGTACACATTCTTTTTAGCAGATTTAACCACTGTGTGTCATGTGCCAGTGGGAAGATAAATCCACCTGGGGCTGGGGTGTCCCAGTCCTGAGCATCCCTGTGAGGCACATCAGCTTTTTGGTGAGGAAAAGATAAGGAAATAATGTGGATTTACTGATAAGCCCATGGGGTGGGGAAGAGGGATCTGGCTGAGATTCTGCAGGATGTTTATCAGAGTCTGTGGCAAATAAAAGCAAATAAAAGCAGCCAAATTGTTTCCTGACCTAAGCCAGATATGGAAACAAGTCAGGTGCTTTTTGTATGGTGCTGCATCTATAGGAGCAATTCAGCATCTTCAGTGCAAGTCTACATCTGCAGTGGCTGATGACCTACCAGGGTCTTTGCTGCTTTTGCAGAAGGTTTCTCCTCTGCTTGGGCATGGGCTGCCCACAGCCACTGGTGAGTTGACTGCAACTCTTCCATTTAGATGCCTCTCAAATGGATGCTCTCAAATTGGAATGATACAAACATGCATAAAAGAGAGTTACCTGATGAAAATTATACAGTAACTGCCACCTTTTCCATTTTTGGCCTTATAAAACACAGTCAGTTATCCACATTATAAAAAGGAGGAAAATGTTACCAGTATTATTGCAATATAAGGTCATGCTTCTCTTTTAAGGAGTTTTTATTTTACTGTGGACAGTGGGTTTCTGTATTAATGCCATGGATGAACATTTTTCACATATCTAAAGCATAGTTAAATTGTGGAACTCATTCCAATAGGAAGTTACAGAAACCTCAAATATAAATGACTTAATCATGACAAATTCATGACTAAGAGGCTCATCAGTGCCTTGTATCCAGAGACAAATGTAAACTCCTGATAAACATATTCCTAAATTCAAAACTACTAGAAAGAAACATTGTATAACAACATCCATTCTGATGGAGTTGAATTTAAACTATTTGATCTTCCTTTCATGTAATAACTTCTCTCTTTCCACATGTCATCTAAGACATACTTACTAGCAATGTTCAGTATGTGCTACCAGATGACAGCAAGCAGGATTTGCTGAAGAGACCCTTTTGCACGTGTTATATTTTCATGACTTTTTAATAAGATGTCTGTGGGTATTGAGTTTGGATAGCATTGGGCAAAAGTTTGGTCACTGGTTTTTTTGTTGTTTTGTTTTTTGTTTGCTTGTGGGTTTTTTTGTGTGGGTTTTCATGTGTGTGCGGGGGGTGTGTTTTTTGTTTGTTTATTTTGTTTTGATTTTTTTTTTGTTTTTGTTTTTTGTTGGGGTTTTTTTCCTCATTTGTCTGCGAAATAGACTGAACTCACACCAGCTTAGAGCATTGCCCTTCAGAAAGGGCATATACAAAACCAGTATTGAACTCAACCCCCTTTGTTAGCAATTACATCACCATCACTGATGATCCTGGAAGTCAGCACTGGGAAAGTCTCAGACTGGACTCAGCAGCAGAGTGGAACCAGATTCAGGAGCTGGATTCTAGAACTGGATTCAGGATCACACAGTTTGAGATCAAAGGCAGAATGGATGGAGTCCTCCTTGGATGATGGCCATTGAAGATGAGAGCTTGACCCAGCTTCTCCTGGCTGTCTGCATCCAGGTCTTCTGTGTGAAGCCTAAGTGTCTCCAAGAAAGCACCATGATCACCATGATGTATAATCTGATGTGACTTGTATCCTGTTCTGGTTATAGACAAAAACCATTCTAGTCCTGGGACATGAAATCTTTCAGCATTTTATGGGTACAGACATTAAGGTTTGTAATGGGAGAACTAACTAGAAAAATTACTAAGGGTGGAGTAACTCATCCATGTCCAATAATTAATGAACCTTATTAAATTTTTAAATAGCTTGGCATTTTTCGGGTTAT
This sequence comes from Chloroceryle aenea, assembly GCA_013399075.1. Taxonomy (NCBI): domain Eukaryota; kingdom Metazoa; phylum Chordata; class Aves; order Coraciiformes; family Cerylidae; genus Chloroceryle; species Chloroceryle aenea. Next base: position 193,123 of record VWZY01001545.1, on the reverse strand, counting down.
TAGGACTCTGTATTCTACAGGCATGTCCTGGCTGTGGTTTGCCTATTAATATTTTTCTGCTGTCAAGCCAGCAATAACAGCCATTAGTTTCATTTTATGATGTGCTTTCATGAAATAAGTATTGAAATTGTTTTTGTAATTAGCTGGTACTGCTGCACCCTTTGGTGAAGCTTTGTGCATTTCCTACATCACTCAAATCTCATGTGCCTCATACTCAAAGGAGACTTGATCAAACTGTGAGATGATGCTGCTGATAGACTTACATTCCAAATCAATATTTAAGGAACAAAATTGCCATCAGATACTACTTGGAGAATTAGGGTTTCTAAAGGAAAATATAAGGAACTGACAGATGGATGCCATTTTATAAGTGCTGTTTTTACTTCTATTAAGAACTTAGAGTGCAGGCCAGTATGGAAATTTAGTCAGGTTTAAAAAAAGTGTTGCTAAGTTACTTGGCAATACTGCCAGGGACTGGTGGAAGACAGCACACATTGCACTTTTATATCTTTAAGCCTACAACAAACCCTTACACATGACAGGGCTTAAAAAGACAAGTGCTAGAAAGGAGCCCTCTGGAGATCATCTCTTTAGTTACCAGTTTGTGGAAGAAGAGTTCAAGTTTATTTTTGTGGGTCTAAAACTGACTGTTTTACTAGAGGAAAAGGCAACATTAAATTGTTCAGCCATTTAAAATGTTAGTCAGATGCATGCAACCTTCTGTGGTACTGCAGTTCAGTAAAGGTTGAGGTTTAAAGGACCCCCATCTCCATACTCAAGTGCCTGTGGCTGGCTCACAAGCTGGTGTCCCTCAACTCACATGTATGTATAATTTCATCTAAGTTGATTTCTTCCAATTTTTCATTATACTTTAGAAATCATGGCATAGTCATAGCTTTCTTTCTCATTTTAACTGACAGGCTGCAGCACAATAGAGGTGGAAGAGGCTTGGATCTGACCTGACAAGCTCCTTTCCTCAGCAGCCAAATCCTGTTCTGCTTACTGTGCAAGCCCAGAGTGATGTTTTTGAGGATGATCCAAGTCCTCCTTGTGTCTTAAATTTATTTTGCCAACGATGCTGTGAGAAGCTCAGAATTCCTTGGATTTCCCTTTCCATCAATGGCTGAAACTATAAAACCTCCTGAAAATGCTATCTTGTTTTTCCCAGTTGTGAGCTGAACTGCTCCACAGTGAATTGATATAGCAGGTTAATTTTCATGTCCCCGTTAATGTATCCCGGGTGACAATCGTGTCTTTGCAGTGTGCTGTGCTGTGGTTCATTTGCTGCCAAGGCTGCTAAGGCCACATCCTACATTTCTGAGCATGCAGAACACCCCTCTTTGGCGGGATTTTCTTGGGCAGAACTTTCCTGTCCACCTGAAAATATAAAAGGAGTTGCAATATTTACAGAGCTAAGAGAATTCTTCTTTATGGCCTTTCTACTTTTTATGTCTTGAATTGAGTGCCTTCAAATTTTTCTCTTTGAATTTTAGTTTACAATCTCTACTGAATTAGTCAATGTAGTTAAAGCATCCTTGTAGTTGAGTTAAGGGTTATTGTATAACGACAATATATGACCAAATGTGGCAGTAATTTATTTAAGTGTCAATTAAATTTTACAGTGATTGCAAGGTGATAGAGACAGGTTTTCTTTTAAAAATGAAGCCAAGATTAGAATAGCGTGGGTAACATATGTTCACCTTTTATATCCATAATGTTTAACATAAAGTTACTCAAAATTAAAGATATTGAATTGAAATTGAACCTTGTAATAAAATGAAATGAAAATGACATTGTCAAGGGTTCTCTCTCCCAACACCCTTTTGTGTCTTGCTTTGCATTGGTATTTCATAGCAAATATCTTACCAGGAAAAAAGATGCAGATATTCTGTTAGAGCAGTGACTGCTTAGTTCTGTGTTCTATCCCAGAAGGATGGAGTATCTGACACCGTGTGAAGAAGAAAAGTTATATATAGCCCTAGCCCACCAAACAGTGTTACCAGCATGGTGATACATGGTTTCATTGCACTACTGAATCAGAAACACCTCTGCCTTTGATTCTTACAGGTGCAACTAAGCAAACAAACAAACGAACAAAGAGCATAATTACAGCTTTGATTCTTCTTTTTCCTCCCTCTTTGAATGATACATTGTCAAAGATAAATCTGGTCATGGGCCTTGGCTGACATTCCCTCATTTCTTTTTTTGCCAGAGAAATAGGACCTAGTAATAGCNTAAGTGAGCAGATGTGAAGAGAAAATCTCTGGGCTACTAAACACATTGTATATGAACTCTACATAAAAGCTCTGAGTCCCTTGGCTCCCTGATAGCAATTATGATCAACCTGCAACCAAGCAGCTGGAAAGACAGCTCAGCAGCTGCATTTACTCAGAGTTCCCAGAGGCAGCCATGAGTCAGTGGAAACAAGCTCAGACTATGTGACTTTGTATCCCATCCAATCAAGATGGATGGGATACACTTCTGTGAAATATTTTTTCACCACAGAAGACCTCTCTGGAGACCACACATGCACTGCTGCAATTAAACTACAGCAGGTCAATAGGACAGAAAACTGTGGTTTAATGAACAATCCAAGATTACCACCAGTAGTGGTGGTGCAGTGTCATTAAAAAAGAGATGCAGATGTAGAATTATCTGAAAAATATTTTCCTCTATTCCAATAGAAATGTCCCTTTTCACCACTTTCCCCTCATTTTCCAGACAAAATCTACAAATGTCTGCACCAGTCCATTTTTAAACACAATGACTATAAAAGGAGGTTGATACCAAGCCTAACATAATACTGCCTTTAGATTGTGCTACCATTACATCCGAACAGCAGTTGCAGAAATGACTACGGTACCCCAGCACAGGTACAATGCTAGTTTGAACCAGGCTGAGTAGCAGTAGCAGGCTGGCAAGGCTTCTTCAGTCAGCCTATGTTGTGGTGTTTTCTTCTGAGTTTTTTTTCTGCTACAGTTAGGCTAGCACTGTGACCAAGAGCTAGTCAGGTAAAAGCCAATGTGGGTCAAGACCGACATCACCAATGCTGATTTAGAGCAAGTGATATTCTGGCCCTAAGTCTCATTGCCTTGTCACACTAGTACAAATGGAAACTATACGTTTTTCCAAATTTGCATGCACAAAAGAAGGACTCACAGAGTCCAAATCTCATCAGACTGTGCTCTCAAATAAGAGTTCAGCATGCAGCTGAAACAGTTTATAGTGGAAATCAAGTCTAACATCAACTACCATTACTCCATACTATCTTTTCCCCTCTTCAAAGCTCATCCCTGGGACCTTCTGTACAAAGACTGCAATGCAGTGTACATCTGACACAGCTCCACCACCCACCATGTGCAGTTCAGGTCTGCTCTCCATCCCGATGTGTTTGCTTTCCTGTCATGAAGTAAAACCAGCCAGACTCAGCTGATCTCAGCTGTTACTGGGAACTGGAAAGTTACAGAATTGGTCCATCTGCTATAGATGTTGCCTTGGATGTACTCCTGACAACAAGGACATCAGGGAATAAAGCATCTGTAGTCCATGAAGATGAAGAAGAAGCAAAGGATGTTAAAAAGATCTATGATAAGAGAAGTTCCACTGCATTATGTTTTCTCAACATGGCACAACTCCAGAGGAAAATGAGGGTGGTGTCCATGTGCCAGCATGGGGCAAAAAATACATGCCAAATTACTCAGGCTGGTCACCCTGTGTTGCTTGAATATTCCCTCCAGGACATTAGTACAGCCACAGAATGTGTCAGTCATGAGTACAGGTTTCAAGACACTGCAAACTATCCTACACCTGCTAGCAACAACAGGGCTATACTACTTGGGATCACAGTGATGCTGCCTTGAAATGGTCCTGTGTGGCTTCTCCCTGACAACCCAAACCTGAATGCTTGCTTGCTACCCCAGGCCACAGTGCACCGTATTTTCATTTGTGTCTTTTGTTGCTACCTTTTCTGTGCAGTTTCTAACAGGACAATTTCCATCAGTTGTCTGGATATGCTACACAACAGCAGTGCTGTGTCCACATGTTAACACTGCCAGGGAAGGGGATTTCAGCCAAGACAACTGTTTTGGAGGGCGTTAGGAAGACAGTGCAGGGGTAAATTTAATAGGTTTTGTTACAGATAGACAATTCCTGCTAACAGCAGATGTGCTGCCGAACATGTAGTCTTTCTACGGGTCAGACCTCCACATGTGAAAATATCCCAAATAAAACTCAGTATGCAAATGAGTCAGCAGAGCTGTCTCCAGTAAAAGACTATGATTGGAGGGCCTGTAGGCAGACCTGGGGCAGCTTTCATTTTGGTACTGAAAGCAATTGGAATGTTCCAGGCCAGACTGGAAATCTTGTGGGATGCTGTATGTGTAGACAGAGCCCCAAACCTGGCTAGCTATGGCATTGCTAATGAGACCAGAATTGATGAGGAAGGTCTGTCTGTGCTGAAGCCACATATCAGTGTGACTGGAGGGGAGATTTACCCTAAGTCTGCCTGTACTCCTGATCACAAAATCATATTTTCTTTCCTGGTCTTTTCGGTGTCAGAGTCAGGAGAGATTAGGCTGCTTGAACAGTAAATTTTTTGAGGCACTCAGAGAGTACAGTGATTATAGTATATCTGCTCATTAAGTACACAGCAGCAACCTGGTTTAGCTGAGAGCTTTAGATACTAACAGCAGCATTCCTAAACAGCTGCCGAAGGGAAGGCCTGTCTCCCAGACCCTGCAGTGTGTCTGAAATCAGCTTCTGTCTGGTTCACCCTCCCACTGGATTTGCTGCTTTTGCAGTCTCAGCTGGGCAGTGGCCTGGTTTCCATGGAAAGAATGGAGAGAGCCACTCTGCAGTCTAGCCTGGAAAATCCAGTCTGGAATTTCAGATGGATGGGTTGTATAAACTGCTGTCCTAATATTACTGCATTGGATAATTACTGCTAATGTATGTATTCCTATAGCACAGTGACATCTACAGTCCATGTTTAAAATTAGGATAATATTTTACTAATGTCACACTGTTATGCACTTTAGGTCTGTTCTGCTTAAAAAGAAATACTGGCATTGCCTATAATAACTATGTGCTGTATTGCAGGATGTTACCAAAAGCAGGGTGCTGCAGTTCTGGAACAGCAAGACATGAGCCAGCTCCATCCTAAAAGCTCTGTTGACTTGTTACTATCATCCTGAGCCTGTCTTGTGATTATACTTCCCATAATACACAAGGCCTCTATAGTCTTGACTCTAGCAGGCCCTCTTTTTCTTTGCGAATGCATTGATGCTCAGCTCTTGTTAGTGTCTGTAATGTGCCTCAAATATTTGGTCATCACTTCCACGTGCAGTTCTTCAAATGTTTTTGTCCTGTAGTGCTTACAGGTTGTTGACTGAGACAGCACAATTCAGTGTATTTTCCCGGGGTGCTTTTCCACCCCAAGGAAACTTTTTTCCTTCCAGTGCTTCTGGGACAGGCAATGCCTCTTTCCATATCTTCCTGTATCAATTTTTCCTTCCCCCTTTCATCTGTCTAAACTTCTTATATTGTTTATTTAGCATTAACCCATCAGGCTGGGCTTTTTGTCAAATTATTCTGAGCCATCTGTCATGCTTCTTGCTATATAAATACATAGTCATATCAAAATGTCACCTATGTAAACTTTATTACATTGAACTGTTTAAAATATAAATACAGAGAAATCTTGTGGTTTTGGGTGAAATACCTGGAGCTGAATCAGCTCAGACCGTGGTCAGAGACACAGACAGTGACTTTGTTGAAACAGCTGGATGTGGGAAATCTTTGAAGACCTTTGGTCTGGATGCACTTTCCAGCTTTGTTGTGACCTTGTATCAAATTGAGGACAGGAAATTCAACATTTTCCTCTCCACCTTCCATAGCTTGATTTCTCACAGGTCTCCAGGCTTAACAGCAGGGAAATAGATACTGTGCTCAGGAATTTCCACAGACTGCATTTGTTATTTGAGATGCAGACAGTATCTCCCAAAGGAGGTGCTAACTGAAAACAAGTATGATCTATTATTTTCTTAACCCACCCAACAGACCCATGCTGATGCATCAGATATGGAAAAAACATGGACATTGATCATCTGTCCCAGAATTTCTGTCTTTCTTGAAAGCTGAAAATGTTCCCTTTTTGTGTAGTCAATTAGGCCTAATTCCAGTAATTGACAAGACAGAATTTAAGTACTTCTGTCCAAAATTTGTGATGCTGATGCTCGTCTGCTTCCTGACTTCTTGTAATTTCCAAGAGCACCTCACATTTTGTCTGGACAGCCTAGAATAACACTTTTGCACATTCCTGAATCATCTGCCTGAATGGTCTGAACAATTTGATGTCTAGGTCAAGTCTAAACTCAATCAGGAGCTAGAAAGTAGATACTCCTCTGCTTCTGTTTTTGACATGTCAGTCACAGAATCACAGAATAGTTTTAGCTGGAAGAGACTTTCAAGATCATCAAGTCCAACCTTATTTCTAGCCCTAACAAAACCACTAAACCATGTCACTAAGCATAACACGTACCTGGCTCATAAACACCTCAAAGATGGTGACTCTACCATCTTGGGCAGGCTGTTCAAATGCCTGACAACCCTTTCAGTAAAGAAACACCCCCTGGTTCAACTTCAGGCCATTTCCTCTTGTTCTGTTGCTTGCCACTAGGGAGAACAGACCAACTGCTGCCTCACTACAACTTCCCTTCAGGTAGTTGTACACAGCAATAAGGTCTCCCTCCCCTCAGTCTTCTTTTCTCAAGGCTAAACAGCCCCAGATCCTTCAGCCTCTCCTCATAAGAGGGAAGCTCCAAACCCTTTCCTAGCTTGGTAACCCACCTCTGTACCCTCTTCAGCACCTCAATGTCCTTCCTTTAGAGAGGGGCCCAAAACTGGACACAGTATTCGAGGTGTGGTCTCACCAAAGCCGGGTACAGAGGAATGATCCCCTCTCTGCTCCTGCTGACTACACTGTTTCTGATACAGGCCAGGATGCTGTTGGCCGTCTTGGCCACGTGGGCACACTGATGTCTCATGTTAAGCCTGCTGTCAATCAACACCCCCAGGTCCTCCTCTGCCTGGCAGCTCTCCAGCCACTCTTCCCCAGTCCTGTAGCGCTGTTGAGGATTGTTGTGGTCGAAGTGCTGGACCTGGCATTTGGACTTATTGATACTCATGGAAGTCCTGTTGTCAAAATGCATTAAACCAAATTGACAAGAATGGGGTCAATGCTCCATGAAGTTGTAGATGCCTTCTTTTAAAACAGTGATGAAGCTGTCTTTGCTACACCATCTAGTTAGCCTGGATATCCATGGAAGATAGGAGGATATACTGACGGTATTCAGCTTTTTGGGCCACCTTAGCTATAAAGCAGAGTATTCAGGGACCTTATATTCTTTATCTGATCACAGAAGGGGGTGATTTTGCAGGGCAATTCACTTAAGGCAGTATAAAGCTCCCTCCTCTTTTCCTCCATGCTGTGATATCCCAAAGCAAGAATCTCTGCAGCTTGCCTAATGGCTTCAGGGTAAAGGGCACTTTCTTGAAGACATAGACTTTTCCAGATCTATTCTACTGAGAGCTTTGCTGCTGTCTACAAGACATTACAAACTCTTTTTAAGCTGGTTAGTTCCCTCCTCTTCTCCAGTTGTTGCCCCTGGCAGAAATGAGACTTTCTGATCCATTCTAAGGCAATTATGGGGTGCTTTCATTTTCTATGGCATTCCAATGAATCACACTTCTTAAGATCTGAATGTTTCACTGATCTTCCTGTGTTACAATGACTGGTCCTTGTGCTATGCTGCCTTGGACATGTTCATTTACTTTCAGTGCATTGACACATTCTTCTGCTATTTCTGCTTTCAAGTCATGTTCCTTAGGTTCTGCTCTTAGGAAGACTTCACTCTTATTGTACCCATCTTCTTTTCCATATTCTGCATGTTTGAATGGTAACTAAAAATCTCTTGCAAAGCTTATAATTCACTCCAGTTCTTGCATCATCTCCCAACATCTCTTTGTCTTGATGTGCAGAGTTTATTGCAGGACATCCACTCTTGTGAACTGTGATTTTGAGATTAGTTTTTTTTTTTCCTCTCTCTCTTTTTTTTTTTTTTTAAACTTGTGCCTATTTTTATGTTCTCTTGGATGGCAAATAAGTAATTTTCCACACTTCCAGATGTTCTTTTTTTAGAGCTTGAGGATTTTATCTCTGGGTTCTAGTGACCCTCCAAATTGTCTCTTTCATCTTCAAGTGTTCCCGAATTGTGGCTTCAATTTCTTCTTGTATTTGAGCTTTACATACATAGAATCATAGAATGTTAAGGGCTGGAAGGGACCTCAAGAGATCATCTAGTCCAACCCCCCTCCCAGAGCAGGATCACCTACAATAGGTCACACAGGAAAGCATCCAAGTGGGTCTTGAACTTCTCCAGAGAGGGAGACTCCACAACACCCCTGGGCAGCCTGTTCCAGTGTTCCGTCACCCTAACTGTGAAAAAA
>VWZY01001545.1:124732-184172 GCA_013399075.1 Chloroceryle aenea | reverse complement strand
TTCCTGCCCAACCAACCTGTCCAGGTCTCTCTGGATGGCAACACAGCCTGCTGGTGTGCCAGCCACTCCACCCAGCTTGGTATCATCAGCAAATTTGCTGACAGTGCACTCTGTGTCCTCATCCAGGTCACTGATGAATATGTTGAACAGGACCGGTCCTACCACCGACCCCTGTGGAACCCCAATAGTCACAGGCCTCCGGCTAGAATCCATCCCACTGACAACAGTTCTCTGGCTGCTTTCCTTCAATCAGTTTCCAGTCCACCTCACTACCTGATCCTCACTACCTTATCATCCATACCACACTGCCTCAGTTTAGCCAGAAGGATGCTGTGGGAGACAGTGTCAAATACCTTACTGAAATCAAGATAAACCACATCCACTGCTCTACCATCATCTATCCACCTGGTTCTGTCCTCATAAAAGGTTATCAGGTTGGTCAGACATGACCTCCCCTTGATAAAACCATGTTCATTGCTCCCGATGATCCCCTTGTCCTTGACATGCCTAAGGATAATGTCAAGGATAAGTTGTTCCATTATCTTTCCGGGGTGAGGCTGACCGGTCTGTAGTTGCCAGGGTCCTCCTTCTTGCCACTTTTGAGGATTGGAGTGATGTTTCCCTCCTCCAGTCCCCAGGCACCTCTCCTGTCTGCCATGACTTACTGAAGATAATGGAGAGAGGTCTGGCAATGACTTGTGCCAGCTCCCTCAGCACCCATGGATGCATGTCATCAAGACCCATGGACTTATGGATGTGCAGCTTACTCAGCTGTTCTTTAACCCAGTCCTCATCAACAAGGAAAGACTCCTTAGTCATGCTATCCTCTGGTGCCTCGGGTGTCAGGAGCTCTTGAGCACAGTTTTCAGCAGTATCATCAGAAGGCATTTAATAACTCTACCTTCTTTGTGTCAACTGTCACCAGGGCACCCACCTCATTTAGCAGAGGACCTACGTTGCCTCTAACCTTAACTTTTCCTGCAATATATTTGAAGAAGCCCTTTTTGTTATCCTTGACCTCCCTTGCAAGGTTGAGTTCCATCAAGGCCTTAGCCTTCCTAGTTACCTCCCTACATTCTCTGACAACAGTCCTATACTCCTCCTAGGTAGCCAGCCCCTCCTTCCATGATCTGTAGACCCTCTTCTTCTTCTTAAGTCTACTTTCCAGTTCCTTACTTAACCATGCATGTCTCCTGGCTCTCTTTCTTGATTTCACACCTGCTGGGGTGCACTGGTCCTGAGCTTGGAAGAAGAGGTCCTTAAATGTTAACCAACTATCATGAGCCCCTCTGCCCTCTAATAACCTGTCCCATGAGATTAAACCCAGCAATTGTTTGAAAAAGCCAAAGCTGGCCCTCCTGAAATCCAGGGTTTTGGTCCTACTTGATATCCTGTTCCTGCCAGACAAGATCATGAACTCCACCATCTTACAATCACTAAGGCCAAGGCTGTCCTCAACCTTCACTGCTTCAACCAGACCCTCCTTATTGATGAGGATAAGATCCAGCACTGCTCCCCTCCTAGTTGGCTCCTCCACCACTTGCATCAAGAAGTTATCATCAGTGCACTGGAGGAACTCCTGGACTGTGGCTGGCTGGCTGAATAGCCTTTCCAGAAAATATAAGGATAGTTAAAATCCCCCTTGAGAACCAGGGTCTGTGATTGCGAGGCTGCTGTTAGCTGCCTGTAGAAGGCCTTATCAACTTCCTGATCAGGTGGCCTGTAATAGTTACCCACAACTGTGTCATCCATGATAGCCTGACCCTTAATTCACACCCACAAGCTCTCAACTTGACCCTCATCTGCCCCTGGACAGAACTGAAGACATTCCAGTTGCTCCCTCACGTAGAGAGCAACTCTACCACCCCGCCTTGATGGCCTGTCTTTCCATTCCTGTTATTATATTCCTGTCTTTCCATTATATTCCTGTCTTTCCTTTCCATTTATTACATAAATGCTTTCTTATCGTGTGGGAGACACAGCTTCTCCCGCTGTCTTCCGTCATTGCATTCCCACTCAGTTCAGTGAGGCCACCTCTTCACTGCTGCCCGCAGCCTTCTGGCTCTGTGCAGATCCAACATGGGGACTCTTTCTCACCTACCACACTCAGTTCCTTCTCCCAGGGTACTGGGGTTGTTGGTGCTGCTGCAGTATGGCCTCCCGCAGATTTTCTTTGTTCTCACTTCTCTTCAGCCTATAAATGTCATTTGTAGCTGGGCCAGGGCAAAGTACCACACTAATAGTTTTGGACAGTGGTAACATTTCCAGTGTGTTGTTCTCTTACTTTAAGAAATTAATCATCATAGAGAAAAAAAATATATTAAATGTTAAGAAGCTTTTAGACACTTGATATTTAAGGAGTTTCATTACCTCCTAGAGCATTAAAATAAGTTTGCCTCTTGAAAGAGGAGGTGGGGCAATTTTTCTTTTCTTCAAGGTTTTTTGTCCTACTGTATCACCTGAAACAACCATGACCTATTGGTCACATCATAAACCACAACTGTACAACTCTCCTTACAACTGCAAGGCATTGAGAATACTTCCAGCATGACTTAAGTGATGTGGAACTATTTAGTGTAAAAATTGTAAACAATAATGCCTATATTTTTGGCAAAGATCTTCAATAATAATTATAATAACCATAAAATATTGTGATCGGGGAAAAAAAATCACATATATTTTATTAAATAGAGACCTGTGTCACTGAACTACTTTTTCAAGATTGTTATAAAGTGCAATGGATCTTAAATATTTCCAAGAAATCACCTTGTTCAGTCATTCCTATTATCTGAGTAGTTACGAATCTGGAAAAAGATGGTTTGAAGACAGTCATTCATAAAAATCGATATATTGCAAAGTCCTGTGAAGATTTAGCAAATACTATGGCTGTTGCAATTGATTTGTTTAATTGCAAAACATGCAACATTCAAAGACATGATAAAATAAAGCAGAATGAAGAAAAGCTTTACTTCATCTTCTGTAAAGATGAAACATTAAAGGCAAAACCCCCGAAGCCTCCTTAAGCAGGGGAAGTGTTTCCCCTTTTCAAGGAGACTTGAAAATCCTGGAGGCTCTGATCATGCTTTCCACAGCCATTTTCATGAATGTGTTATCAGATCTGGGGGTGGTGTGATCTGAACCTTGGAGGGTAAAATAGCAAAAACCTTAGAAGCCACAGGTCTTTAAAGAGTGTGTGCATCAGCCATAACATGTAGTTATTAAAAATTTAGTAACAAAGCCTGTACCTCCATTTCTGTTGGCCTAGCTGTGCAAAACCTCATTGAGGTTAATGTGTACTACTTGCCTTAGGATTCAATTTATCCTGCTATCTACATGATTTTTCTGCACTTCACTTTAAGGATTTGGCAGTAGGAAATCTTAGATTCTTTCTAGACAGTGCTATAGGAAATTTAATCTCTTATCATCAATGATATCAGAATAAAACTTTGAATTTTTGAAGATTCCCCCGCTGAAGCCAGAAGCTTGCGTTATGACCTTTATTAGTTTGTACCAGTCACTATCATTTCTATTACTTCCCTAAGGAAGTTTTATGGTGAATGACAGCTATTAACATGTCAATCACATCTTGTTCTTCCTAGAAATCAGCTCAGAGGCAAGAGTGGCAAAGCAGCAAAGAAAAGCTGTGGAAATGCCATCTTGAGTTTGTAATTGGTTTGGTCTCTACTGACAGTAAACAACAAGTTTTGCAAATTTGGAATTATACAGGAGAATATTACAGAGAAGGGCCTTGTTCCCTGGACTCTTGGGCCTGAATATTGTCTTGTCTGACTTCATGTGTGGCAAGCCAGATTGTGGAGTATATCTACTACTATTCCAAAGTCTTTGTAAGGGACCCAATCTAAGGAAGAGGAAATAAAGGTTGTCAAAATTTTGCATGCAAAATGTTAAGGGAAGATTTTCAAGGGTCCTTAGCAGATGTTCAGGCAAAGCTTAAAGGACTACATGAACCTAAATTGCTTCAGAAGACCTTCCTGAGAAAATGACTTTTGAACAGCATAGACTCTTTTTCTTGAAGATATGTATTGACTTTCTATTAACTCATCTTTAGAAACTCTTCAACTTTAAAGCATTTATAAACTATACAATAATATTAAATATATTTTCCATTCCTAAATTCAACACAACATGATATTTTAGTGTAGTTAAAATTTCTCTATTTCTTTTTTTATTGTACTTGTGGAACAGCTAATCAGACAAACGAGGAGAAGGCAAAACAAGTCAGATTGACAGTAGAGGTCAGAAATGTCTGATTTTATCTAAATGAGATATAATTCACTGATGAAGTTCTACAGAATTTTCCGTGATTAAAGCATGGAAAGCTTTTATCAGATTTAGCAGCTCTTGTCATGGGTTTTCCTCAGAATTTCCTTTATCACTGTTATAAACTGGGCACCAAATGAGTAGTTTGGTTTATGTTTGCTTCATGATACATCTTCTTTGGTATATGCAGGTTTTTGATTTTTTTCTTCTGCTGTTGCATAATTTCATGGACTTGTCTGATTAAAGACTTTCACTGGAATGCTAACAAACTTGATTCTTTGGGGAGCTGTAATGAAAATAGAACCTAGGCTGTTATTTAACATACAGTTTAATCATCAAGTCTTGCTCTGCAAATTTATTCTTGGAAGAAGACCTATTGACTTTGCATTCTAACAAGCCAATATGAGTGAAAAATTAGGGAGTTTATTCTCTGCAAGAATTATTTAGGACTGCAGAATGTTTTTTGAATTTGTGTTTCTATTCTGTTCTCACTATTCCTTTAAAATATATGGTTTTGTGAGACATAGATTCTCTTTTGGAGTTAGAGAATATCTAAATATCATGAAATGTTCTTATAATATGTAAAAATTAATATGATTTTTTTTTCCTTTGTCTTTTTAACCTGTGTACTTTTAAAACTAAATCTTATCTTCCTTCTGTTAGAGTGGTTCAAAAGATCTCTGAAATAAGTACCTGAAAGGAATAAGATACATTTCAGAAACAAAACTTTCCATAAACTTTTAATAAAGGTTTTTCTTTTCTGGTTTTCATAAATAAGTCTAAAATGGAATAGAAATATTTGAACAAGCACTGAATTTTTAATCTGCCACATTTCCGAAGTTTCAAAAATGTGAGCAGATTTTTACCTAATTCTTAATTAAGGCTAAATCTGAAGTTTGATTTTGGTTTACTAAAAGATAGATGCCCTTGGAAATGAATCATTGACAGCCTAATCTGCACAGTTATGAAATCTTCCAGATGAAGGATATCCACATTCATATGTAATTTTATATTAAGAAACAAAATTAGCCGTCTCTCATGGTTTCTCAAGGTAGTGTGGGATGCATTGTCATATTACATTTCAGACTTAAATTTTGAAATGAGACAGCTTTCTAATTGTGGAAATAAATCAAGTAATATAATTTTAAGGAAAGAGAAATTAGCAAGAGATTAGTTAAAGAAATCTTTTGCAAACTGGACTAATCACTAATTAATGACTGCTTTAAGAATAATTTACCAGTACAGACAATATAAGAAGAATGTAAAGCAGAATACGGTCATATTGATAGGAAGTGAGGAGTGGAGCAGAAGTGACACAACATAAAGGCAAATTCCAATATGTTTTTCTGATACAATCTATGAATTCTTTCTGTCTTTCCCATCATGTTGGTACTCTGCATTTTCTTTGTCCTCTTTGATGGACATAGCTTGTGACAACAATGCAGCTTTCCAGCTTTAATCTTCCTAACAATAAGAAGACAGTCAGGGTCCTTTTTCTTTGGAGATGTCATTAGGCTTCACTCTCTTCAGAACTAGACACTATCTATAATACTTGTAAATCTTTCTAAAAAGACTCTCCAAGTCTTTGATTTTGTGGAATGAGACAGTAGAATTGCTCACCAGCTCACATTATTAACCAAGATTACCACATTATTTTAGGGCAAAAGTGCAAAATTCTGAGGACAAACAGCTATTCTAACAATCCTTTTCGTAACAGCTGTGAAAACTTTCTTGACTTTGATTTTTTCCAGAGATAAAAAGAAAGTAGTGCAGAACTAAAATTGTAGGGCACTTTTGGGACCATAGATGCAAGCTAAACGCTTTCAAAATCTCCCTATCTAACAAGTATTCTAAACATATTGAGAAATTTCTTAGGTCTACCAGGACTGAAGATGCTTATAAGTGAAAATTGTTTAGTAAAGGAGTAAAGTTTTATAGAAATTTGGACAAATACTGAAAATTCTTTTACCAGAAAAAATGACAGTGTGATGTATTTTCTTTCTAATAATTGGGTGGAAAAACAAAAGGGGACAACCTGAAAGACAAAAATAGATAACTATAGGTTTGCTTCTGAATGAAGATTGGGCACTTATTCAGCAAATTCAAGATATCCTGCAACAAAACACCGAGTAAAGAGGTAAATGGCAGATGTGCACTTTGTTCTTGGGAGCTTGGTGGAAATTTTAGTGTTAAGATATGTCTGTGTTTGGGCCCAGGTCATGGGACTAAAACAGAGAAGGTTTGTGGCCATAGGTTTGGGGCAACTGTAAGGTCAACCTTAACTAGAAGTATAGATATAGCGTAGATACCTAAAATGGACTTGTTGAAACATATGTGAAAGTACAGTACCAACACCTAATCTCCCCCTCTCTGTCAGTCCAAGAATACACTTACAATCACCCACTAAAGATACATATACACTTGCTTTCTTGTGTTTGAAATATCTAAGGGTCATTTCTAGGTAATGAATATGTTTCAGAGCCAGAAATAGTTGTTTGTTTGGTTTGGTTTGGTTGTTGTTTATTTTTTTTTTAATTTATGCCACACAATTTAAAATAATGTGTTTTCCCTAATTCTCTGCTTTTTAGAGAAACTGTGGACTTCATTTTGAGCTGGAACTCTGAAGTAATGTTTAAAGGGTAGGTATGACACAAACAGAAAACATGTACAAAACCAGAAATGAATTGACAGTCTTGTTGATACATCTTGAGATCTAGCCTAATGACTTAGCTTCACATAAGAATTTTCCATTCATGGTCCATTTTAAAACCTTAGCTGGCATAGAAGTTTCTTCGTGAAGGTTCACTGTAATAGGTATGACTACTTAAGGTCATTCAGTGTGAATAAGGTATCAGAGCTCAAGGTCTGAGCTGGGAAAATGGCAGCGTGGAAGGATGAAATAAATCAGTTTGAAAGAACTGTACCTGGCTCAGTAAGGATGGTTAAAGTAAGAAGCTTTTTCTGTTAATTTGTTAGGGTTTTCAAGAGCAGGGTTGCTAAATAAAAGGTGGTTGGATACCCCTTCCCTCTTCATTATATTTGACAGTAGGATTTATGTGCTACTAGATTTAATTAGTTTAGCCATGAAACTTAGTTTTTCCATTCAAATTTGAAGAACAAGCCCTCTCCATCAATTATTTTCAACTGCCCTTCTTCCACTTTCCAAGTAGTTTGCACTGGTGTGCCAAAGGGATATACAGAAAATAAAACCAAAACCAACCAAACAAAAAACCCCCACAAAACCCAAACAAACAGAACAACAAAAACACAAACAAAAAAGCAGACAAAACCAACAAACGAACAACACAACAAACCCCCTTCTGAATATTGTAAGAAAGCATGACTCATATGAGCTGAGAATGAATATTTGAATTTTATTCCTGCTCACACTGTTAGTGAGAGTGAGGAGACTAAATTATTAAGATTAAGCATTTTGTTTGTCATCCTAATGGAGACATTTCTCAAATATGGGCAATGAGTCAATCTGTCTCTGCTTACCTATTCTCTTGTTTGAGCCCAGTTGGATTGTAAGATGACTCAAAAGCTACACTGGTTTCAGAGAATTCATATGAGTTAAATACAGAGAGATAGAACTTAATTCGTATAGTGAGGTGAGAAAAGTGCTTCTTCACTGACTGTAATACAGATGTGAAGTATGAGATCATATAGCTGTGTTCTGTACCCTGAACAAGCTGATTTGCTATGCCCTTAATTTTGCTGCAAGCATCATCACACAACATTTTGAGGAGGAAATGGCTGCAGAATGTTCTTTCAAGCACCCCCAGATCAATTAAAAGAGACCATATTGTCTCTGACTTGTCCTGTCCCTGGTTCCCAGTTCAGAGAAGAGTAAGGTCGAGGACCACACAATACCTTAGTACCCATGCAGCATTTGCACTTATCACAAAAATGCCAGAGCTCGGGACTCAAGCGCCTTGAAGACCAGTTCTTAAACCTGATATGTACACTATTTTTTTTTTTTTTTTTTGTTCCCTGTCTTGTTTCTGTCTGGGATAGAGTTAATTACTTTTCTAGTAGCTGATGCAGTGCTGTGTTTTGGATTTAGTATGAGAATACTGTTGATAACATGCTGACATTTTAGAATCATAGATTCATAGAATGGCAGGGGTTGGAAGGGACCTCTGGAGATTATGGAGTCCAACCCCCCTGCCAGCGCAGGAATACCTAGGGCAGGCCACACAGGAACAGTCTCTAGAGAAGCCTGTTCCACTGCACTGTCACTTCTCACAGTGAAGTTTTTCCTCATGTTGAGGTGGAACTTTCTGTGTTTCACCTTGCTACCATTTCACCTTTCTACCATTGTCTCCCATCCTATCACAGGGCACCACTGAAAAGAGACTGGCCCCTTCTATTTGTCACACACTCTTCAGATATTTGTAAATATTAATAAGATCCCCAGATTTTAATTGTTTCTAAGCAGAGTTTACACTAAGTCACGGACTTTTCAACTTCTTGCCCTACCAGCAAGTAGGCTGGGGGCATAAGAAACTGGGGGGAGACACAGCCAGGACAGCTGACCCAAACTGGCAAAAGAGCTATTCCATACCATATTATGTCATGCTTAGCATATAAACTAGAGGGACACCTGTACAGGATCTTTCCACTTCCTGGAAAGTTGCTGGGCATCAGTTGTCAGGTGGTGAGCAATTACATTGTACATCACTTGTTTTGTATATTCAAATTCTATTCTAATATTTTTTCCCCATTCCTTTTCTGTGCTATTAAACTGTCTTTATTTCAATCCATGAAATTTACACTTTTTTTCCGCCCTAATTCTTTTCCCATCCCACTACTGGGGGGTTGAGCGAGCAAGTGTCTGGGTGGTGTTTGGCTGCCTGTTGCATTAAACCATAAACAGCCACACAAACCCTGTGCTAAATTTCAGGTTCAAAATCTTTTGTCCTTTTATTCTGCACAGCTTTGACTTCCCCATGTGTAAAGCTGAGTACTTTATGTAAAACAAAATAGAGGTGATGATTTTCTGAAACATCCTTCCTACCCTTCATGTTCTGTGAATTCTCCTTAGTTTCATCCGGAAGACCTCAAAATATATCACCTAGAAAATTTCTCTTAGAGTCTTGATTATTTTAAAAAGACACCTTTGCAGGTGAGTTTTCAGTTCCTGGCTTTTTGCTTATCACCCTGGAAGCCTGTGGTCTGAACTGGGAAACATTGGCCGTGGCAAAGTGTTGGAAATGTTGCTGAAGCTGTACATTGTTTTACCATGTTCCTGGACTTTTGCTGAGCTCTTGGTTTTGTTTCTCTGTGACCTGTAAAATTTGTCTGTCCTTTATGATAGCGGTGGGAGGCAGGGGAGGTCAAAGTCGGATTTTGGTTCTTTAGTGGTTCTTGTGACTGTGGAGCTTTGTACAGATTTTCAAATGCATTTTTCAGAATTATAAAATCTGAATATCGTGTTGAGACTCCATATGATCCAGGTAAGATGCTGTCTTCTACCTGTCACCTTATTTATTGTAGGTACTTTGCCATCTTTGGTACACTGCAAACCTCAAGAGTAAATCCACTACAGGGAAGCATTTACTGGCTTGTAAAAGGAGTCAGATTAATGGTAAAACCCTGTGAATAAACTTTTTTTTTGATGTTTCTTCTGTCTTGTTTATTAAGATTGCTGCCAAAGCTATCTCTCCTGTCCTGACAATACTGATGAGGTAGCCTGAAGACGTGAGATTTTAAGCAACCACAGTGAAAACTCTTTGATAAGCAAGTCAAGGGATGAAAAAGTGTTAGTCATGCACCAGGAGAAAGTCAGCAAAAAAAGAATCAAGATGCTGTAACCTTCAGTTCTAGAAAATGAGGAAATGCCAATAAGAATTATCAAAGGAGGATAAATGAGATATAGCAGTCTTGTTCCTGTTTTAATGACCTTTTTGTGTCTTATATTTTATCAAGAAGACTAACCAATTAGAAATTAGCATTTGGCCTGAATATTCTCTGATTTACTACATAGTGAAGATTATATCCCTCTTCTTGATAGTGATCATTTAGGGGCAAATTATCAGTTTTGGAGTTCTTGAGATTTTGGGGTTTTTTGGAGGGTGTGAGGTAGGTAGAATATTGTGGCTGGATGGCATCCCCACCATAGCTACTCTTCTGTTATTTACTGTTTGCATTGTGGTGTCCATGTTGTAGTATTGTAGCACTGTATGAAGCACAAAGTTCTTCAGTGATACTCATGGTAACTCAATAGCTGAAAGCAAAAAGGGGTGCATTTTCTATATGTCTTGAGGTGGATCAGTATTTTCTATATGAACTTCAGTTTTCCTATTCTATCCTGCAAGGTGTTTGAAGAGCTGGTGAAAGACTAAAAGCAGAACCTTGTCCCCCTATGATGGCTAAATTCCAGATCTTCTCCCTCAGATCTTTTTGAAATTGTATTGTGGGATGCACCTTGTAAACCAACAAGTGAAGAATTGTAATTCTGGCCTAGGAGACCCTGCTTTTTGAAACACTGAATCAGATAAGTACTATGTTGTCATCTGGGACTATGATTTTGAGCTTAAGATCTCACTGAGGGGTCACAAAAATTCCAGAATAATGATGGTGCTCATGAAATAATGGATCAAATAATTGGAATGGGGTAGGACAAGTATATGAATAAAATCTCATTGATATGAGGAAGGAGGGAGGTCAAGGGAGGTGATTCTGTCCCTCTACTCTGCTCTTGTGAGACCCCACCTGCATCCAGCTCTGGAGCCTCCAGCACAAGAAGGACATGGATCTGTTGAATTGGGTCCAGAGGAGATCCACAAAGATGATGAGAGGTCTGGAATACCTCTCCCATGAGGACAGGCTGAGGGAGTTGGGTCTGTTCAGTCCGGAGGAGATAAGGCTCCAGGCAGACCTTATAGCAGCCTTCCAGTGCCTGAAGGGGGCCTGCAGGAAAGTTGGAGAGGGATTGTATACATAGGCATGTAGTCATAGGATGAGGGACAGTTATTTTAACCTAGAGCAGGGTAGATTTCGATTGAATGCTAGGAGGAAGTTATTTCCTATGAAAGCGTTGAGACACTGGAATGGGTTGCTCAGAGAAATTGTGGAAACCTCATCCCTAAAAGTGTGTAAGACCAGGCTGGATGAGGTTCTGAGCAACCTGGTCTAGTGGGAGGTGTCCCTGCCCATGGCAGTGGGTTTGGAACTAGATTATCTTTAAGGTCCCTTCCAACTCAAGCCATTCTGTGATTCCATGATATTTATTTAACTCGGGGTTTTTTTCCAGTCATATTTTGATCCATATCTTCTGGAAAAGATATATCAGTTTCCTCTTTCTATGGCACTTCTGATCTCATCCTGGATGATGTACAGCAGCTTTTACTTCCTGCTTTTCCATGACTGAAATGTAAAACTTTATATTGAAAATGTGTGCCTCCTAATAGCTGCATGGAATGCTCTGATGAAATGTCAGCAGGAAAAGCAGAAGTTAACACAGTAGTAATTAAAGGACTGCAAAGCATTGACTACAGCACGTATTTTAGGTGTAATCAGATTTTTCTGCCATTTCCTAACTGGAGCTTCATTAATATCTTGGGAGTATGTCCAGGCTTAAAAAGAATTCTACAGAAAAAAAATGGGACTGGGAACAATTTTTCTCTTCAAAATAACTTCAGCACATTAAACACACTTCCACTGTGTGACTATTATACACCTCGAAGTCCAAAGAACTGAGTTCTTTAATTCCAGTGATGTTCTGTATCATGGTAAAATGATTACAGAGCTTGATCACTGCAGTCACATCCTTCATAGGTGGCATAAATAAGCACTTTAAACAGAGATATTTTGTATAGGTTTACTTGTCTCTTTCTAGCCTTCCTGTCTTCCTAAGAATCTTATTAAACAATACATTTAATTTACTTAGACTAATCACTGTATCCAAGACAGTAAAAAATGTCTGTTACAGATAAAAGAGAACATATTAACTTTTCTTATGCTTTTTTTTTTTTTCCTATTATGATTTTTTTCTAGCTCTCTAATTGAAACAAAAAAAATTTAAAAAGCACTCGTTTTGAATTCTGTTGCAATTCTCAACAAAAAAGCCGAAATTTTTATTGTTTTATTCCATGTGGGAAACAACTCTACCACCCAATTTCAAAACTTACCATTTCTATTATAATAGGAAAGCATACCATGTATGATCATGATTGTCCATCATGTCTGAAGAATACCTTATTCTTAATTCTGTGTGAGTTAGCTTTGATATCTGGTCTTTAATAATAAAACAATATAATTAATTATTTTTGCAATTAGTTGCTTGCCGTTGGACATAGGGGCAGCCTGGAAATTAAGGTGTGGTTTTTCAGTCAGAAGTATTTCTGTCTGATGGGGAACAAAGAAAGGCTGGTACCTGTGGCTCTGAGCTGTTCCGTGATGCAGTTGAGAACTTTTCCCAAGGTTCACCAACAGGCAGCTCAGGAGCCTGGAGATCTGCTGCTGCATAGTCAGAAATGGAAGACTCCTTGAAGGCTGGATTTGCCAGAGCCTCATGCCTCAGTCACTGGCCAGGGTGTGAGTACTCATTCAGCAATGTTAAGCCTGGTAGCCCACAGAAGCCTAATTAATAATTCAGACTGGAAGGGTCCTCAGGGTCCTCACTAGTCTAACCTTCTGCTCAGAACAGTGTCACTTTATTTCCTGAGTGCTACACTTCACGGTTACATTGGTTGTCAGGCTAGTATTGTTAGTGAGCACCAGAACAGTAACACCATAATAGGGGGTCATCAAGGGGCACAGAGGTGGTTTTTGGGTTCTTCTGTTATTTTCCATTCCTGCTGCTGCCATATAACATGCAGTAGGGTGCATGATCAGGGAAAGGGCCTACTGCTGGGACACACCATAGTTATAATAATACATTTTAGGACTTTTTGTACCCCTTAGTGCCCTCAGATTTTTGAGACGTTCCATCTCAAAAGAGAAAATGAAGCAAGTAAATTCAATGTGGGTGCTTACTTCAGCTTACTAGTCCATTCTGTATCACACCCCAAAGAAGGAAAATAATGACATATTTGATTTGGCATAATGACTGAAAGTAGTTTCACACCATTAACAGGTAGGTAGAGAAAATGTGCAAACTTTAGATGATCCAAATTAGAAATGGTTAATCTCTGCTTACCTTCTTTTACCTGGAACTGCACATCTTACTCAGGAGATCCAGGCCAATGTTGATTATTTATCTAAAGCTATTTTATCTAATTCATCTGACATATGCATTCAACACCTTAGGTATAATTGTGGTGTGATTATTCATAAGTGATGGTGGCATCCTGTTCTCACTTTTGGGTGTTATGGAGTTACACTTTCAGTTTGTCTGAAGTGCAGATGCTACCCAATTATACAATACAAAGAGAATTGACTTGAGTGAAAATTTGGAAAAAAAGGAATCTTGTGTAATGCCTGCACAATTATAAAAAGGCTTTGTCTAGAGAAAAAAAAGCTTGAATCTGAATCCTATCCAAGGACTGTCTTTGTAAAAGAGCTGAATGAGTCCTAGGGTGGAGATAAAAATACCGATAAAGAGAAAACAAATAATTGTTCATGGTAGAATGGAGAAATAAGGATCCATTTAGCATGTGCTTTTGTGGGCAGCTACAATCTGGTAGCTGTGCTGGTGATGTTTCCAACATTGGGAGTCTACAGAGAAGCTCTGCAGCCCTTCTTCCCATGGCCACATTTCTTGCTCTGCTGCCTCTGAGGTCCTAAAAATTCCTTCCTCCTCTGTAGTCCATCAGGAGGTATGAAAGAGCTACCATACTGTGTGTCAACAATGACCACACACACAAGCATGTGATTAGTAGCAGAAGTGGATGAAACTGGGAGAACTTTGGTATTTTCTAGCAAGTGCTAAGACTGAGTATGAAAATGTAAAATGACTGTTTTAACTGATTTCTTAGTCAGTGGTATCTAAGGATGTTCAAAGTGGATCTCTACTCATTTTTTTCACTATGTTTTCCTGATTTGTTCCTTAAATGAAGAATGCCACAAATGTGATTATCTTCAGTTGAGAAAACATTTGTTTCTTTCTTAAAACTGTAAAAATTTCTCAAATATATATATAAAATAATCTTTTTTTCGCTAACATTTTTAGTAGTAAGTTTTGACTTTGTTGAAAAACTAAGCTATCGAGAATGATACTAATATTAAATATCTAACAAGGCACACTAAAATTTAATCTTTATTTTTAGTAAGCATTTAAAATAATAATGTTTATTTAGAAATATCCTGGGGGAAAAAAAATACTTAAGCTTTGCTTTTTCCATATATCTTTTGATAAATATATTTTCCATATGAATTTGTCTTTGGAAGCCTTGCTGCAGATGAGGCTACAGCTACACTGGTGTGAGCAGACAGGGACAGTTGTGGTTTTGGCTTCCTTTGTGCTCCAAGGCAGCCAGGCAGCTTTGTCAATGAAACTGAAATCTGTTGAGAGCTCCAACCTTGGAGATGGACAAGGATATGACACAGAGCTGTCTGAGCAGGCCCTTGCTCAAGTGCAAAGGGTCAGGTGTGTTTGCAAATGGACAAGATAGCACCAAACAAAAAGGTGGAGAGCCACCACAGGTATGTAAGGGTTGTGTTAAAGATGTGTCAGTAACTGTGTTTAAATAACTATTGACAGTCAAATAAGTATTTCCCTCCACAGACAGTAGGATTTCCCATGATCTATTTCAAAGCATCATTTTAGCAGTGAAGCTCAGTATTTTGGCAACACAAGCAAATTTACCACCAAATTCTCATCTGTTAGAAGGCATGGAAACATTTTAATGAATACTCTTACTTTGTCTTTTGTAGTCATATCAGATGGTGAATAGATTTTAAAGATTAATCAGAGACAGTAGTGATGCTGTATTTTAACCAAGACTGTAAAATTTTAATGCTCCCTGATATGGCTTAAACAACTAAAACCTACAGGAAAAGGTTTTTAATCTTTTTTGGCCAGAAGTAAAACACATTACTGGAGATGAAGTTAGTATCATTGTGGTTGGTAAGTGAAATAATGACATTTATTTTATGATCTTGATGAAAATTTCCCAAGTAATAAAATGATGGAAAAAGTTTTTTATGTAAATAGCTTTAGGTGAAACTATGGTGCTGTGGGACTCCTTCCACACTATTTTGAAATATAAAGAAAACCAAAAATTGAGCATGAAGAGGAGCTAGGCATTTATATTAGAACTTCATTTATCTGAGGAAGTGTTAGAAGAGTTAGAACATGATATTTACTTGCTATTAGATAAGATGAAGGGAAAAACAAGAAGAGGCCTCATATGAACCTTATGTGAAGATTTATTATCATCAGTCAGGCTAATCTCAAGTGAACATTCCTGTTGTCTTGTCAAGCCCAAATTTATCCCATGGCTGCGCTTTCTAGCCTTGATGTTATTTATGCTTGGTATTATATATAAACCATGAAGTCCAATGTCCGTTATGGTCACAATAAAACTGTTGTAAAGATGGAAAATACAGGGTGTCACAACACCATGTCTCCAGCATTGCAGAGGTTGTTGATGTAATGGTGCATATCCTAAAGTATTGTTCAGAAATTTTGAAAACATCATGGTCTTTTAAAGGCTTTCTGTGATGATTTAGGTGAAGAATTAAACAGCTCTACCAAATTCTGTAAGAACGTTAAATGGATAACTTGAGGCACAAAAATATCTTGTGGAAGCTCAACCACATCAAAGACTAATCTGTATTTGCTTTGGAGGTTTCCAGATTTTAATCTAACTGTTGTGGATTTGTTCTTCTGAGAAAGCATTAAAGAGAAATAAAGTTAGATAAAGATTTCAATATCTTATCTAATCTTCAGCTGATTTAGGGTCTTTTTAACCTTCAAAAAGGATATGATTAAGTACAATACAACATCCACCAAAACCTTACCAAAATGGGTCAGCCTTCTGGAAATGCAAGATGTCCCCTATAATTCACCATAGTGGATACCATCTCTTTAGCTATGGAAGATTTGGTGATGTAGCTATTGCTTGTATTGGTTCTGCTCACAGCTGTAGACAACAGCTCTCTCTGCTGCTCTTTTGCCGTAGAAAAAAAGATGAGTTCAGGTCTGTAATGGTCTGGGGCTCTGTATGCTGATAAACTGAACAAAGACTACTCTGTTTCAAAGACCTTTTTTCCACAGAGGTGAGAAACGACATTCAGCTTCATGTAACCAGTCTCCTTACCCTTCATCCATGGTGTGAGAAAGCTTAATTTAGTGCCCCAGATCTCTGTAGAAGACTACCTCCTTCTGTTGGATCTAGAAGGAGATTCCTCTGGAGCTAAAATAACCTCAGAGAACACCCTTGTATACATATCCAGTCTGGTGGAGAAAACCAGTTTGCAGAAAGGTAGGATATAAGAAGTGCTCCACATGGAAGCTGTCATCCCATGCCCCAGGCATACTGCAGCATGGGTAACCCCAACAGATTTCTAATCCTGTACCATGTAGACATCATAACACAAAACAGCATTTTTTTTTTGTCTCAGAAAGTGAGCCAGTATGATGTCCTTTCCATCTCACAGAGTGTGACTATACAGGTGGAAAGAGAACTGTCATATTGCAGCTCTCAAGCGTTGAGGTCATCATGAGTTTGAAGCAGAAGTCTACAAGCATGTGATTTGTTAATAACAAAAATATTCTGAAAAGCTACTGAATAACATGAGATTTTTGTATTGGATTGTAAGTCTTCCCACACTGCGGAGTAGGAGAGTTCCTAAAGTTTCTGGAAGTTAGGACATTCATCATAGGATTCACGTTAATCAACTTTGGATGCTCATGAGGAAGATGGCTGTGAGCTACTTATCTAGACTTCTGCTATAGTTATTAATACATGAAAAAGTACTTCTAGGATGCAGTTCATCTAATCTTAGTGTAGAATTTCAATATATAGGAGAGTCAAGTCATCCTCCAGAAATGTCCAGTTCTCCCCAACAGGTATAACATGAATGAAAACTCCTAGCTTCAAGGTATGATATTAGGTGATATATTTTCCACCCAGAAGTTATCAGGTTCTCTTTTAAGTTCAGCATACCTTGTTATGGGAGATGAAGATATTACTCACCTCATTACCATATTTCTGCCACTTTGAAAGACGCTAAGCATCAAATGGAGATGATTTATAGGAATGATTTATAATGCATACTCATCCAGGAAGCCTTCATATTACACAGTGAAAAAAAAAAGATAAAGAATATTCCAGAAAGAGGGAAATATAATTAACGTAACAATTTAGTTGAAGAAAAAATTGATGGTATGTCAAAGAATGAATTGGTGGAGGAACAAAATGTAGTAGAGAAGGAATACTATTACTACTGAAATCTGTTCATTGAAAGTGGTGTTTTTATTAATGGACTTTTTGATAAATGTCCTTTTGTTGCGATGAGAAATGAAGCAGATAAGTCATGAGGTGCATCACTTTGCACAGCGCTAGTTTTCAGAGGAAACCCCAATTGTTTGGCAACTGCCCATACTCCATACCTTGTCAGCATTTAAACCTATATACCTGGGTGCCTGGACTGGGCCACCTGGGCTTGAAGCAGGAAAAATAGGCAAAACCATACAAAGTTTAATTTCTTATAATTTTATTTTTAATATTTTTTTGTTTTCATGTCTTAGCCACTCAGTTTGTTCTCAGATCTTACTCTGTTGTCATAACAGCATTTATGAAATTTTTACTAGCACTTGAACTAAACTAATTTACAGTGGTATTTTTACTGCATCATAGACTACCGTTAGATGGAATGAACTTAATCAGATTAAATGAGTAAAGGAAGAATCTGTGGTGCCAGACCACCTCTCATGAACTTTTGTGTATTTGAGCAGCTAATCTCTTCATTGGATTTTTATGAGGAATATTTGTATATTTATCCAGCTTAATTGTTTTCTGCAATAGTCATGGCCCCTGATTTCTTTGTACATGTCTAGAGCTCTGTTGAACACAGAGACAAATAAATCCTATGTAAAATAACAATATACAGAGTGTATCATGTGACAGACTGTGCTACATTAGTAGTCAGGTCATTACTATCTAACAAAACTGTTCCTGTGAATAGCTGCATTTTTCATTCTTCATTCATTGTATGGGGAAAGAATGACTGAAATCGCTACTGGTGGGGCTGGATTCCCTCCAGCCAGCTAGGCCATTGTTTGCAAAACCTTACCAGGCACAGCACAGAGTGGCACGCAACCAAAGCAAGGCACTTCTAGGATTTATGAGAGGACATGGAATTTTCCACTGACTGAGACAGGTTCTCAATCCTACAGAAGCATGCTTTGGTAGGGAACCATAAAAATAATGTTGTGATGGGTTGAGTAACATTCAGCTAAAGGTTAATGTAATTACTAGGCAAAATTCTTTGTTAATTACAGACTCTTCTGCCTTTTAAAGCTGTTATAATCATATTGCTTTCAGAAATGAAGCTGAAGATCAGTTTATGTAGTCTGCTGTTTCTGTGTATGTGACAGATCGAGGCAGCTTGAGTGCTCTCTGAAGAATACATAAACTGATGATTTTACTTCAAAGGTGAGGAATAGGAGCCTAGCAGGGCCTGTTACTGAAAAGAAAGGGACAGGAGCAAAAAGGAGGGCTGCGAACAATTAAAAAATGGAGAGAGCAAAGATTGCTTCAACTGCTGCTTCTGCTGGCTGGAGGGGTGGGCAGACCACAACACTGTCTCCTTAA
Organism: Chloroceryle aenea; assembly: GCA_013399075.1. Classification (NCBI taxonomy): domain Eukaryota; kingdom Metazoa; phylum Chordata; class Aves; order Coraciiformes; family Cerylidae; genus Chloroceryle; species Chloroceryle aenea. The sequence continues at coordinate 165,183 of VWZY01001545.1, read as the reverse complement.
TCTCTGCCCATAGCCCTGGGTAACCCCAGCCCTCTCAGCTTTCCAGAGCTTGGGCTTAGATAAAATAGGCAGTAGAAGTTGCCCACAACAAGTCTTTGATACCTGCCTAATTCAACTGTTTAGGTACTTACTCAACACAACAGAGGGCCTAGTTCAAAAAAAAAAAAAAAAGAAGAATTTATTCTGCATTGTTAGACCTAGTTTCAATGAATTAATACTTACATACACAGGCTGAACATAAAAAATGCATCACAAGTAAATGCTGTGGCTTACTTCTGAACAATTTCATTGTAGCCCAAACACTGCAAAACATTTTAAAAAAGGTACAGACCAAAAAAAATGAGTACATTTCTATTGCTTTGCCTTTATCCTCCAGATGCGAATAAAAAGAGAACAGATATAAGCACTTTCAAGACTACTACTAGTACTAATATCAACAACAATAATACAATATTTTATGATTTTCCTTTTATGAAGAGAATCACAGAGCAATTTCCAAGTGCTGGGGGTATGTGTCTTTTCTCCAAGCTGAACAGGAACTCTGCTGAAGTCTTGATCTGCAAAAGGAGGTCTTTATTGAATTTGTGTTTCATGACAGCTGAAATGATGAAAATTAGTCCCTAAAAACAGCATTATACAGAAACCCAGACAGATGATGGAACAAGTGGGCACCGGGGTTCCTGTGGGAACTTGTAACTGAAATGAGTTCAAAATTAAGTGTTGTGTTAGTGAACTGGCCTCAGGCAGAGAGCCCAGAGGGATTTATTTGTTCATAGCTATGGCCTTGAGAGAGCTCAGGAAGCATTTGGGCCTGCTGGTTATGGAGAAAGCAGGCTGGCAGCTGTGACTAAAGGAGTGTTTTCTGGGTTTTGACTCTCTCTAGTGCACAATAAATCAAGTCTTCTCTGTATATACTTTGTAGATGCTCTTGTCCAAGGAAATACCTGTTTCCATTGTCATCTTCTCCTGATACAAACCAAATTCAAGGGGCTAAATATGTCCAAATAAGTTGAGTGACTTGCTTCTGTCCCAGTGGACACTTCTGCTTGGTTCTTGGGTCACTATGGGGTTCATTTTGGTTTGAATAAGCACATTCTTTCTTCCCAATTTTCCATACATTTTAGTAGAGTTATACATTCTGCATTTCCAGTGTTTATTCTGTAACTTAGAGATTTCCCAACTGTTAGTATTTACACCCTAGCTGATTTCATTTTAGCAGTGGTGGAAACAGCTGGGAGCTCTTGGGAGACATTTAGATCCTTTCCCCTCTTATTCAAATTGTGGGCTTTTTCAAACTGTTCTGCCACTGGAGATCTCCCAAGGAAAGCAGCCACAGCAGCAGCACCAGCAGCTTTAATGACAGCAGCCTGTGAAACCTGACATGCTTTTCCCCATAGCTGTCCCTGCTCCCACAGGCTTGTGGGGCAGCTGCTCCTCTGGCCCTGCCATGCCATGGTCCTGACCAGAGGGACAGGGAAAACATCTTCCTGGATTTATTGTAAAAATTGATTTTCAGGGATAAAAAAGTCCAATTTAAAGGACTTCTCAACAGCCTTGGTTACAAGTAGTCACTGGTGTATGGTGAAGAGGAGATGAAATGTTAAATAATTTTTCCCTTGCAGCTTCCTCACAGTTTCATTGCTCCCAAGGCTGTTAGATTTGAAATAAATGTTTGTACATTCATAATGTTATCTAAGGATGAAAGTTCATTCTGACTGAGTACTGTGCTGGCTGATAGATCTTTGTGCTTTTATTACCAATGTGGGTCCTACAAAATATATACTCTGAAAAGGGCCCGGCTGCACTCTTTGAGCACTTCCACACATCTCAGTCTGGTGTTGCAATCCCTCTTCAAGGGCCTTGTAATAGTCTTGTTCAAACTCCCTCATTTCCAGATGAAGACACTATAGTGTTGTCTGATGTTCAGCTCTGCTCAGACCCAGGTGACGTACCTGTTGGTACCTGGCTCTGGGCAATCAAAAGGGAAAGCAAATGCCATGTGAAACATTTGCTCCAGAAATCCTTTGTGATTCCAACAAGATCTGCATTGTACACCCTTAAAACATCTCAAATTAATTTGAAACATGAAAGTTGAAGTGTTCTTTGTTTGCTTTCAGCATGCACCACATCAAACCTCTATTTTATTGTATACAGATAGCCTGTGTCTTTTACAATATGCTTAATCAGAGATTTCTGTGATAGGATGTCTGAAGTGTGTCACATCGCTAGTTTGCCATCTAGTGGTATACAAAAAAACCCCTAATTTTGCATCATATACATAATTTCAGAGGCAAGATACCTCCAGACCACAAATGCAAGGTAATTTTTCTGCTAGTTTATTTTAGTAATCTATTTGCAGTCAGTTAACTATTCTCTGCTCAATGGTCATTAACTCCTAGATTTTGCACTTGGTTCTCCAGGAGCAGTGGCTGGCTCAGGGTGTAGACCACTTTTAGACTCCACAGTAGAACTGCTGTATAGATTTAGTTGCTCACCATTTTAGGACTTACCACTTTCAGTGTTACCATGAGTCTTTTGTGAGGCTATGAAAACAAAACCAACTTCTAAATTTTTTAATGAATTCTTTATTTATTTTCTTGGGCAAGTATCAGGGAATCTCAGAAAGTGAAACCTCAAGTGGCATTTCAGAGGACGTTGTCTATATGACAATGGCACTTCAGTGAGAGATAATTCAAAGAAGGAGCAGTGGAACATCAAGAGCTCCTGGCACATGTTTGTTCAGTCTGTTACACAAAACCTTCTGGTTCTCATGATTTCACAGCGCAGGTGAACTGCCACAGTAAGGCACTGATCCATAGACTGCTGGAGGCAGCATTACAAAGGGAGAATACCACTTCCCGGCAATGTCCAGGAGTGCTGCTGGAGGACAACTGACCACTGCCCCACAAAGCTGGTGTGGGAGAGAAACCTCACCCCAAGGGCTTCAACTGATCAGTCTGAAGAAATTTAAAATGTACTTTTAAAGGGGGGAATTAAATGGTAGTGAGAAAGGCCAGAACAGAAAGTGACAGTGTCAACAGCAGAATGAGGGCCATTTCTAAGGAGCCTGGACATTCCTGAAGGACAACCTGAAAGTGCACAAGTCCATGGGACCTGACGAGATACACCCACAGGTGGTGATGGAACTGGTGAATGAGGTTGCTAAACCACTATCTATTTTATTCCAAAAGTCATGACAGCCTGACAAAGCCCCCACTGACTGGAAAAGGGAAAATATAACCCCCATATTTAAAAAGGGAAAGGCAGATGAACCTGGAAACTATAGGCCAGTCAATCTCACTTCTGTGCCTTGTAAGATCATGGAGTGGACCCTCCTGGAGGCACTACTGAGGTAGATGAATAACAATGAAGTGATTTGCTACAACCAACATGGCTTCACTAAGGGCAAATCATGCCTGACTAACCTGGTGGCATTCTATGAGAAAGTCACAACATCAATAGATGGGGGAAGAGCAACTGATGTCATTTACCTGGACCAGAGCAAAGACTTTGACACTGTCCTACATGACATTCTGGTCTCCAAGCTGGTGAAATATGGGTTTGATGGGTGGGAAATTTAGTGGATAAAGAACTGGTTTGATGGCTTCTCCCAAAGAGCAGTTGTCAATGGGTTGGTATCCAAGTGGAGACCAGTGACAAATGGAGTCCCTCAAGGATCAGTACTGGGATCAATCTTGTTTAACATCTTCATCAGCAACACGGACAGTGGCGTTCGTGCACCCTCAGCAAGTTTGCTGATGACATCAAGCTGTGTGGGATGGCTGACACACTGGAGAGAAGGGATGCCATCCAGAGGGACCTTGACAGGCTGGAGAGGTGGGCCCATGCCAACCTCATGAAGTTCAACAATGTCAAATGCAAGGTCCTCCATCTGGGTTGGCGCAATCCCAAACACCAACATCCTCCTCGCCAGTTTGGAGAGCTAGAGATTTGATGGGTGGACTGTTCAGTGGATAAGGAACTGGCTGGATGGTCACATCCAGAGGGTAGTAGCAACTCAACCTACTTATTCTCAATGCCTCCATGAGACAGTGATACCCTTGAGCAACAAACACCAGAACTTGCCCAGCTTAAATTTTTGGCATTGTCTCAACGAGGCATTTACTGCTAAATCACAGAAATTAGAGGGAAGAGTAACTTATTACATCATTGGTTTCTTAGTCTCACAACAAATTAGTCCCAAGAGATGCTTTTCCTACTTCTTCCAGTGGGGAATCATTTTATAATCAGAGTTAATTACCAAGAAGCTTTTCCTGACAATTAGCCAAATAATTATTTGGAATATTTTTCCATTTTAATATACTCATATCAGTTTGAGTGCCATAAAATCACCCTGTAATACTAAAAGGAAAGTTCTGAATCAGTGAACAGTGGATTTAAAAAGGAAAAAGTAGATTAGACTGCGAGAAAGCTATAGGACTATTTCCACCTTTTTTTTCCCTCTCTTTTTTTTTTTTTTTAACATATCACCTCTAAAAGTATCTGATTACTGACATAAAAAATACTGCCTGCTTTGTTGTACTTACACTTTAATTTGGGAATTGCACAGCTTAGTATTTCCCCAAAATATTAGTTGCATAGCATAGTCTCCATCTGTTCTGAAATAACCAACATGGATTTTAATACTCTCCCATCTGCACATGTATTTTTAGTCACACATTCGAGTTTGTAATCTCTCTGCTTCAGTCTATATTCCTGGCACAAAATTTAAAACTTGTTTGTTCAAAAATTTTAAATTATGCTTGTGTGTGAGTGTGTCTATATTTCAACTTCTATTCTTAACTCCAAGTTCTATTCTTAACTCTGGGGAAATTATTTTAAATGCATGTGTCTGCAATAAGACTTTTCCTATTTCTCTTACATCTTCAAAAGTTTCTATTTTTGAATCATGAGTCATGTAGTTCCTAGATAGCTGTCAGGAAAACAGCCTAAGATGGAGAAAAACCTGAGCTGAAACACCACTTGGCAAGGTATATTGGTAAGTACTTTTTAAACACAGACCAAGTTATTTTCTTTTCATCTTACCATGCTCATGACTTATTTATGAGGGTTTGGAGGACAAGCCTAAGTCTTAAAGTGATTGACAGGTGACCAAAGGGAGGAAAAAAAATCCCAGGTGAGGGTCTTGATTGTATTTGCATTGCCCCATGCATTTTGGTGAAACCATTTCCTTGCTGGGAACAATCAACTATTTAAGAAACAGCTGCATATAAACAGCAACAGAGATATTAGTGTAGCTAACCAAATTTCTCACAAAACAATACAACATTTTAAAGAGAAAACCCTTGAGTGACATCTTACTTTACTTTTGAATATGGTTTTGTGGTTCAACTGCATCCTTTTTTGCAAAGCCTTAGACAGCCCTCAGGCCATATGACATTTGAATTCACACAGTGCTGGCCTGCTGCAGGTTCTCTCCAGGGTTGCATTTCTGGCTGTAGTGCAGCTTTATGTCTTCATTTACATGCTGGGACAACTTCATGCATGATAATAAGAGTTTCAAAGTAACTACTGACATGTTTCCCAGGTTATAATAAGACAGGAACTAGAAAAGCTCTGCTGTAAATGAGTACCCTGCAAAAATAGCTGTACTTAAGCAAAACGTGGAAGCCAACTTTGTGTCCCACTCTTTGGTGAACTAGCTTTGACAGGTTGTACAATTTACAGATTTACCATATCCATGACAGCCTGGGAACACACCTTTCCCCTTGACAGGAGGAGCTCAGTATTTATGTTGGGACCACAGTTGGCTTTAGGCTCTGGAAAAATGAGGTCAATGTGCAACAGCCAATTTAATCCTACTTCAAAGAAGAAAAGTTGAGTGGAAGAGCAAACTAGGGACACATGCTAATTAAGACTTTTGGTTCCACTAAATGGTGGAGGAACTTTGCTTATGCTTTGTGTTTTGATTCAAAAGTGGCAGGATATTGCTGAGGTTTTGAAAGATTTGTCATTTCTTTTTCAACATGTCCCCCCTCCCAAGCCACTAGAGGGCCCTGAAGTCCACCTTAACAGTTTGACTGGGCAAATTGGCATTTCTGAAAACACTATAAACAAAAGTGAACCCGTTTTCCGGAATTCTTGCACTTCTGGGCTTGGTATTATCACTGAAATATACAGGGTGAACATAATTACAAGAAACTAAAGATGCAGGCAAGAAGGTAATTTGAAGGGTAGAGTCATCAAGTGACTTCCACCCCCTTGGGAAGAGCATGGATTTCTGGAGCTTGGTGGAGGTGATATATCCTCAGCAGCACCTGGATATCACGCATGTCCTTCCTATTTTATGAGCCTGACATATGTAGTAGACTCCCTGTTTGTTCTCAAGAGGCTTGTGGTTTCATACCACTGCCTATGAAGACATTTGCCTTATGTTAAGCCTTACCTCAAGCCTTTGCTCCACAGCTTGTGTTTTGGTTGTGGAGGAGTGAATTAGCTCTGTTCCCTTTGCTGTTAAGTGTGAGGTATAGGCAGGTTGAATACTTTAAGAAACAAGGATAAGCTCCTTTAAAGCAATGCTTCTGTTTCCTTGTACAGTTGAAAGCAGTGGGTGAGCACTTTGTTCTGCTCTGTATGTGTGTATTTATTAAATAGGCTATCTCACATACTGTAATCTTGGTCCAAGACATTTAGATAGAGAAGTATAAGGTTGTGTCAAATTTTTGGCAGTCTTTCTAGGACTGAAACTGAAAGCTGGATCATATGAAGAGAGAGTATGCCATTGAGACCAACCATTCATTCACTCCTCTCGTGGAATAGTCTGAAGTGTTGGTCACTGAAATACAAAAATGTCATCATGAGTTTATGGCTTTTGCTGAAAAATATATAATTTGATGGATGATAGAACAGTTGGCTCCACAATACAAAGTGGGCAAAATGGGTTCACACACAGAGGATCACACACAGGATGTCAGGGGTTAGAAGGGACCCTGGAGATCTTCAAGTCACAGGATCACAGGATGTCAGGGGTTGGAAGGGACCTTGGAGATTGTCATGTCCAACCTCCCTGCTGTAGCAGGATCATATAATCTAGCAAAGATCACAAAGGAATGCATCCAGGTGGGTTTTGAAAATCTCCAGAGAAGGAGACTCCACAACCTCTCTGGGGAGCCCTTTCCAGTGCTCTGTGACCCTTACAGTAAAGGAGTTCCTCCTCATGTTAAGGTGGAACCTCTTGTGCTCTAGCTTACATCCATTCCCCCTTGTCCTATCACAGGGCACGAGTGACAAGACGCTGTCCCTTTCCTCTTGACACTCAGCCCTCATATATTTATAAACATTTATCAAATCCCCTCTCAGTCTTTTCTTCTCCAGACTAAAGAGCCCCAGGCGTCTCAGCCTTTCCTCATAAGGCATGTGATCCAGTCCCTTAATCATCCTGGTAGCCCTCTGTTGGTCATCGCTGTCTCTCTTGAACTGGGGAGCCCAGAACTGGATGCAATATTGCAGGTGAGGTCTCACTAGGGCAGAGTAGAGGGGAAGCAGAACCTCCCTCGATCTGCTGGACACACTCCTCCTAATGCACCCCAGGATACCATTGGCCCTCCTGGCCACAACAGCACATGGCTGTCCCATTGATAACTTGTTGTCCTCCAGGACTCCCATGTCCTTCTCCATGGGGCTGCTCTCCAGCAGATCATCTCCAAACCTATTCACCTGTAATTCCAATAATAAAATGCTAAAATTCACAGAAACCTTCCTAAAATAATACCTTGCCTGTGACATATCAGGGAGCATACTGAAGTGTAGACTGGCTCTACTGGCATTTCCTTGAACTGACTTACATAATTCCAGCAGCCCTTTCATCCCAGAGTGAAGCATAGCTGTTCAAAGTGACCTCTGTTATGCACTTAACTTACTGTGCTTAGAAAACCCCATCTTTTGGAGAGCTGTCACTGGATATAAATGAGGTATAAGCTATGTGTTTTCCCTCAGGGTTCATTTTGCCTTTCCAGAAACAGGTTACACATTTATGTAAGAAATAATGTTTTAGACAAATGTATGGCTGCCAGGCTAGTGATCATGATTAGTGATAATGGATAAATGAATGTTAAAGAATTAATGTACTCCCCTGTTCTTTTTAAGCAAATCTTTTCCTCATTAGCAGTGATATGGAAGATACTAATGTATATGTGAGTAGTCACCATGTTTATAGTATATAAAGACTCATTAACTCTCCAGCAAAATAGAATAGATGGATTTAATCTCAGGTAGCTTTATAGAATCTGACTTAGTCACATGGACTCCTTCTATGGTAAAAAAGGAAAATAAGCACTTCTAAGAAATTATACACTTCATCTTAACGTATATGATTAAAATACATTGCTGCTCTACTGTGCTCTGGTGAGACCTCACCTAGAATACCACATCCAGCTCTGGAGCCCTCAGCACAGGAACGACATGGACCTGATGGAGAGGGTCCAGAGGAGGGCCACAAGGATGATCAGGGGGCTGGAGCACCTCTCCTACGAGGACAGGCTGAGGGAGCTGGGATTGTNCTATGATTCTATGATTATGTGGCTCATATCTGAGAAGTATAAATTCCTCTCCTTTAATTACAAAAGAAGTCTAGACTGCTACATGGGTTGTATGTTATATATTTATGTATGTCTATCATTTGGCAAATGGATCCCACCTGCCCTGTTGGTGTAGTGATGCAAATTCCACAATTATTTATTACATTCTCTGTGCTGTGTATGTGGTAGCTACAGCACTTAGAAAAGAGTACACAGCAAGCAGCTGCCAATGCAAACAAGGGCTTGAAAGAAAATGCAGTTACCAGGAACGAATGGTTAGAGTTGAGTAATTGCAAAGGAGGACCCTTTCCCACCTTGAGACTCTTTGGAGCTGCAGGAGCACATTACCCTTCTGCAGCTATGGGATATCTGGAGGAACTGTGTGGGCAGGTGTAGCTAAGCTCCTGCCTGACGAAAACTTGTCTAGAAGCTTTGGCTCAAGGGTAACACACTTCCATGTCTGGAGCATCTTTATAGGTTGTCTTCTGAAGCCTTTCTCAATCCCGACCAGGAGTGATGAGTGTGCTCTGCCCAGCTGCCTGAGTTAGGACACAGGGCATTCAAGGAGGGTGACACAGAAGGAGAAAGGAAGGATGGGGAAAGAGGGCTCTGATAAATATTTTAAAATACACTATCACTCTTCAGGGAGTTGCTTTATCCACTGTCTCACTGTCTGCTTTCTTGGTTAGTCCCTTACTGCAGATGTTTTAGTTGCTTTATGGGTGAATGTTCTTTTCTCAAAATAATAAAGCTTTCCTGTTAAGGAGTGATTTGAATTAGCAATAATTCAGAAAAGTTTATTTATTTAATTATTTTTAGAGGGCATAAATGGAATTTTAAAATGCTTTGTAGTATTTTATCTCCTTCTGGATTTCTTTCCTAAGCATGTTTTGGGTCTTCAGGGATATTCATACCAAAGATGTGGCTTAGTTCCAAGTACCTTTCTTCTTGCAACTTTTGTATTTTGGGGCATAGCCAGATAGGATGACAGAATATCTATTATTTTTATAGTTCATATGTTGGGTTGGCAGCATAAAGAATGTTTTATCCTTGCAAGAAAATTAAACATTCTTGTCTACTTTTAAAAAGAGATTGTCTAAAGGATTTGCTTGCTGGAATCTTCTATCTGCTTTTGGGATCCTTTTCATATTTTTTATGTATTCTTTTGCAACTAATTCTCATCATTTAGGAACTCATTTTGTCATTTCAATTGCAAGTGGTTTACAAACTCTTAAAAAAAATCTCAGTGGCCATCTAGTGCTTTGATGGGATGGGGAAGAGGAAGGTGTTCTTTCAGTGAGGCATTATATACGATACATGGTATAAAACATCCCTTGGAAAGACACTGCAGTTTAGTGGCTGATTGTATGGCTCATTCAATATTGTATGAGAAGCAAGATTTCCTTTCAGGTAATGGTTATTTATTAATGNTCTATGATTCTATGATTATGTGGCTCATATCTGAGAAGTATAAATTCCTCTCCTTTAATTACAAAAGAAGTCTAGACTGCTACATGGGTTGTATGTTATATATTTATGTATGTCTATCATTTGGCAAATGGATCCCACCTGCCCTGTTGGTGTAGTGATGCAAATTCCACAATTATTTATTACATTCTCTGTGCTGTGTATGTGGTAGCTACAGCACTTAGAAAAGAGTACACAGCAAGCAGCTGCCAATGCAAACAAGGGCTTGAAAGAAAATGCAGTTACCAGGAACGAATGGTTAGAGTTGAGTAATTGCAAAGGAGGACCCTTTCCCACCTTGAGACTCTTTGGAGCTGCAGGAGCACATTACCCTTCTGCAGCTATGGGATATCTGGAGGAACTGTGTGGGCAGGTGTAGCTAAGCTCCTGCCTGACGAAAACTTGTCTAGAAGCTTTGGCTCAAGGGTAACACACTTCCATGTCTGGAGCATCTTTATAGGTTGTCTTCTGAAGCCTTTCTCAATCCCGACCAGGAGTGATGAGTGTGCTCTGCCCAGCTGCCTGAGTTAGGACACAGGGCATTCAAGGAGGGTGACACAGAAGGAGAAAGGAAGGATGGGGAAAGAGGGCTCTGATAAATATNTCTTGTCTACTTTTAAAAAGAGATTGTCTAAAGGATTTGCTTGCTGGAATCTTCTATCTGCTTTTGGGATCCTTTTCATATTTTTTATGTATTCTTTTGCAACTAATTCTCATCATTTAGGAACTCATTTTGTCATTTCAATTGCAAGTGGTTTACAAACTCTTAAAAAAAATCTCAGTGGCCATCTAGTGCTTTGATGGGATGGGGAAGAGGAAGGTGTTCTTTCAGTGAGGCATTATATACGATACATGGTATAAAACATCCCTTGGAAAGACACTGCAGTTTAGTGGCTGATTGTATGGCTCATTCAATATTGTATGAGAAGCAAGATTTCCTTTCAGGTAATGGTTATTTATTAATGTGTTGTTTGGTTTTTTATAATAATGCCTCTGGGAAGTTCAGAAAAAAATAGGAAGCCCATTTAATAAAAAAAAAAATATATAATATATATTATATATAATATGCATATATATACAAGTATACTTGAGTCAGCCTCATACAAATTAGTCTCTCCTTGAACTTCAGATTCACTTTACAATTTTTTGATTATTTCTCACATTGTCACTGTCTCCAGCACTGGTGAGACATACCTGCAGTACTGGGCCCAGTGCTGGTTTTCAAGTAGTTAACTGTACCTAAATCATTCCTGGCAATGTTTCCAGGTGTTAATGATCCTTACTATTAGAAAGAGTTACTTGATATCTAAGTGAAACTTCAGCAACAGAATCCGATTAATATGCTTTCTCGCCACAGTGCTCTCTCAAGGGTCTTGCACACTTTTCAAGACTGCTGCCCTTCCCTCCTCAGTCTTCTATTCTCCAGGCTGAATCCTCTCTACCCTGTCCAATAAAAAAAGATCATTAGGGACTTTGCATCCAAAGAGTGCATCATGCCTGTAGGTCATCTGCCCAGTCTAAGTGTTACAAAATGAACTACCCAGTGCTCTCAGACTGACACTTAAAAACAGCCCCTGGTGCAATGTGTGGCATGTACTGAAGCAAATGAGCTGGCAAAAACAGTTAGAGGCTTTTGGAATGCTATGTCAAGACTAAAAGCAGTAGTTAGGTCAAAATATATGTGAACAGTGTTCACCACAAAGGAAGATTGGCAGTGGATGTCCAGCCCCTGGTGTCCCTGGGCTCCACACCTCACCAGGTGGTATCTTAGCTTAGAATGGCAGTTTGTTGTAGGTTCCCAACTGAGATGCTTTGACACCTTCCCACATGGAGAAGCCTGTCTCCCTCCCTCAGATGCACTGGGAGCATGGAGAGAGCTGTCTCCTGCTCCAGATGCTCAGCTGTATTCCCAGAGCTCAGGGAGACCTCCTCCCTCGGGGCAGTGCCAGCCCCTGTGACATGGCTGAAATAAACTCCCCTGGAGGATGCAAGGAGGTGAACCAAGGCCACAGAGTACTGTAAAGCCCAAAAGTCATGCCTTTGCCAGCCCTGATGGGAGAAGAAACTGCAGGAGCCAAGCACAACACAAAGGCATTTTCTTTGCTACATCAGAGCACCAGGTGAACCTTTGCCTCCAACCACCATCAGTTGCCTGAAGAAAGTAGGAGAATACAAATGCAAACTTACATAAATATAAGGAAAAATGAAAAGATAGCCATGGAAAAATTACTTGAAGAGGATCCCCCCCAGCCCCTGCCCTCTTTTCTCAGCCTGGTCAGGCAGTGAAGGCCTTGAAAGATGTTTTTTACTTCTGCATTTGTTCCAATACAAAGCTGAAGGAATTATGGATGCACTAAATTCAACACAAGCAATTCCGCTCTCCCCCAGGGACAGCAATATTTACACACAGACAACTTCAAAAGATAAGAAGAGATAAATCTTATATGCTGAGTTAATGAAATCTGTAGCTTCTGTAAAGATAATAGGCCTGTAGACAATAAACAAGGAAAACTGGTAAGAATTTGCAGTCACAAAAAAGTTTCTCCCATGGGGAGTAACAAGGAATAGAGGTTTGCTATTATTAAAGTCTTGGCAAGGTTTTTTTCTCAGTCATTTCACATTGCAAACACCTTGAGAAATAAGAAATAAGCTAAGGTGTGTTCTAACATCAAAATTCTGAAAAATGAATAGACATTCACAATACTTTTCAGTGTCACTGAATCTATATTTTTATCCAAGTGATCTCATTGAATAAAAACAGACAAAAGAGGAATCAGGCCCAAAGTGCTGAAGTAGATAATTTAAACGCAAAATGTTGTCTGTTCAAAGTGTAGCACACATTAAAAAGTTTAGAAATGTACTGATGTTTTCAATTTCTCTCACAAATTACTGGAGTATGTACTATTTTATTCAAAATATCATAGTCTAATTCTTTTGTTAAACTCCATTGATTTTAGTAGGTTATCACTGGTGCAGAATTAGGAAAAAAAAAGTTCTAACTAAGACATTTCCTTTTACAGACCTCTTTCAGATGTCCTCGATTAGGCTTTGCTGTGATCTTTAAAATCACATTCCAAACATGCTCTGTGGACCCTTACTGGATTATTCTCCGAATTATTCCTCAGAAAAGCTGCTTCTGGATGTTTCCTGAAACCAGCTCCTATGGCAGTTTGCAACATTTGTAGTTCTCAGGTTCACAAGGAGGTAGGCTGCAACTGTAGATGCTTGTGGGTACGAGAGCAGGACAGGCTTCATGGCAGAAAGTCAAAATTAAAAGCATATTTGGGACTTGAATCACCTTAACTTTGATTTCTTTTATCACTGTGCTACAAAAACAGTACTTGGTGAGGTTAGAAAACAGTCCTGATTCTTTTATTTTTTTTAATAAGGTTATTGAGCCTATGATTTTTATTTGATGTCCATATCTACTCTGCTTCTCTCAACAGCCAGAAGCTAAAAGAGATCAGCAAAGAAGATGTCTGGAAAAAGAAGCATTTGTATGGAAAAGAATATAGCAACAGAATTATAAGGCATATTTTGAATGAAAAATGTAGAAAAATTACTTGGTGAAAAAAAAGGCGAAATTGAAAAGATAGTGAGAAGTTTTGTAAGTTTTTGTTATTTTGCAAATATGAAACAATAATCAGAACCATTTGTCACAATGGCTGATTTCAATATTTTTCAAAGTAAAAGGCTTAACTTTACAAACTGAAATGACTTTTTTTTCCTTTTATTTCATCAAAATCACTACAATGTTTTAAATGGACAACACTGAAAGAACATTGGTTTGTTTTATTTCTGTAAAAAAACCTAAATATCCTCTTCAGCTAAAAATAATGCAGCCCCTTGATTCTGCCGTATTTTCAAAAGTTTCAGTTTTAATCTGGCCAGATAATACTACATTTTGTATTTGCTAATGAATTAAAAAAGTAAAATTTGCTATTTTCATAACTGCTCATATTAGGTGGTAGCACTTCATATCATCATGAAGAATAGAACAGGCTATGCTCAGACTAAAAATTGGGAATGGGAACAGGCAGAGAAAATTTTGGTTTTAAACCTGCTGGTAATCAAGTATATGACAGCACTTTTTCTCAGTGCTGGAAGCTGGAGTTACAGCAACAACAGCTGGTCTAGGAGATCTTTGATAAATATCTAGAAAATTGTTTGACAGATGCAATTAAAGCTGAAAATTAAGGTAGTAGATTCTGAAAAGAGTAGGACCAATGTAGTTTAAGGAACAAATTTGACAAAATTATGTAACACAATGTACAAGAATAGTACTTCGACTCTGTAGTTGAAGAAAAAGACAACTTACTGTGAAATTGAAAAAAAAAACAACATAAAAAAAATTATACAAGTATATGTGTTATTATTGTTATATTGTTGCTATAAAAGTAAATGTGTTAGCATGGAACTCCTCACAATTCCTATCACAGGGAGATTTTGGCTGGCCTGACCATGACTTGCTGGAATATTGAGACAGGTAAGGGTAAAATGCCGAAATAAAATCAGCACTTGAATGTGTATAGGCACACATGCAAATATTAAATCATATATTCTTGTCTTTTATAATCTTCTTATTAACAAAGGCAAGTGGATTTTGCTTGCATTGAAATATGAAATAAATCAAGAAAAGATAATTGCCCTTAAATGGAGCTAATCTGTGTGAGATGCTTGCAAAAATAATTATTTCTCCATTCTGCTCTAATTTCAGGCCTGTTGCTTAAAATACAAGTCCAATTTATTAGACATGTCTAAAACACATCTCTAGCATTTTAGATAATAAACATCACCTACAATAACAATAAACTTTATTATTTCCATTTCTGTGTAGGAGACATATCATACTATACTTTTTCATGTTTTTAGACTTCTATGTTCAATTTTTTTACTTTATTCGAGTTTTTTATTTTTTATATAAAAATTGTTGTATGCACATGGGGGTTGGACTAGAAGATCTGTAAGGTCCCTTCCAACCCCTGACACCCTGTGATACTGTGATATAATCAAAATTTTTAGAGTGGAGGAAGCAGAAAGGGATAGATCTCCAACTACCTTGTCTTTCCCATGGTTAAAGGTCATGGTGAATTCACAACACTGTTCATTTCCACCAATTTTTATTTTACACTTGTTTGGTCTCTCTGCCATTCCCTGTGTTTATCTGAAGTGTCAGAACAAGACACATTGGCAACCATCTGCTATCGATTTTATTTTCATTGCACTGCACTGTTAGTGAGGTTGTTTATCATTGAGGATCTTATTCAATAAAAAATGCGTCTATCTGTGATTGCATGTGGAGTGGCTGCCTCTGCTGCTGAAAAGAACTGACTCGTTAACCATGTGTGGCTGTGTGTGGACCGTAAGGAGAAATGTCTCTTCTGCTGTAGGTGGGTAATAGGATGAAACTGAGGTGCATAGCCATGGCTGATGTCTACCCCTAGTGCTCACCACCACTCCTGTGTGTGCAGCTGAACATGCAGGGGCAG
Organism: Chloroceryle aenea; assembly: GCA_013399075.1. Taxonomy (NCBI): domain Eukaryota; kingdom Metazoa; phylum Chordata; class Aves; order Coraciiformes; family Cerylidae; genus Chloroceryle; species Chloroceryle aenea. The sequence goes on along the minus strand of VWZY01001545.1, from coordinate 149,690 downwards.
GAACAGTACAACAGAGGCACTGGGAGATTGCTGGGAGCGAAGGGCAAAGTATTATCATCTCCAGTTCACCTGCCTTCTGCCCAGCCTCCAGGCTTGGAGGAGGCTAGAAATGTTCCACTGCATCCTCAGAGAAGAAAAAGCCTTTTCCTTCCAGTCCCACAAATGCCCTGCCTTAGGGAACAGATCAACAGATAGTTTGAAAAATACTCTTTGTAAATGCGCTAAATTTGTATATTGTACACTGTTGCTCGTTGAGTTCTATGCAAGTTCTATATTATGCAAGTGTGAGGTTTTTTTGTATTCCATGTTTATTGGTGTTATTCTTTAATCAACAGGGTAGGGTTGACTTTTTTGACTATTCACAGTTCACAGTCAGTTCACAATTATGCATATAGAGCTTAATAGGTGTACAAACAATTGGCTCGGTAGAAAGGGTCCTTACAGAACACTGAGCAGGATTAAATAGACCAGAATGCATCAGCTGCTTTCAAAGGCATTTTCTCTCGCCAAGTATTTCCAGTAAAACACACATGAAAGAAGTTTTGCAATGAGTGTTTTAGTAACAGACCTTCCTAGATGTCACCCTTTCCCACTCTGGACTTTTGCTGGGCTGTCTGATCAGTGTGAAGCTGTGTCATTTGATACTGCAGATGCCTGACCTACTCACTCCCACCAGTGGTGTAGTTTGCATGGGTGTTCTCTGTTCTGCTACACTGAGCTTCAGCATTTCTAAAGGGTGGTTTGACTTGGCCTGACAAACCTCTCCTGGAGCAATGACATAGATTAAGGAATATCTGGAATAAGAAGTGCTTCTCATGAACTGTTCTGGAACTGATAGGCAGGAGGGACAGTAAATTTGGTGCAGTGAGTGGTCTTTTCATCAAGCAGAAGAGGATGCAGAAGATAAAGCCTAACTGTAGGGTTAACAAGGATTTTCTGGCAGAATATCCTGGGGAAGGCAGCCCCTATGTTGAGATGGTGCCTCTGGCCATGTCTGGCTACCAGCTGGGACTGCAACATGGTGCCTGGGTCACCCAGCCATACAGACATCCAGGATCCCCTCTGATTCAGGAGAGGTTTACATCATGTAAACTGTTTGGCTTGATGACCCTCACCTAATGCGTCATTAATTCCAGGTACTTTTTCTTAGATAGAGTGAAATGTCTAACTTCAGTAGCCTGTTGGCCAGGGAATACTATAGCTTCCATCCTAAAACACTCAGTTATGAAAAATAATAAGTTTTAAGAGATGCAGTACAGAACTCTATCAGCAAAATGAAATTTCCTGTAATTTGTCAACTGAAATAATATTTGGAAACATATTCTTTTATTTATTTTTAATTTATAATTTTATTATTTATGCACTGATGTGTATTGCTTGGCAGCATTCCTGAATGTTTGAAAAAATATGGTCAATAGACAGCAATGAGCTGAGTCTCAATCCTGAAGTAGTTACTTATATCCTTATTCTTGCCAGTCTGTTGGATTTTAGGAGATTTAATCTGTGACATGATTAACTGCAGAGGATGAGGTAAAGTGCAGTCAGTATAAAACCTCTACCTTTCCATAATCATGTGTACGAAGATATTTGTCTTTTGGAGTTCAGGGGATGTAGGTAGCACACATATTTTGAAACAAAAAGTAATCATTAGAAATATCTAAAGAAAAACAGGAAAGGACTAAGGAAGGTGCACTAGTGACTCCTGTATTGTATTTGTGGACCCAATATAACCTGACTGTGCCGTGCTACCCTACCTACAGCTTATCCTGTCAGGAGACACCTCTTGGAGCACTGTCCTATAAGGAAAGCCAACAGTGAAGTGCACTGACTGCTCGTCCTACCCCTGACATGCAGAGTGGAAGGTGAGAGGTTTGGCCGGAGGGATTTAGGGCTCAGTTTTCAAAGGGAGAAACAGTGCAGACCATGTTAAAGGTGATTCATATTTGCATCTCTTGTGACCTTTCAGAAAGACCCACTGCACACATGCTTGACCTTTCAGCTGCTGCAGAGTTTGCAAAGAACTTTTTTAATTCTGCTATTTGCAACAGGAGTTGTGTATTTATAAGCCAGGGTAAGATCTTGCACAAAAAACAGAGAGTCAAGTGACTCTGTGTGTTCTAGAGCTAGGATTTCCTTAATCTGTTTTTCACACCGATGTCCCTTCAAGTAACACAGTGATTATTTTTTGAAAAATAATAGCATTTGTGCCCAATTTGAGCCAAGATGGCTGTGAAGTTGTCCTGGGTAAAATTATCCAGACATGCAGAAATCTCAGTTGAGTAATCTTTCTGTACTATTTGCATTAAATAGGAATAAATTGTAATTCTTAATACTGTTGATTATTATAATACAAATAGCATGTATATTGCTAATTAATGCTTATTAATTACTTAGGGGAAGTATTAGCCGTGTGTAACAATGATGATATAGTGTCTCAGGGGAACCCTTCCCAATAGGCTCTTTCCTTGTGTTACTCACTGTATCTCCATCTCCATCCCAGATGTCCCAAACATGACACAGACCTTCCTGACATGGAAGCCCACTGGGTACAGGACATAGAAAATTTCCTGCTGTTATAGGGAGCAGTGATGACCTCAATCTCTCTTGCTTTCGTCTTGTGCCACATTATTGTTGTGGCTTTTAGGAACCCAATGTGTGGCAATTTTTTTGCTAGACATTCTGTGTTCACAGGTGGCCTGTGCATGTTGCTTGATGCCTCAAGTCTCACCTTAGCTGTCTGAAGATCAAGGCTGGAGAAATGAATTGAGCTTTGGGCAGTCAGTGGTTTGGTGTGCTCTTCATCCCTTTTATGTTGAAGGGCTAGCACAAGAGAGATCTAACAGAAATCCTTACTACCTACATAGCTGCTAATATCCTGTGTCCTAATGAGTGGTAAAAGTGGGAGCACTAGACAAAACAAAAGAAATCTTTGTAATAAAGGGGCTCTGGAAATAAATATACTATGAAACTGTTTCTTAACTGTAGTCTGAATTCCTGTTACTGGTGAGAGGTGATGAATGAAGAAGATAGTTAATTAGACAGGTGGTGGTCTCCCTTTTTGGAGCCATTTTTCTAAATAGTTGTTTGTTCTGTATTTTCACATGTCTTTTCTGTGAAAGATTGGTCAATAAGTATTTTTATTGTCTCTTAGAATCAAAGAATATGCCTCTGAAGCTGATATGTGATTTTTTTTTGTTTGTTTGCATTGCTTTACTAAGGTGGCACAGCTCTGTGAGACCAATGGCAAGGTATGAATTACCCAAGCAACTCATAACTGAGAATATTTAGTTTTAGAAGGAAATTGAGAAGAACTTGTCTTACATGTGCTAATTATACCAGGTCATTGAATATATGACTAAAAGGCAATTTAATGTTTTAGTATCGAATCTATCTTGCCTAACTTTAGCTGTCAAAGTTAAATTAGGAACACACAGGGGAATTAGATTAACAAAGATAGTCATTTAGCTTCTTTCATATAAGGAAAGAGAAACAGACACCATCAAAGAGCTTTTCAAAGATATTTAGATATGTATTTTAGATATACTTCAAGTAGGAAAAGCCTACTTGAGCAGCTTAGACTGGATGATGAACATTTAAATTAGATGTGGTAAATCTCTGCCTCAGTACTGTCACAAAGCAAATCATGCGGTAAGACAGCAGTGCTAGTAACAGTCATTGCTAGCAGTAAAGACACTTGAATCATTGGGATAACAATAATACTAAATAATGAAGGATTCAACCCTGTGGATTCAGCACAAGTGTCTCATCAACTGTTCTGTTTACAGACTCATCCTGCATCAATATTTTTGCCAGGGTTAGCATTCACAAGCCCAAACTTCTCTTCTGTCTTCTCTGCACAGATACTGTTCTTCACCCTTCTTGTGTGGTCAGTAAGATACAGGAGACACGGGATTGTGATGCGTGGAAATGAGGTTATTTGAGTTTGGCCATGGTGTCTAAATTGATGGAGTTGAAACATAGAATATGAAAAGGGAGGATCAATGTAAACAAAGATACTTGAGAATTGAGGAAAGCTCAGTTAGCAGTTACCAGAGAAAACATGAAAATGTTGATGTGAAACCCAAGAAGACTTTCAAGGCTGCTGCAAATAAGGCACAGTAGTCAAAGTATATTACTGGCCATAACACAATAGCAGATGTTTCTAGCTGTTGTGAAATTAGAAATGGTTGCTTAAAAACCTTTTCTCAACATAAAATCCAGTACTAAATAGATAAATCATTAATTTTGTGGTGTCAGAATCTAATAGCTTGATTATTTGCGATAGAAGTCATTGAAGAGCTATTGAAAATGACACAGAAATTTTGGTGTAACAACAGAGTTGCTCAGCTCCTAGGAAACGACATTTCACCAGCATGAGAGCAGCAATATGATCTCTGTATTAAGAGGGCATGTTGCTGGTTACCTTTGCTTAGTGGCCATTTTTTAATTGGAGAGTTGGAAAGAGAAGTAATGAGTGCACAGTATTCCTTCCTGTCTTTGTAGGCAGACAAGCAGGAGGTGTTGAGACTATAAGAACAGTGACATTTCTATGATTTGGTCTGGAGAAGAGGAGGCTGAGGGGAGACCTTAGTGCTCTCTACAACTACCTGAAAGGAGGTTGAAGCGATGAGGGGGACAGCCTCTTCTCCCTGGTGATGTGTGACAGGACCAGAGGGAATGGGTGCCAGGGGAGGTTTTGGCTGGATATTAGGAAACATTTCTTCACCAAAAGGGTTATCAAACATTGGAATAGTCTGCCCAGGGCAGTGGTGGAGTCTCCATGCTGGAGACATTTAAATGTCATGTGGACCTGGTGCTCAGGGACATGGTTTAGTGATGAGTTTGCAGTGTTGGGTCATAAGTTGGACTAGATGATCTTTAAGGTCTCTTCCAACCAAAGACATTCTGTGATTCTGTGATTCAGTGACTTTGTTTCATGGCATGGGAAGACTGAAAATCTCTGTTTTGAGAATGGGGAGGCTATTTAAAAGCTATTTCAAAGCAGGGTCCCCAGAGTAGCTGAAGTGTTAACAGATCTTTGAAATTTTTGAGAGGAAAAGAAAGAAATTACAAGAAAATTCTGTGGAATAATTCTAACTTCCCTATGGGTAAGATATGTTACTGAATTAGATGTGAATCACGGGAACGCAGCTCTGCACCACACCTTGACTTTTGGCCTCTATCAAACTGCAGTGTGTGCCAGTGTATCTGGTGGCTATATTTTTTTATGTTCCCTCTAATCAGTTCTTCTATGTCAGTCATTTTGTTATTCTATTAGACGATAAGCTTCAAGAGCAAGCTGCATGCAAATCCTGTGACATTGCTGACTTTCCATCTGAGCTAGAACTAACTGATAAAGCAAGTACAAGGAGTGGGCTAACCCTGCCTAATGACAGTATTGCATAGCTATATATAGGGTCCATGAGAAGTGTGAGATGCAGAAATAATGAGAAAAGTAAATAATCATACCCCCAGAACAAACACAAAGTAGAAGTCAGTGTTTCCTCCCAAATGCTAACCTGTGACCATTTTGAAATCCAGATTTGTGGTCTTTCTAGATGGCAACCCCAACCACTGGTAAGAGAGTCTCCTGGAGAGCACATGAGGAGGTTGCTGGGCCAACCATACTGCTAGCTGCTCCTCTAACAAACTTTGAGGGTGCTGGAGATGCAGCTGCTGTTTCCTCCCTAACATCAGATGAGGAAAGATGGGCTTACTACTTCCATGCAGCAATTAAGAGGTTTTTTTCTGAGATAAGGGGCAGCAGCACTATCTCAAAGGAGACTACACCAGTCTTCTTCAGTACGTGTGCTGGGCACTCCATACCCAGGTACTGAAGATACCTGCTGCATTTCCCACCTTTCTGCTGTTGTTTATCTCTACCTATAGAAATCCCTTGTCAACTTTGTCAACTCTTCTGTTTTCAAGGAACTTTTAAAAATTAAACAGAATACCCATAAGCTGAGTTGTAGGAACTATGTGCTTCTAAAAATGGATTGCAGCCCAAGAGGGCCACCTGTGCAAGTAGACAGGATTCAGGAACACCAACAGATTGGCAGACTTCCAGTACGTGCCCACTTCATCCTTTGACTATTCTGATTCTCTGCCAAATTCAGTGCTGACAGGGAATGCATGTATAATAGTTTACATAAAAGCTCACCAGAGCTATAGCATTTGTTGTGCCAGTGTAGCCAATATCAATAGTGTACAGTGGAAAACTGATGAGTCTTTTATTACTTGAAACTAGGATAAGGAATAGAAGTCAAATTAAAATCAGGATTGCTGGTGACCAAGCTGAAAAGAATTACCTGACAAGAATTTCACTAAGAAGAAATAGTTTTCTGACTGTTAGTTTTCTTGAAAGAAAGACACAAACAAATCTGTGGTACATGTTCAAGAGCAAGTTACATACTGTTCATGGAAATGGCTTCTTGAAGCATTAATCCTTTATTTTTTCTCATTTGATTCTATTCTTCTGGAGGATTGTTTCAGTTATATTTGGCTTGGAGTTAACCCAAACTTGGGATTTCTTGTTTCTAGGAATTTTGTCCCTTTATATCTCTCCTTGATGGATATGGAATAAAACATGTTTTTCTCTTAACTATGTTTTCACAAATAAAAATAATAATTAAAAAATGTAATTCTTACTGTAGGGATTTAGAGAGCAGCAAAGCATTTCCACAGCCTGTATTCCCCTAGACTATAGAAGCATCTGAAAGGAACTCATTTTTGTCAGCTGTCTTCTTTGAGCAAAAGAATGCAAAGAGAAGTAGCAGAAATGTCAAGTTTAGGCAACAACTGAGGCCTCCAGGGCTCTACAGTTTGGAACTGCCAGTCAGCATCTCTGAGATACTGAGGCTTCTTTGCAATCTAAAGACATTGTGTATTTCTATAATATGATGTGATTGGTGAAATTAAAACACACAGACATTCATCGTAAAATACATTATGATGAATGTCTGTGTTTTTTAGTGTGTACAACTTCTTCTAATATTATATAATTATGAGTAAATGTATCCCCAAAAAGTTCAGTGTCAAACTCTGATTCTGTGGGCAAGACTCAAATCAAAGAAGCTGTTGCAGTAGGATTAAACCTTATCTTCTATCTATGAAGAAGCCACACAGCCTGTTGTAGCCATAATACTACACACAGGATAAAAGAGGGACCAGATGCTTCTCACATAGGTAGTTTTGTCCCATGGTGTCTTTGTGCTGTCAGACATTTTCTCTTGAATAAGTTTCACTGAAAGGTAGATCTCTGTAGTTCAGATGTCTTCATCTGAGCTAGTCACAGTGATGCACTTTGTAGTCAGCAGAGATATCTAGAGCTTGTAACATATATAACTTGTATTGGACAAGTGCATTTATTCCCTAGCTATAAAGGAAATACAGATATCCATCTCAGATGTAGACATCAGCCAAAGAGAGGGCTATGGTTATCTGCTGAATCTCACCGTGGGTGTAATTCCATGTATCTATATTGCTCGGCTTCTGGCATTGTGCCCCTGACACAAACCTCCATCAGGGTCTTCACCTAGTAGGATCACTTTGTATGCCTTTGTTGCTGTCAGTTGTCCCATAGAGCACAAGCAACCCCTGGCCCTGAAGATATGCTGCCCTTAGTTCTTGTGCTGCTCACAGACTACATCCTCTGATGCTTAGAGCACATTTGACTAGATACTTACAGTGAAAGTTTATCTGTGAAGAGCTGTGTGTCAGTAACATTCAGACAGAGCTCGAAACAGTGTCTCTCAAACAATTCTCCCCATATTTAGCATTAATTGTCTCACAGTGTATAAATGTTATAATTTGTCACAAAAGTTTTGTGTAGTGGGATTTTTTTGAGGTTTAGGCCCAGGGCAGATGGAAGTGTATCTGATCTGCTCATCTGGCTGACTTGCAGAAACATATTCCATCCTAATCTGGAAAGCTGAGGTTTTTCTTTCAAAAAACTGGCATGCAGAGACAAATCTGGCCCCAGTACAGCAGATGCATAAAGCACTTTGGTAAAGGGATAAATGTGGTTCTGCTGCGCAGACTGTGCTGCTTCTCTGCAAAATGCAATTCTTCTCTCTGAGGATGTCTGCAGAAAAGGCAGAGTGCTGCTGATGGTGGGGAGGAATTTGAAGCTTTTCATATTCAACTTTGGGATTGATTAATTGCATGAGCGCAAAGCCTGCAAGGTGATTTCTAAAACCACTTTTGCATTTAATAAAGGTGAAGGGCTATTTGGAGACTTCAGAAAGAGTCATATTGTTATTAGCTAGAGTTGGAAGAAACATCTGCTGTCAATGCCTTTTTTGTACAAGACAGCATTTTCAGGTTTTTTCATGCCTCTAAAAACATGTCTGTGAAACATATCTTTAAATGCATGGAGAGTAGAGAGGAAAACTTTGTCTGCATGCATTAACATGAGATATAACTGAACAACAGCATGTCAGATTACCTTTGAACAAAGGGCTGAACAACAGATGACAAGGCCTAGAATAGAATCAAGAATCAGTCATAGAATGTCTTGAATTAGAAGGGACCTTAAAGATCATATAGTTCCAAACCCACTGCCATGGGCAGGATAACCTCTCACTAGACCAGGTTGCTCAGAGCCTCGTTCAGCCTGGTTCTTGAAAGAGATGAGGGATGAGGTGTCCACAACTTCTCTGGGCAACCTGTTCCAGTGTCTTACCACTTTTATAGGAAAGAACTTCTTCCTAGCACTCAATCTAAATCTACCTTGCTCTAGGTTAAAACCATTGCCCCTTGTCCTATCACCATATGTCCTTATAAAAAGTTCTTCTCCAGCTTTCCTGTAGGCCCCTTCAGGTACTGGAAAGCTGCTATAAGGTCTGCCTGGAGCCATCTCTTCTCCAGATTGAACAGACCCAACTCCCTCAGCCTGTCCTTGTAGGTGAGGTGCTCCAGCCCTCTCATAATCTTTGTGGCTCTCCTTTGGACCTTCTCCAACAGATCCACGTCTTTCTTGTGATAGGTGCTCCAGAGCTGGATGCAGTACTCCAGGTGGGGTCTCACAAGAGCAGAAGGGACGAATCACCTCCCTGACCAGCTGGCTATACATTTGTTGTATACCACTGGCTTTTTGGGCTGCCAGAGAACATTTCTGGCTTTTGTTAAGTGTTTCAGCAACCAGCACACCCAAGTCCTCCACAGGGCTGCTCTCGATCCACTAATCACCTCGTCTGTATTTGTATTAGGGATTGGTCCTCCCCAAGTGCAGGACCCTGCACTTGGCCTTATTGAACTTCATGAGGCTGATATAGGCCTGTCAAGGTCCCCCTGGATGGCATCCCTTCCCTCCAGTGTCTTGACTGCACCACACAGCTTGATCTCATTGGCAAACTTGCTGAGGACAGTATTGTCTCTATCTTTTCAAATTATTCAGTTTTGCAGTAGAACAAATGTTTTTCTAATGATGGCTTTGGAATACATAACCATTATTTTGTACTCATGCTATTATGACCAAAGCTTAATGATTCTTCAGATGAACTCCCTCAGATGACATTACATTAATAAAAGTGTTCTGATTATCCTACTTTTGCCGGCCTCTTTCAAGTAGTAAAATACCCCCCAAAACCAACCAACCAACCAACCAAAAAAATGGGAATAGCTTAATTCTTCTGTTTTCCATAAAAATAAATGGAAATAATTTAAAGTGTTGCTTAGAATGGGCACTTGTATCAAACCAGTGAGTAAAACATTGCTGTTCCTACATGCTCATGTAATTGAACAGAATTATATTTTAGCTTGTAAATTTAAAACCACCATAAAACAGTAATCTGCACAGGGAAAACTGAGGGATTTTGGCATTTTATGTCAAGATCTGCATTACTGAGAAGAAACATGTACAAATTTGGACTGGATGTGAAAGCACAGTCCATCACTTTGGTCAGAGATTCATGAGTTGTCAGGCTAGGAGAAACCATCTAGCACAAGAATCATCTCACTCAGGTAGCATAGTAGGAAGTCAAATGTCCTATGTCAATGTGAATTGCTTAGTGTGCCCTTTAGAAACAAGGGAAAGAAACAAGTACCTCTGTTAAACAATGTCTCTGCCTTGATTTTAGGATTAAATATATTTCCTGGTTTGAGTTAAAAGAGAACTATTCTGCTCAGCGATTTTACTTTTCAGGTAAGTTCTTCTAACTAACTGCATTTTCTAGAGCAAAAAATTATTCCACCCCATATATGTCAGATTCTGTGTAAAGCCAAGGGATCACAAGGGTCAAGCTCTCTTCTTCAATGGCTGGCATCCAGGGAGGACTGTGTCCATTCTGCCTTTGATCCCAGTCTGTGTGTTCCTGAATCCTGTTCCCATCTGCCTCTGGGTCCAGTCTGGAACTTCCCCAATATCTGACCATAGCATCAGTGGTGTCAGTGACCATCAGTGCCATCAGGGCGAGCTGGGTTCAGTAATGGTTTTGTATATACTTGTATATATTCTGGTTTTATTATTATTAATTTCATTAAAGCTGTTCTAGTTTCTTTTCTAATCATTCAGTCTCTCTCCCTTATTCCCTTTCTCTTCCCCTTTGGGGAGGCCCGGGTGTTAACAGAGAGCATCTGTCATAGGTCTAGCAGGCTACTCTGACCCTAAACATCGACAATGTATCACTCCCTGGAAGTACTTATGTTTTGTGAGTAGGGAAAGCACCTCAGCCTGAGGTGCCAACTTGTGTTGTAAATGATATATCTTTGGATCTGTAACTAAGGACATTTGAATCCCACTACCAAACTAATGTGAGATGTAGGACTCCTCAGATTATTTTTTTTTTTTGTACAAAAGCATTTTATGTAAAAAAACATCGAGTCTTGGTTTTAAAATGATCATCCATGAAGAATCTGCTACATTTTCTAGTAAACAGATCCAGCTGTTAATTAAGTTTATATTGTTTTTAAAGATCTTAGCTTTATTTATAGCCTGAATTAATCTAGCTTGAACTTTTAGATGATAGATGTTATTAAACCCTGGCCTGCTCCACTGAGCTATTGCATAGCTTTGTTCCCATACAGTGCATGTGGGAAGTAATCTCTTTTCAATTCATTTGTCTCAGAATCATGTGCTTAGTCTGAACGAATCATTTCCCCCAGTAGCCCATGGAGACAGATGATGATTTGTCCAAGATATTTGGGACATTGATTTTCTGCTGGACAAAAAGCATGATACTTTCTGATGATACTTTCTCTTTCCAACAGTTACAGAGGGGGCCTGGAAGAGGTAGCTTACACTAGATGACACTAGATCAGCTAAAATCAGTTGGAATAATTATTCTCTGACATGTGTTCATGACATTCCTCACCTTTGTTTCATTAAATGAAACATGCTAAGCTGCTGGAATCAGCCTTTAAATATTGTTTTCCCTTCCTTACCTCTCTTCCCTAGTCTGTATTGTTATTCTTCACTGAACTCCTCTGAGTTTCTTAATACTCCTTTCCAAGACTGGAGATCAGAATTGGACACTATTCTCATAAAGTAACATACTCTCCAGCTCTTACTTGGGATTCCCATTTGAAAATGTAAAAATCACATTAGCACATTGCTTTGGGTCCTCAGTATGAGTAATTTTCTTCCCTGACCCTCAAATCCCTTCTGAATAACAACATCCCAGAGTATAATTCTCCCTCCTGTGCACATGGCCTACATTCTTTGAAAAGATAAATCTTTTGAGGGACTAAGCTAAGCTGATTTATTTTTAAATTCCAACTCTCAAGACACATAAGGCAGATACTTTTCAGAATGCTAATACTTCATCTGTAAAATTTGACCTTAGCTGAAATCACAGGGATGTGGCTCAGAGAGCAGACAGTGTTTTGTAAACCATATAATCTCCTCTCATCTCTCACATGTATTTTTTTGCCTCCGGATTTTCAAAGGAAATGATTGATTTTTTGCCTTAAGATTCACAATGCAGTCACAGATAATAGTCATAAATTAACTGTTTGAATGCCTGATGCTCTGTGCCACAAAAGAATCCTGCAGAATTAGCCTCACGTTCACACATTCCTCATATGTGTAATGGCAGCTCTTTGGAAAGAGACCTACATTTTCTGTGCACGTAGACATCAATTTGGCTGGAATCTGATCTCAGCTGAACCAGCTTGAATCTAAAGCAACACCACTTACTGCGCAACTGTTACTCTAGATTTACACACTTGTAAATCTGCCTATCCTGAAATCTAAGTCAGTCTGTATCTTCATAGACTTTTGTTTACTAGAAGTTCATTTGTAGAAAGAGAAAATGAAGAGAACACCAGAAAGTTTCTCCATTTCAGGGATGTCCTCAGAATATTTAAAAAAAAAAAAAAAAGAAAAAGTATAATGTTTTTGAAGAAAGGATACAGAAGGATACAGAGACTAATTTGGCATGCTTTATCCCAAATAGTCTTATTAAAGATGCATGGGTATTGATGAGGAATACTTGCATACCTGGTGACAAAGAGATTCAACCTGACTGTTCTTCAGTTCCAGGACAGAAGCCAATTGTCCATCACTGTTGCTTTTATTTGAAATAACCGGGTCTTGGCAAGTATTTTTGTTATCTTAAAAGGGGTATAAGAATAAGCAGGCCACACTGAGAGGAAGATTTCAATGCTTTAAAACCATATTTTTTAAGGACGCCTCAAATACTCAAATTGGAATACTCACAGGTATTCATATGGAAATATGGGGCTAAAATCAGTCCTTAAAGTGAAAACATGTTGTGCATGAAATTGTATATACAAACTCTAGGCGCCTTCTCCCACTTCTTTTCCATCCTAGTGCTCCTGGAGATCTTTTCTTCTATTGTCCTGTTTCTAGTGTATTCACTAATGCCTTCTGACTATGAACAACAAAAATGTTCAAATCATCAATATAATAATTTCAAATACCTGTTTTATGCAAGCTAATTGTCCTAAAATTTATCTTTTAGTTTATTTATGCTTTTCTCCTCTTCCCATACATGGGTCTTTTACTCAGTTTTTCCTTTCATCATGGAGACAGATCAGTTTAGAGATTAAATCGTTATTAAGCATTTCATTTATAATCCATATTCCTTGCAGCTACAGACTTACTCCTTTGAGAATGTATTTTATTTTAGCTATTAGGTTTTGATTGAAATTACAGGAGGCTAACTTTAATAACGGTGACTGAAGAATTTTCTAGAGAATGATTTTCTCTTGGAAATGTTCCAAAGAACAGATCTTTCCCAAGAATGTGTCAAAAGGTGAATAAATTGTAACAGGAAGGAAAAAAAAAGCCCACTTTAGAACTGTCATGATAGTATCAAAAGGTTTTCCACTGGCTATACAGAAATACAGATATTTTGGTTCATTTATTTCCCTTTCAATTTGCTGAGCAATGACCTCACTAAACACCTTTTAAGACCTTGAAGACTTGGTGTTTATGTATTTCCTCTCCTTGTCTCATGGTAGCATTATTATTGATTTATTCATTCGCTTTTTGCTCACACTCCTTTTCCTACCCCTACTTCTTTCTCCCAACCTGTTTCTCTCCCCCTCCTCCTGGTCCCTACTCTGTGTCTGCTCCAATGGCTGTCAGGAGAATGATGTGCCTGGTCTCTTTCTGGACACTGAGGAGCCCTGGGCTGCTCTGTTTCTCACACAGGAAGATGGCAATCTCATCTTCCACCTCACAGCAAGAGCTCTGACAGTCACTTGACAGAGTAGAACATTAGGGACTTGCTCTGAAAAATGTTTTTTTTTATTACATAAGGATTCTGGCTTGAGGAAATGCAATAGCAGGTAGCTTTAATGAAAATTGACATTATATGACTCAAAAGCCCTAGCTCTAGCCATCATTTGCCCTCAGTTATTAATAAGATAGTACCTAAACTAGGCAGATTTGAGTCAATTAGCAACTGTAACTCACAACTGACTTGAGGAGGAATAACTTATCCACTTGAGACTCTGCAGTTGTGTAACTAATAAGAAGTTGTCAGCTTACATTAATTTTTACGCATCTTGGCTACATCAAAGATGTAAAAGCAAAATCTAGTGTTCGGAGAGATGACATGGAGTCAAGGAGTCTACAGGGAACTCGATCAATGCACACATTACATTGATTGTAAATAGTTTTTCATTGTGGCAGACCACTGATGAGATTTTTCTCCTTGTGTAACTGTTTCAGAATTATGTGTAAGAAAAAAAGATAATAGAATGAAAATTGCATCTGCAAAATACAAGAAGTAGTTGTAGTATTTTATGAAATGCTGCTCAGTGAACTGAAACATCTCTCACAGGATGAGTTCTCTGGCTGAAAGATGCATCCAATGTGCATAAACATAGGTGACTTTCAGCCACAGGAACATGGATTACCTACTAAGGCTGCAGTTTGATGTGTTACACCTGTGTGCCCTGAAATGAATTTTTTTTACTTTGCCGATGCAAACAGAATCTGAGCTTGTCTTCATATTTAACCTGAGGCAACTGTTGCCCTTTTCTGCAACAGTGTCATATTCTCAAGAGAAATTGGTAAAGCTGAGTATTTTTGAGAAAAAAATTATGTCTTTACAAAATGTACAAAAAAATCCCAAAATTGTTCATAGCAAAAATTTCCAGCCATCTACCTGACACCAGGAAGCAGCTATTCTGGATCTCTGGTTTTGCTCTTGGATTAAGAAGACGAGCAGCAGAGAGTACACACTTCCAGGGGCTGGAATAAAACACTGAAGCTAGGTCACACTTTGGGGACCCTGGATGAGTCATGATGGATCAAACAGAGGGCATTTTAACTCTTTCAAAGCTGGTGGTCCCCAGTTAGCCACAGTTCCCAGGCTTCTGACAGTCCTTAGTTATTTTTTATACCCATGATGTCATTGTGAATCAGCTCATTTACATTCTCCACATTTTATCTGTGGGAAGGCACAGATAAACTCAGTAGTTTTGCCTGAAGACACACAGGTAATCTCAAGATACAGGATAGTCTCATGATAAAAGCTCATTCCTTGCTTCAAATACAGTTGCAATTCCAGTATAGGACAAAAGAGAAACCCAGACCAAAATACAGTCCATTTAGTGGGCACTGTTTTTTGCTCTCCAGAGCTGACTTTATTATCTACCATTCTCCTGTACAGCTTTCTGAAAAGGTAACTCTGAGCGTCACAAATG
This sequence comes from Chloroceryle aenea, assembly GCA_013399075.1. Taxonomy (NCBI): domain Eukaryota; kingdom Metazoa; phylum Chordata; class Aves; order Coraciiformes; family Cerylidae; genus Chloroceryle; species Chloroceryle aenea. Next base: position 134,570 of record VWZY01001545.1, on the reverse strand, counting down.
CCAAGTGTCTGAAACATAAAGGATAGAAAACATCATGTTATGTAAAAAGACACTGGTTAGCTGAATGCTGATAACTCTGTGACTTTTTTCTATTCCATCAAGTACATAAAATAAATTATTTAGGAGTCCAGTCTCATGCTTCTGATGGCTGTCCTGAAGACTTTATTATAATAGAATATAAATAATGTGGGAAATCCAAAATTTCTCAGCCAAAGTTCATGCTTGGGGTAAAAATGAAGAAGTATATTACTAGTTTTGTGAGGCTCCATCTCATTGTTTTGCTGTCAGATCTCAAATGGTTACAGCTTGCTCTGCAGGCCCTAATTCTGCTCTCATTCTAAGTTATTGTAATTTTATTATGTTTAATAGTTTCTTCTGATGCAAGCATCTAAAGAGAAAAATCACGCCCTAAATCTTGTGTGAGGCTAATATATATCTTGTGTTCTTTAAGAGCTCCCACTTTAAAATGAAATGTGGCAATTAGCTTTCAATAAGGTCTCATTATTTTAAGATAATACTACGGACAGATTGAGTTTTAAGATGTGTTTAACACCACAAGCTTGTTCAGATTATAATTTTGTTTTTGTTAAATGACAACAAGCAAAACATACTTTTGATAGGTCTGAATGCTTATATATGCCACTTATTAAGGATATTTTAGTATCTTACATTTTTCCTAAGGAGACTGATTACCAAAAAAGGCCAGGCAGAAAAAGTGGTAAGGAAATAACTGTAGTGAAGTCGCTCTGCCTTGCTCACCCAGTGGAATAATGATTCCTTTTAAGTGGAAGTGATATAAGAAAAGTGAAAGGACTGCCTACCTTTTGGGGGTGAAGTATTTTAGTACCTGAAAAAACACTTACTAGTTTCACTGCTAATAGTATACAGTCAAATGAGATATACACCATGAAGGCAACCCTGCCTTTCAGAGACAATATTTTCTTTGAAAACTCATTTCAGTCACATAAATTTGGTGGGGTAGGGGGCAGGAGAGAGGAGAAGGAATAATTCAGTTTCTTTTTGAGGCACTCTGTGGTGACAGACCCATGTGGGCCAGTGGAGAAACAAATCTCACTCATTTTCAGAAGTCTATTCTGGACTGCACAATTTCCTCCTGGTGAGTAATAATGAATCATTGCAGAAATCACTCTGACTGTGCCTTGCACTCTTTCATGCTTGGCTAAATTCATTGTAAAGCAAACTTCATCCTTACTAAAGGTCCCAAGAGTGTTTGAGAAGTTTTCCCAGCTCTGTAGCCCAAGGCCAAGTTAAACTCACCTGCACTGGTAGAAAGTATGAAATGGAGGAAGATTCATCTCACCTTATCAGCATTCACAGCTAAGGCAATATCTTGGTCCAGTGACTTGGAAATATTTGAAAAGTGAACCCAAATGATACTGTTTGTGAATCTGTTTTACAAATAATAGTATGGCCCAAGATATTTGTAACACGATAGTTCTCAGTGTGAGGTGGTTTCAGGACTAAATTGCATTAATTTCTACAATGGAATGACCACAGTTTCTCCTTTAACTAATTCATTCACCATCCCATGTATGACATGTATTTCGGAGATACTGTTGGGGTAGGGCAAATTTCAGAAGTACCATTTATATGAACCTGAGAAGAAAAAACAAGCTTCTGAGGAAAAAAAAAAAAAGAAGAGAGAGAGTCTGCTTGTTTTCTGCTACAAAACATCCTTGAACCATTTCAGTTTCAGGTCACTTTTGACCAAGAGTTTGTATGTAATCCTAGGCCGTCTTCAGAAACTACATCCAGAGCAGGAAACATGCAATGTAAGTCATGGGGCAAGGATAGGGGGACCTAAATAAATATTGCCTACATAAAGCTATAGGGGTGGAAAACATCTTGCAGCTTAACTAATTCAACACCCTACACTGAAGAAAGGTCAAAGATTCCCTGAAAGTATGTACCTAACCTGTTATTAAAAAACTAGTAGTAAAAAAAAAGATACAACAGCATCAGTTAATAGTTTCTCCCATTGTTTTACTGTCCATGTGGCCAAAAAGCTGTTCCTGTTATCCAGCCAAGGCCAGTTAGCTGTAGTTAGGTAGTGAACAGGGTCATTCCAGGAATTGGTGTTGCACTGATAAATCTAGAATTCTCTGTTTGTTTTTTAAAAGGTAAGTATTATATTTGTTTTCTTGCATTATCTGGGGCCCGTCCATGTTCTCTGAGCTTTCAAAGATAACAGTGAATATTTCAGATTTCTTTCTGTTCCTTGAAACAAGAGAAGGTGAATGTCATCAGACCACGATGGCTTCAATTACAGTTAGCTTATCCAAACATTTCTAAACTTAATTTCTCCCTATTTTGGTTATGCTCCTATTTTCACATTAAATGTAATGTGGTTAAATATTTGATCAGAAATTAATCTTTTCTTCTGAAGACTGTGAATACTTCAGTACTCTGTGCACTGCCTGTTAAGCAATGAACCTTTACTTTGCCCTTTTGCTTCTCATGTTCTCTTATTGTACCTTAACCACCTGAACTTTCTCAACTCCTTTTAAACTCGTATCTAATTATGATCCTTATTTCTGCTTTCTGTGTGGCTCCTTTTGACCTTCAGTTCTTAGGAAGGTCTTGGTGCAGTTGTAATGCACTTTGTTCCAAATTTTTTTAAGTTATCTCCTGTAAGTTTATAACTGTGTATTTGATATAGCTCCTATCACCAATTCTGACCTTTCCTGATCTGCTCTGTCCCTTAGATTTCCTACTTCAGAGAGTGAAGTCCCACTTCTTTTTACTGATCTCAGGGCTTATCTCATTGTCTCTTCTAAAATTTAGCTCAATTCTCATAGTTTTAACAGCCTTACTGATGGTGTGATTGCTGTTTTGTGGGTGACTAAATTGGAGGATTTTGTTACTGATGTTCTTAAATTGGAAAGAATGTGCTTCAGCTGCCAAAATTAAAATTGCTCACAGACAAAGTATATTTATGTATATTGTTCATGGAAAGATTACTGACAGACTCAGAAGATACTTGAAATATTCAAGAAACTGCTTTGAATATCAAAAAGACAATTTTAGACTTTGGCATAGATCAAGAGTGATGTGTCCTATGTTGTCAGACCTTACCTTCATATTTCCAAACTATTCACCTTTGCAGGGACTCCTCAGGAGTAAAAAAGGTCTCCTTGGACCTCCTTAATCCTTCTCAAACCTCTTGGATCTTCCCTGGACCTCTTGCCAGGTGCACTTCACAATCTCATGCCTGGCTATAAGCAATGCCCATGAGATATTAAGAAGAGGAAGTAAAGGAAAAAGAAGTTGCACAGGGACAGTGGTTAAGTCTGGCTTGTGTTCATGAATTCTTAGAGAAACCAAATAAAAGGAAAATGTAAAAAAAAAAAACACAACCCAACTTTCAGATTCTGATATTATTCACAGAAAGAAGTAGATCTGGCAGAAAGCAAAGCCTGAACTCAAGCTGTGTAAGTAGATTAATGTCACTAATATACCAGTGCTATTTCATGGAGCAGTCAGTGATGACATCTCTTTCTCAGCAACAAGAGGCTTTGAATCCTTACAGCCGAAATCAGCATTTCTGGCAGCCTGGAAAGGTCAGCTGGCATCCAATCTTCACTGATCAGTGAGACTCCTTTCTGGCTACTACAGCACACAGCTTGAGTCCAAGGATTGGCTTCATATGCCAGTTTTTGGACAGCCTTTCAGTGTGGATGATACAGAAATACACTTGTGCATTTTGATGGGATGAGGGGCAATGGATTCAAGCTAGAGTACAGGAAGTTCCACCTCAACATGAGGAAGAACTTCTTTACTGTAAGAGCTGTAGATCGTTGGAACAGACTCCCCAGAGAGGTTGTAAAGTCTCCTTCTCTGGAGACTTTCAAGACCTGTCTGGATGCATTTCTGCCTGATCTGCTCTAGTTTTGTCCTTCTCTTGCAGAGGGGTTGGACTTTATGATCTTCAAAGGTCGCTTCCAAGCCCTAACATTCTGTGATTCTGTGAAAAGCACTTGCCACTGATGAGAGAACAGCCTTTTGAAAGGATTCAGAGAGTTAGACTGAAGTGGTCCATCATGGCAGCATTCCCACAGGCTAATGTACATTCAATGACATTAGTCTCCCTAGTTTTCCTGTGTGGTCAGTGCAGAGAGAAAGGCTTTCTGAATCTCTAAACCATCCTCTGGAGGAAAACATTGCTATTCTACCTAAGCAGATGGCAGCAGGCTATGGGAGTACTTGTGTGAAAATGTCATGGTCATAGCAAGTAATATCATCACATGTTAGAAAAGACAGACTATTTATTGATAGGTAATCACTTGTGAAAGCATTTCTCCTTGAAGTATAATGCACACTTACTGTGCTGCAGAAACATTCATAAAGCATCCATGGAGTGGAAAGATCCTAATACATTATCGGCTACTCCAATGCTTCCTGACACAAGAAATTGAAATGTTTTGCAGCTGTTGATGAACCCAAGTCCACAAAGATGCTCAGAGTCAGATTTTAAAGTAGGCATCACCAAATGGTCAAACTCCTCTCTCGAACTTTGGGAAAGAGAAACATTCCTTATCAGAAAGATAAGGCTAATCCTACTTTGCTTTCTATCAGTGTATAACTGAAATTTGTGGCATCCATCTGTTTTGGTGACAGCTGCAGTTGGTCTGTTTGAGCACAGTTAGCAGACAGAAGAGGTGTATTTCTTCCAGCCTCCCTGAGAACATGAGTTCCCATACTGGTTGTTTAACTGTATAGAGCAATCCTCCTGTTTTGTCTCCAGAGATGTACATGCATTTTCCCCCGTTACTGTGTCAGTTCTTCTTCTCCCACTGGAAAGGTGCAAAATTAATTGGCAAAGCTGACAGCAGCACACATCCCCTGTTGCAATCTCACACCCTTTAGTGAATATATCTTTAAAGAAGAAAATGTTACATTATGTCTTTAGGGCACAATTAAGTTTGTTACTTGATTTTCTGTAGACAAAAAATAAAAATCCTAACCACTCCTACTTCAGTGACAAGGTTTCAGCATCTCTCCAGAAAGTTACGTATTTTTGCAAATGATGACTTGGAGATAGTAAGAGATCTACTTAAAAGCACAAAAACTCAAGGAAATACCCAGGTCACTAGTCCTGTTTTATCCTTCCAAATCAGTCCCATTATCTCTTAGGGACATCATAGGTTCATATTACTACCATTTACCTACTGTGAGCAAAACAGCCTGAACCCTTGACATGAAGACAATTAAAGATAATCAGAAAATACTTTTCTGTCCGTTTCTCATTTCTGGGATGAATGATCTGCACCTGCATTTTTGAGACAAAAGTTCTTTACACAGGAGGAAATAATTTAGTCAGTATGAAGATTTAATAAATTTTCAAAAGACTGAGCCCTTACCAAGTCACAGGTACTGTTTTTATTTTTCAGTTTTGACATTTAACTCCTGTATGTTATTTTCTCACCTTTAATTCAAAGGGTAGTATTTTTCTCCTGGAAAAAAATTCCTTCTGCAACACTTCTATTTTTAACTAATTGCAGCCTGTGCTCCCTGCAAGAGAAGCTCATCACTTCTGGGTGGCAAGAAAACAACATTGCCTCTGAGCCCCAGACCTCACTCTGCCTTTTTAATACTGTTTTGATAAGGAAAAGGGCCCTGCCCTCACATGTAATCAATGTGAGATGCACCCTGCATAATACAGCAGGGAACATATCCACATTGATAATGAAAACTAGTGTAGTCTATGATTCTTTGTAGTAGATGGACAAATTTTGCAAGGTATGCCTTACTGAGCAAGACCTGTAGGACAGCTATGGGAAATATACCCATAACTGAATTATTCCCAGAGAATGTGGTATTTTGTATAGGCCTAATTTGATACTGTTGTATATACTGCACAGAGAGAGATTTATTTATATGTTTGAAGAATATGAAAATGGCACAGTAATGACAGGGTAGCTTTATAACTTTTTTATCCATCGTGCTGATGATAATTTTAAAACTTCCTTCTATCACATTTCTTTATTATGAAGCAATTATAAATCATCATGCATGTGCCAAGTACACAGCACAGTGATTCTTCTGGTGTGATTTCCAACATTTTCTCCCTGCTGAGTATGAAAGGACTGGGGTCTGGCTGTGCTGAAGAGCTGGCCATGCGCATTCTTATCACTCTCGGGCACTTACACAAGATGACAGGCACATGATTGAGTTGGGAATTCATCTCAAGCAGTCTGAATATAGCAAATAGCACTTTTCAACTGCCATTTTGCAGATGGAGCACCAATAAAAATTAATTTTCTTTTATACAAAATGATAGTTCAAACAGCCACATTGCTAACCCTGTAATGAAATTATTTGGGAATAAATGATGGGAATATAGCTTCTACACACCTGTAGCACTTCTTAAACCAGACACAGGTTCTGCCTAGGATCAAATTTTATGACAGGCATTGTGGATGTGGGGTAAAATATAATTATTCATTAAAAAAAAAGTGTGATAGATGAAGGGAAGAAGCTTGTTTTCACAGCTGATATAAAGCAGGTGCTGCTGAAAGACAGACTGACTCTCCATTAGGTGTGAATTAACAGGTGAGACTGCTAAAAGACAAAAATAGCATTAAAGGACAAATATTACTGGTTTTAGTAAATGCAGTGATTTCTGACATTCTACTGTATTTTTTTTTCTGGGAACTTCTACAAAAATTATATACCACAAATGTAGCAGAAATAATAGCAGCATGTCTAAATATATTTTTAAAATATGAAATGATATACAGAACAGCATACTAAACAAATTGGCTTATCTCCACAAAACACATGGATCATAGAGGCCATATACTGCAACATGATTATTTTGCTTAAATTGTATGCAGTGATTATTCATGCTTGAAAATAAACAGGGGAGGGGAGACACATGCATTGATAAAATAGTTCAATTATCTTTCTGGTGCACCAATAAAAAGGGAAAGAGAGGAGGTAAAATCAAGAGAAAGTTCTCTCACTCCCACATTACAAAATTTCTAATTGGGTTACAATTACAAATGTCATTCGCTTGCCTTCATGAATGTTCATTTAAAAAATAGGGTCTGAAATTATTTCGGACAATAGCTCAAGTATATTAATTTCTGCTGTAAAAAGCAAGGTCAGAGAAGCAAGTATAACCTCTGCTCTTTTGCAAAACATCTTCTTCAGCAGGTTGCAGGTTTGACTTGTGTATCTGAGAGTGTTAGTAGCAGTAGTAACACTATAGCAACACTTTTCCCCCCCATGGCTTAAATTAGAATCTCATTTCTGGTTCTAAAACTGTAGAGAAAAGCTTCTTTTCCCTTCCACCAATGTTTGGGCAACAGTGGACTGCCTGGGGAAGGGCTCAAGATTTTGTTTTTTCTAAATACTTAGAAAAAAATAAAACATAACAAAACCAGTGGTTTTCAGAGATTCTGGTGTGAGGTAAAAAGAGCAAAGAGGACAAAAGTCAGATGTAGACTGGTCTGAGGCTCTATACAGTGCTATAAAACCCTTTGCTCCAAGTGCAAAAGGCTAATTGAGCTGCTCCAGGCAACAGCAGTGCTTATCAGAGCTAATTTATTTTGTGGTATATTATTGCTGACAGCACCTCAGCTACCAGGGAAACTGCTGGAAAACCTTTTGTTTCTGTGAAAGGACATTTTATCTTATGCAAAGGCAGTGTTTGCACTTGCTGAGGCTCTGTGGAAGAAGCAGATATCAGAGCCTCCATCCTACCTGGAGAGGGTTTCTAAGGTTCATTTGGTCCTGGCGAACATTTTGGTTTTAGGGCCATTAACCCCTGAGGAGAGAAATTGATTTTATCAGGCAGGTCTCGAGCAGCCATGTTCACTCCCGGCTCTGGCTCTTCTCCTCTCCTGATGTTCTTATCAAGAACCTATCCGGAATCTATTAGCAGCCTGTGATGCTCTATGCATAGTTCAAAAGTGCAAATAAAGGCACTGAATTGCAAAGGTGATCTGTGGTAAAGGCTAAATGAGGATTTCAATTGAGTTTGTTGATTGAGCTAATCTGATTGAAGAAAATATCTTCCCACTTGTCTAGGAAAGGGCTCTATGATGCAATTTGGATCTAGTTTGCCAAGAAAATACTTACAGATGATCCTGGATTGTCATCAGAAGTATACATCTACACTGGATAGACGCTTTGTATACCAGAGCTGTTTTCTGCTAACAGAGCTGTTTCAAATTAGTGATGGTTTCTAAATCAATTTTGCTAAATTGATCCAAGTAGTTGTATGAATACCCCTTCTCCTTTAAAAAAATAAAAGCTTAAAATATGCCACCTTGAATTAGTCAAATGAGACAAAATTCAGGTAAATTAAAACAACCTGCAAGTCCATGCTTGGAAAATCTCATGCTTGATTAGAGGGGTCTGGAAAGCATGCCTTATGAGGAGAGGCTGAGGGAACTGGGGTTCTTTGGTCTAGAGAACAGAGACCTTATTGCTCTCTATAACCACCTAAAAGGGGGTTTTAGCAAGGCTGGTGTTGGTCTCTTCTCCCAAATTATTAATGATAAAATGAGAGGAAACGGCCTCAAGTTGCATATTAGGAAGAAATTATTCACTGAGAGAGTGGTTAGGCACTGGAACAGGCTGCCCAGGGAAGTAGTGGACTCACCATCTCTGGATGTGTTTAAAAAAAAGAGTAAACATAGCACTTGAGGCCATGGTCTAGAGGATAGAGAGGTGTTGGATGAAGGTTGGACTTGATGATACTAGAGCTTCTTTCCAACCATAACGCTTCTACAATCAGAGAAAACACTTGAATCCACAACTAACTTTTCCTGATATCTAGGTGTCATCCAACTGATTGTATCGTTCTTGACTTTTCTCTCCCCCCCCAACAAATGTACATTTCATTAGAAGAACTAATTGAGAGGATATTATTCCAATTAAGTTATTCTGCAAAGGAAATTTAAATAGATTTTTATATAAGGAAAAAAAAATCCCTCTAATATAATCAGAGCATAAAACAGTAATTCACAAGAAAAATTTTTATCCACTACATCTGGTCAGTTCTTTAATATTAAAATCATAGCTTTCTATTAGGAAAGGAATATATCTTCTTCAATAACAAATCTAATACTCCTATGGTTTGATTTTGTATTGAGCACTTTCATACTATTTGACTATTACTGTCAGAACTCTGTTAAACTCTTTTTAACTCTGCAAAATACTCATCAAATCTGTATTTAGGTAGTAAGTGTTGATTTTTAATTTTTTTTTATCATATACATATTGAAGGAAAGAACTCAGATATTAACCTTATTTTAAAATATAAAATGAACTTTGGCCAAAATTATTTCTTACCTTTTTTTCTCAACCTCAGATATCTACTCTTATTGACATCTGAGTCCTACTGGATGAATTGAAAGATATAAAAGAAACACAGGGAAAAAAAAAATCTTAAATATGTACTCTCTATATATACTGAATGAACCAAGTATTGTTTATCAGAAAGAGAAATGTTACAGTTTAGGGTCAGCGTGGCCCCTTAGACCTGTAACAGACACTCTCTGTTAACCCCCCTCCCTCCCCAAAGGGAAAGAGAAAAGGAATAAGGGAGAGAGACTTAGTGATTAGAAAACCAAACTAGAATGGCTTGAATGGAAATTAAAATAATAAAAAATTAATATTTACAAAGATATACAAACCTAGTATTGAACCCAACCCCCCTTGATGGTAACTACATCACCATCACCACTGATGCTGTGGAGTGTCACCAGGAGAGTCCCAAACTGGGCCCTGCAGCAGATGAGAGCTGTGTTGAGGAGCTGGATTCTGGTACCAGATTCAGGAACACACTGCTTGGGATCGAAGGCAG
>VWZY01001545.1:101422-124707 GCA_013399075.1 Chloroceryle aenea | reverse complement strand
CTCCTTGGATGCTCCAAGGAAGGAACCAAAAGAGGACCTGAGCCAAGCCAAGCAAAGCTGTCAAAGCAGTCCAGGAGGGGACAAGAGCCTGGGAGCACCCAGAGAGAGCTATAGACCAGCCACATCCCTCAGCTTTATACCAAATATGATGCATATGGGCTGGAATGAATACCTCGTCGGTTAGTTTGGGGTCACCTGCCCTGTCTGCTCCTCCCTGCAGGTGCAGCCTTTCACTTTCTGCACCCCCTGCATGGCAGTACACAAGATCCAGCAGTGGCCTTGGTCTGCACACCAACCCTTGGTAGTAACTCTAAACATGGGGTGTTATCACTGCCAGCAGCAGACACTGTCTGGGAAAAAAGGCTGCTAACTTCAGCCAGTGCAGTTAGTTAGAAGAACTGAGCTGAAAAGTAAAATCACTGACCAGAAGTAATTCTGTTCTCTCTCAAACCAGGACAAGAAAAAAAAAAAAAAAAGTCAGTAAAACCTAAATTACCGAATTTGTAAATGAAATATGTATCCTTTCTTCTCAAAAGCTACTGCTTACCAATGCAAGTTCTCATAAGTTTGAAGCCATTTGGAAGCAGCTGTTTTAATTAATCAATCAAAATGACTCCTACCAGCAACTTTGCAGTACCTCCAGAAGCCACCTTCAGGAAACCAGTCTTGACACAAAGAACTGTGAAGGAAGAGGCTAGAAATAGTCCCTTCACTTGCTATGGTCAAATGAAGAGAGCATAACTGTGTGCTAGGTGGGATGGCCAGTGGCTGCAGTCCACAGGGCACTGTCACTTTAGAGATACATTAATTTCAAGATGACCATAATAGAATGCTTTGGCCCGTAAAGGCTGGTTTATTCTCACCCAGTTCAGAGATGTGAGAGGTTATTAGAAATTTGCTTCAGTCAAGTTATAAAATTGCTCTGAAGGATGTTAATCTTTTTCCAGTAGGAAGAAAGAACATTGTGCTATCTTAAAAGAAAGTTTATGGTTTAATCACATCTCAACCCTGTCATTAGCAGCTGTCAGTAAACTGACTTTTCAAGATGCAAAGCTAAAGAGAGAGATACATTACTAACCTCTAGCACTCTTTGCCTTACAGACGTGGTGCTGGCTGTCATACCCAGATTAAGGGCTGGTATCAAGAAAGCACTTCAGTTCACCCTCAGCTTCCAGCTTGCTTGGCAGAAGCTCAGCATATCTGAGGGGCAGTCAGCCATTGTATGTCTTCATCATTAGTAAGGTGGTCACAGTTATGTACTCAAGACTTCCTTCTCACTTGCCACTACAAGTGGGTAATATGGGGACAATGCAGTTGTGCAGTTGCTGTTGCTACACTCAGGACTTGCCTTAGAGGTTTAATGCTGGCCTCACACAGCCTGTTTCCAACACACTCCATAAAAGCTTAAGTGCCATAGGCATATGCAGTACTGGAGATTTAGAGAGGCAAGGACATAAACTCCCAGAGCTGTCTGTTGTCATTACCCTTATTTTTGATCTGTGAGACAGCTAGAACTGATGCAATAAGCCCTTGAGTAACAGAAAGGCAGCTCACCACCATTAAAGTGGTGGAGCACCTAAGTTTAAAGGAGCCCCACAAAAAGACAATATTCAGCTACAGCTTAAAGCTCTGCCTACAGCCTTAGGTGGCATGGTTTCAGCCTGTGGAATGAAGACAAGGGAGAGCAAAATTATTGTGGGATTTTCTGAATTGCATGGGGGATATGTCATTCCGTGCATTTTGCAGAGGCAATGAGTGACTCCATACCCAACCAGAGACTTCTTGCCAGTGGGTTGGTACCTCTGCCTTAGTGCAAACATCATAGCAGCATGGCTGGACTAGCTGTAGAGCACTCAACATCTTGCAGAACTGAACTTGCTCTGAATTAAAAATATCATTCAGTGTGTGGCTGCGGAGCTGGATGACAGTGCTGGGTCCCTGCTCACAGCCCCCAGAGTCTTGTGTTGTGGTGGGAATGGAGGAACAGCTGAGCTTCACTGGCTTTCCACAACCTTCCAAATAGAGGACTAGGATTGTAGATTTCTGGTATTGGTGCTATATGATAAATAATCAGTAAAGACTTGAAAAAAATCTTTATTAAAGCTGCACCTACTGAATCATGAGGCTATAACATAAAGCAGCAGCAAACAAGACAATAGATCTTTCAAAAGCTTTGGTTTTACCACCTTATTCATAATCACAGTTACAATTGTGAGAACTTTGAAGCAGTTGGTAAAATATAGCCAGCTAATAGTCACAGTAAATGTCTGTTTAGATCAACACTCGGCTTCTCTAGTCACCTGGCAGGATTACTCGGATCCTACAAATCCTCATGCTCTTGATGCAGGACAGCAGCCCTGCAAAGGGAAGGCTGCAGGTTCTCTACCTTTTCTATTTAGCACTACCATCTAGATTTAAAATGCATAGGGAGTTCAGTACATGGTGTCACTTCCTCACACAGTGAACAGCAGTGGAGTGCACTGCTCAGCTGTAGCTGCTAAGGATATGTGTACGTCTGCCTCCGAGCCACACTGACAACAGCCCGTTTTCTTTTTCAGCCCAATTTGGAACTGACTGTCAGTACTCTTGTGTAAACACCAAAATCTCAGTCAATTAGCCTCACATATGACAAAAGAGCATAGGATCTGTCCGTCTTTGTAAATGATCGGTACAACTTCCCATGGGAGTACTTGTGTCTCCATTTCCCATCCTGCCTTGCTACTGATTCATCCCTTTGGCTCCGAGTCACTGATAGTCTCCTTCCACAACACAGAAGACACCCACCCACAACACAGGTGCCACACCAGCAGATAACGCAGCTTAATTGAATCTTTTCAATAAAAAATCTTTGAGAAGACAGTGTCAAGCCTTTGCCTTATTGACAGATCACTCAAATATATGACTGGTTTTAGCAAAGATAATCACATTTTTTCCATCATACCTTATATGTAAACATGAATTTTCATTTAATGCATGTACACAGGTAAAAGAGGGGAAGAGCTTTATGAAAGGACACTAACTTGCTTTATAACAGAAGATGTTTTTAAATTTACACAGATAAATGTACAAATAGAAGACTCAAGCCCTGGGTGATCTTTCTCTCCTAAACATTTCCTATCCTCTTCCCACAAAAAGAATTTCTATTCCATTTCCCTGAATATCTGAATTAAAATCTCCAGCAGTTTTCTAATTCCACATACTTTGTGCACAACACTGTTTCCTGATCTAAACTGTTTTCCAGATAGCTTGCTTTCAAACAATTAGCTACATCAGGATTTCTCCTTAGCAAATCAATTGTTGATAGCTTTGGCTCAGCCAGATACAAGCTTTAACATGATGACATGCCTCTCAAAAGAAATCACAAAAAATGGCAAGTGGCTGTTACAATAAGTGTCTCAAAAATAAATTACAGTTGCCATACCATGTAGCCCTTTGATTCTGATTTAGTTTATCCTTTACTCTTTCAGTATATTCCCCAAAGACAGAACAAGACAGACATGCTCCAATTACTCTTCTTCGGTAAGCTGTAATTCCTTTCTAAGCTCCTTTGAAATTGGTACTAATCAATGTGAGGAAGAGTGGCAAAGTCCAGCCCAGTCCCAATGTAAGTAAGCTTAAAAAACCCCCAAAACAAAAGGAAAAGGTAATGTAACAGACAGGAAAATAAACTGCAAATGGATCATTATGTTCATTACAATGACACAACACTTCTGACCAGTCCATGTCAGTATTGCCAGGTTCATAAACAGACAGTGGTACATTTTGGCGAGGAAGGAAGCAGTACCTACTATCTAGAGATAAAGCTATGCTTTCTAAGGTCACAGTGCGTGAAGTCTTCTGTATATTTCATGAGTTTGTCCTAATATTGTATTTCCTCTGTTAAGGAAAATCTTCAGGAATTAAATTTTGTAAGACTGCTGGAACCATGTACCACTAAAAGGATTAATTAAAATATTTCCCCTAATTTATGAAATTACATCTGAAGAGAAGCCACCCACCCCTAAGGTGAAGCAGGAGTCCCAGTGATAGTGGCAGGCTTAAGACAACTGACTACAACCAATTATTAATCAATTATCAGCACTTAATGAGTTACTGCTGATTAGCTTGAGTCCTTAGGACTGACAACTTTCATTCCTTGACTTAAGGCAATTGAAAAGGTAACTTGTTAACTTTTATCTCTTTTGATTATGTAATACTTATGAACAGATACGACCACTTTACTTCCCATGAGTAATCCCATGTATTCTTCTTCGGTAAACTGTAATTCCTTTCTAAATTCCTTTGAAATTGGTACTAATCAATGTGAGGAAGACTGGCAAAGTCCAACCTCCCTGCCAGAGCAGGATTACCCAGGGCAAACTACACAGGAACAGATCCAGGCAGCTTTTGAAAGTCTTTATAGAGAAGGAGAACCCATAGCCTCTGGGGGCAGCTTGTTCCAGTGCTGCATCACCCTCACAGTCAAGAATTTTTTCCTCATGTTGAGGTAGAACTTCCTGTGTCCCAGCTTGTGATCATTGCCTCATGTCCTATCAGAGGGCACCACTGAAAAGAAACTGGCACCTTCTACTCAACACCCACCCTTCAGATATTTGTAAACATTAATAGATCCCCTCTCAGTCTTCTCTTCTCCAGGCTAAATAGCCCCAGATCTCTCAGCCTTTCCTCATAAGAGAGATGCTCCAGTCCCTTAATCATCCTCCTAGCCCTCCATTAGACTGTCTCTAGTATTTCCTTGTCTCTCTGGAACTGGGGAGACCATAACTGGACACAATACTCCAGGCCTTCTTAGCCACATGAGCACATTGCATGACTGAGAGTGTCTTCTAGGGGTCAGCCTCTGACTCTGAAAAGTCAGCTGTATGCACTGGCAGTGCCTCTAAACATGCATCAGAAATTGCTTTGTATGGACCAGAGAGTAAAAGCCTACGGACCAGAGAGTAAAAGCCAAGGCTAATCTTGCACCAAAGGCATTCACATCAATGCCAGGTTGTTTGCTTTTCCTGAACAAGATATCACTGTTGCATGGCCTTGCACTCACAGAGAGAGGAGACACACTTCAAGTACTGACAAGAGATAGTTTTTTTAAAACATTTTGTCTTTTTATTTTTTTCCTGATGGTTGCTACAAGCAAAGGAGGTATTCAGAAACGTAACTGCACAATACAAACACAGGCAGCAAACTAAGTTGATGGCATGAAAGGTGTATCTGAGAACACAGAGTTGACAGAATCGGAGTCGGATTTTGTTCGAGTAGTTTTTAAGATACTCTCAGCAATGATATTGTCATTAGGAAACAGTTTTACTTTCCCATTCTGACTGTGTTTTGGTTCATGCACGGGCTCCAGGAAAACCACCCGTTTACCAGTGCTAGCCTTCTTCTCATCAGCTGGCAGCTCTTGTGATGGTGTGGAATTCAATATGGATGAGTGGGCACTGCTTTGGTTCTGCTTCCTCTTCCTCCTTTTTGCCTTGCATTGGCATGGACAGGGGGTCAGATAGAGATAGAGCAGTACTAAAACAATACTGGCTACACAGGCAGCAAGGGTGGTAAAAGCTGTATTAAATGCTTCATGAGCATGGGACCTGTTCACTGTGAAATTGCTAACATTTATTCTAACCTCAATGGTTTCATTCAATAGTCTTTTCTTGTTTATTGCAATGCAGGAATATAGTCCTGAGTCCTCTAGCTGGGCATCTGTTATCTCCAGGCTGCCATTACGGAACACCTTAAAGTTGTTGGTCTCCCTGTCTGGCTCCAGTAATCTATTGTCAGGACTAATCCAAACAAAGTGTGTGCTCGCATCACTGATTCTACTGTCGCAGTGTACGATCAGCCGGTCACCAACCTGGGCATCGTGAATAAACCCAAATGCTTGGAAAGAGCTGTTGATGGTGCTTTCAGAGCAATTCAGGAAGTTGTCATGCAGTAAAGGCAGTTTATTGTAGCCTCTTGGATCTGATTGCAACAAACATGTGTACTCATTCTTGAAGTCCACCACAGAGTTGAAGTGTCTTTGATACCAGAAGATTAACATGGAGTAGAGCATACAGTCACAATGAAATGGGTTGCCATGAAGATAAATTCCGCTAAGATATTTGGCCGGCACTGAACTCAGGCGCTGAATAGGCATCGACTGGATGTGATTAAAGGAAACGTCCAGCAATACAAGGTCTGCCAGTTTATATTTTGCAGTGTACAAGTCCAGTGGGAAATGCAAAAGCAAGTTATAGCTTAAGTACAGTTTCTGTAATTTATACAATCCTCCGAAGGCTGAAGACTCTATTTGCGTTATCTGATTGTTGTACAGCAGGAGAACCTCCAGTGCCTTTAGCTCCTGAAACACAGGGCTTCCCAGTGTCTTCAGGATGTTGGATGACAAGTCTAGGTACTTCAGATTCGGGATTGTGGAAAAACTTCCAGACATAATGCTGCTAATGCTATTATGATTGATTATTAAAGTGTCCAATTTCTCAAAAAACACTGGGACCCACTCAGGCTCCAAAACCCCAATTCTGTTATAACTCAGATCCAGCCTTTTCATACATTTATAAAGATTTCCTGGCACTCGAGAGAGGTTCTTATTGGTGCAGCTTACGATATCACTGGCACAGATGCAGGCTGTTGGACACATCCCTGGGGCACTGCCACAAACACTCACTGTGAAGACCAAGAGGCATGCCAGTCCTTTGCAATTCACTTTATAAACACCAAGTTGACTAGGAATTGTCCACCAGTTTAAAGACATTGTCACTGTCTCTTAGCTGTCTCCCAGTGCTCCTTGCCACAGATTATATGTGCAGTTAGCTGCAATAATCGCTGTCAAAAGAGGGATACAGAGGTAGAGAACATTAACATTTGCAATTCATACCTTGCCTGATTTCTTATGCATGCTTTTTGAAAAGTACAGGGAACTAATCGTTAATGTTCCATATGATTAATTATAAAATCTGTTTGTTCTAAGGTGATGTAACACCTTAACATTGGTTTTACGTAAACCTGAAATTCTGCACTCATGTAAATATTCATACTACAGATACGATATTTTACCTCTTCAAAACCAATACACTATTCTTCATTCTTGGACCAAGGAATGTAATTTCTGATGGTTCACGAAAATAAAATCAGAAATGCTCCACTGTGGAACATGACTGGGCATCCCCTACATATTTCCACACCAACCCAGATAGAAAATACCTGGTACAGGAAAGAAAAAGCTTCCTCTAAAAATGCTATTTTCTTTTCTAGTGGGGAGCAGTTACAACATGTGTTTCTTACCAATTAAAAAATGTCTCATATTTTCAAACAAGGAAATTTCTCAGACTACTTAGCTTTAAATATCATATGAATGTCTTTTTTCTTTCTTTTTTTTTTTTTAATTTAGTAACTGATAGGTAGCAACAGCCTGTTTTTTAAGTTATTCAAGATGTCTAATTGGAATATTTTGTATTCTGCTACTTCTGCCTTTGTCAAAATAGCTGTTGGGGAGGAAATCTATACCTGGTGCCTACCACAGGCACAGGTTTTTGGGAACTTCCAGTAAGAATGAGTCAGCTATTTCTCAAAATTTAGTGAAGGAAAAAAAAAAATATTGTGCTCATATTTAAATAGTAAAAGCAAACCAAATCATACTCTTCTGATAATAGTTTAGTGTCACTATGATTTGAAGCAGGGACATAACATTTGTCAGGGTAGACATTAGTGCCAAGGGATATGCTTTTTGACATCTTCTAGGAAAATATACACATACTTAGCAAGGTAATGAACATCTCTGTTCACTCTTGCTCTCCCTGGATACCTGCTAAGAGTTTGTCAGTAAATTCCCAGGTGAATCCATAATCATTGATTATTCCCACCCCTTCACAGCTCAAACATGATATTCAGCTCCCACATAGTAATCTCATATTCATTTCTCTAATCTCACCCACCCTCTAGTGCAGTATCTGCGCAGGACAAACCCCACAATGTCTGCTCTGTGCTGCTGATAGCGGCTTTGGCCAGAAGCTGTGGGCAGTGGGGAGGAGGAGAAAGAAGCAAACTCAGACAGAAAGAAGCAGAATAAAAGAAGTTGTATGATGAGGCAACATGAATGAAGGATGAGTACAAAAACATTAGTATCAAGACCTAAATGATGGAGGACAGCAGGGCAGAGAAGCAGTAGGGGAGAGAGGGAAAATGAAGAGATAAGATGCATAGGGAAGTAAGGGCAAAACCAGGGGAGGAGAATGCTAATGGAGCATCACCATCATTACTAATGAAACAACTGAGAAGGAGGTACTTTGAAGAGTCAGTTAAGACATGTGATACTGGAAAAACAGATGAGGAGGCTGTAAAGGGCAAGAAGAGGGTCAAGCAGAAGAGAGTGAAGCATTTCAAAAGGTAAACCTTAAAAACACACTTCTCTGGAGAATTTGCATCTGTTACTTATGAATCTACGATTATCTATGCAATTAATCAATATATGTGAAATGCACTAATTTCCACTCCCCCTCAGTTCCTTATTCCCCTCCTCACCCTCTGCCAATCTGGCAGGCTGCTGTCTTCTGCTGACAAATCTACTCTTAAGTGGTAGAGGATGTGCTATGCATCTAAAGAGCTGATCCTTCTAATGACCCATTAAGAGAAGAAATATGAAGGCAGCAGGATGGGAGAATTCACCTTTCACAAGAAGTTTTATATACCTTGGCTTTAAATGTTTGCATTCCCGAAACCTGTATGAAAAGAATGGCAAGGCTTCCAAGTCAAGTCCTTAAAAAATTCAAGTGTCAGAATTAACATTTTCTGTGCCATTTTAGTTTTTTATATACAGTCCTTAGTTACATGATCATTCCCCCTCCCCCCCCGCCTTTTCTCATATTTTGCAACAAGGTCTGAAGAAGAGAAAAGAAAGGGTGATTACATCAAGAACCCAGTAAAAGCCTATACCTGAGAACTGGAATGTATCCTAGCTTCCACCACAGAATTCCTGTGAGATCAGGTAAATTATATGAACTGGTGGCTGTTAGAAAATAAATATTGCAATCATCAGCTTGACACTTAGAAAATAAGGAACCTCTGTGCTGGGAAGGACTGATTTGAAGAAGTGCAGAGATGAGATTCAAAATGCTGTGACTCTAGATGGCACTTCTGACTGTAAGGGCTTCTTCTTGCTTCGCTGTCTATGAAAGGAATATAGCAACATGACCTTAACTATAGAAATATTCTAAAAAATAAATGGATTCATTTGAAATAAAGCTTAGCATCAAGATTCATAAAGTCTTACAGGCTTTTAGTTCCTACTGAAGCATTTAACTGCATGGGCTTTTCAGATGGAAGTTAGGAACACAGAAGAAAATATTTTCAACCAGTCCTAAGCATCTAACAGTTATTTTATCTAGCTAGCTAGTCTATGGAAACAATTAATAGATACAAGTTCTTCTAGAGGGTGAGATCTGTGAAGGAATATAGAAACAACCATCAGGAAATAATTCTGTACCTCAGTGTGGATTTGCATGGCATGCGGTATATAAAGCACAACGGAAACATACTGACAGATGACTATATAATTTAATAATTGCTCATTCAGTTAGTATTTTGCATGAAACAAAGTACCTGAAAACTGCATACCATAATGCCATGTGTATGAAGACTGAATTATAAAGCATCCGCAAAATGAGAGACAAACTGATAGGCTGCCTTTCCTACTAATACTTCCGTGCCTGATCCTGAGACTTATGCAGCCTAATATTTACTGTAACCGCACTTGCAAAAAGATGAATGGTACTTTCAAATATCAGCTCCTATGCTGAAAATAACTATGATCCTGGAGATACTCCAAGTGAGATATACTAGGTCAATGATCAGTTTTGGAAGGGTTACCAAGTATAATACACTAAACAGCCTTGGATATGTGTTTCTGTCCATATTTACAACTACCTCACCAGAAATTCTGAGCTAGTCTGAAACCAAGTCCCAAGGGCAAATCAGTGTCTGATGTAAATCAACATAATACCTTTGAGTTCTAAGGAGCAAAATCAGTTTCCAAGGGCAAAAACTGGGTTATCAATTTCCAAAGCACATTGAAACTGTCAAATGAAAACTTTTTCAGATAACTTGCCTTATCTGGCAAGACAAATCCAAATTATAGACATCATAAGACACACAAAAGTATTTGGAGAGTGCCCTGACAAGCAGAAATTTTCCTTGTCATGTCCAACTCATAGTGCAGTGCCTCCATTCCCAACAGGTTCTTTGTCCTTTTAGAGAATAGGACTGTTGCAACATGCTCCTCAACCTGTGTTCCCTAAAACTTCTGCATAGATGATACTGGATGGTTGGCAAAGCCAAGCATTTTCTATATAACTATTTATAACCTATGTGAAAACTTGAACTTATTCAAAATGACCGCATAAGCACTTCTGGGTTAGTAATGTGTACATAATAAGTGGTAAGAAAGAACATAGCTTGCAATCAGCCTTATACTAATAATGGGCATTTTGTTTCATCCCAGTAACATCAGGTTGTAGAAAGGTACTGTTTTACAAACTTTAATACCACATACTTTCTCAAGAAGGATACTGCTATTAAATACTATCGGCTAACATGTGCCAACAGACTCTGGCCAAGTACTTCACCATTATTCCTGAATGAGATGCGTAAATAGCTTTTTTGATTTATAGTATAGTGAAGGGTATGGTTGGGAGTTTTGTACTTGAATTCTTTTCAAATACATAATCTGTGTGTGTGTGCTGTTAAAGTGCAATATTTTAAGTTCACTGCCAAAAACAGTACTCCCTGAGATGAATCATCTATGCAGTAATGGTGCACATTCTTCACTGCTTGAGAAGCAGCACAGGACATATCCTCATATAACAGGGAATACCCTCTGTTTTCAGGAACAGCTCAATTGACTACAACAGGTCAACTCCTAGAGAAGTTGAGGATTTGGGTCTTGGTTTTGATCTTTTTAATGTGAGTGTTGGGTAGCTTTGGAGGTTTTTTACTTTGTTATTTGTTTAAATTTATTTTTTTAAAAAAGGAATGAGAACCTAAAGCTGCTTATAGAGAAGGGGAACCATAAATATCCTTACCTTCAGTTATTACCACTAGATCAACTCATGTCCTAAAATTTCCACGTGTTCCGGGCCTTCTCTCCCACTAATGCTACATGAATATTGTCTACACCCGCTTCCTCTTCTGCAAGTACTTTCAGCCCTACTGTTCTTTCTTCCATGGAAACCTGTATACCAAGCTATCTCTCCCAGTTCATTTAAGACTGTGCTAAAAATCCTTAGGTGGTAGCTTTCTTAATTTAAGAATTGAATTGGACTGGAGATCACAACTCACCTGAATGCTTTTGTAAATGCTACCATTAGTCTTTTCATCATTAAACAAACTGGACTGGTAAATGCTTTAGGGTAGGAATAACATCTTCCTGTACATTGGTGATGCAAATATTTCCACATCTAGCTAGAATTTTCTGCACAGAGAAAATGCAAATATTTGCACACAACCTTGCTGTATTACTGCAGGAACAATGTTGAGCCTCTAGAGAGCTCAAGCATTAGAAAATATTAAAGGTCTCAGTCCATCATCCAGAAGGTCCACACCATTTCAACATCTCCTAGTTCCTTCCTCTGTGCCATGTCTCCTGTAACTGTTTCCTCTGACTCCTCTGTCTTCCAGACTCACCAGCCCACAAGTCACTCATGCACCTTTTCACCTTCCCATCGACTACCAATAACCTCACAGTTGCTTTTCCCCCTCTTACCAGTCTATATATCAGATGAATCAGGGCTGTATTAGTTAAATATATTAATATATGAGATGAAACAATGATGGCTCAAGTGTTAAAAATGTTTCCTCACAGCCTTTTTTTTTTCCATGACATTTGACAAAGCCTTCATCAACTTGGAAGTAAAAGTGACTGTTAGAATGGGTTTTTATTCTAACATTATACAAGTACAATTTTTCATACTTTTAATCTTAACTTTATGATTCCAGCTTAAGTACATCATAGAGCCATTAATTACCAACTGACTAGTGGCATCTTACATAACTAATATTTTAAAATGTTACACTTACAGGAAAGGTCTACATAAACATATTCCTTGTGTGTGTGTACTTGGGACTCTGCTAGAGGAAACATCTCTGTAGAGGCCACCTCACTCCAATCTCCAGGCTCTACTGCGCTTTTAGCACTCCTGAGTGGGAAAGGCACTCTCTGCATCAAATCCGCCTGACAACTGTGCTCAGTATTTCTGACTGAGCAGATATGCATTACCCAACCATTGTAATCCATGAGATTTAGTGACATGATGGATTGGACAGCAGAGACTGACGGTGAGCTACATCTGGGTGATGTCTTGATACACTGGACTAAATCCCTGAACTGGGCTAAGCTGTGCTTGATGCAGGACCTAACAGTAATGAAAAAAAATGGCTTTACACCACCTTTGAAGCAAGCCGATCTTAAGGACAGTCTAACAAATGGAGTGGTCTCTCTGGACAGCACCTGGACAGACCTCAGTAGTGCTGAATTAGAGATTAATTTGTTTTAGTAACCTTAGCCAGCTAAAACTATCTTCTCTCACTCAACGCTCAGTAAAGATTTCATTTCTCTGAAAACTGATTTTTTATTTTTTTTCACCCATGATAACTCACTTGGCTTAAAGAAAACTGAGACACATATGAAGCAACTGGGTGATGTACCACAGAGCCCGAGCTGGAGTAATCATCAGCAGTCTGTCTACAGCAGTACCAGCTAAATGAAGTCAACACTCTGCAGCTCTTAGCCCTCTGGAGAGAGTACAAGGGAAATAATGCATCAGTGAAACAACAGTGCATCCTTTTTGCCATGTTATTTTGTAAATCTGGATGCACTCTAGCTCAAACCTTGCAAATGACTTCAGTTGCTAAGGAGATCAGCAAATAATTAAGAAAAAAATGCTATGATAAGTGTTAGTGCCTGTTACAATATCAGTAACCAGTCTCCAAGCAATGCCAGATCTTATGAAAGTTTAGCTGCCCAGCGTGGGATCCTCACTGCCTCCAAAGGCTTCTCTGACGGGCTAATCTTCATATAACCCCCTTGCCTATGATGGCGAGTGTGTGTGTGTGTCCTGCAGGCCCCTGGTCCCTACCGAGGGTCGGCAGAGAGCAAAGTTTCTGCGAGCCGAACGGGCTAAGCCGACATAGCACCGGGGACACCCAATGGGACCACGTCGTCCCCTCGCCTCTCCCACCCCTCCAAGGGGTCTTTGACCGCCTTTCCCGGGCAAGCTTCGGAGTCCACAGCCGCTGAGTTCTGCGGCGCAGGTAGGGACCGGGTCTCTCTCACCCGCTGCCAGGCTGCGCTCGCCACCGGAGCCGGGGGCTGNCGGCCCCGCGCGGGGAAGCTGCCGCTGCTCCGCCCCGCTCTGCTCCGGCTCCGCTCCTCACCGCGCCGCTGCCCCCGCCAAACAAGGGCGAAGCTCTCCCGCCCCGCTCAGCCTCTCCGGTGCAAACCAGCCCCGAACCCGCCTGGAAGCTCTTCAGCGCCCGGGCTGGGGGCAAGCAACCCGGCGCTGCAGCCGCCGCCAGGGAGGCAGGGATTTCGGGAGGGCGCAGCAGAAGATGCGGTCCCCCTTAAATGCATTAGAACTCCTCGTGCGCGGAGATAGAACCGCAGGGTGTTTATTTATCGGGGCTACATACATATAAAGGGCATTGCGTTAGCTCTAGAAAACAATCCTCCGGTTAATTAAGTGATCAAACCCAGCGGAGGCTCTGTAGTAAACTGGGCTTTGAAAAGAATAGAATAATCTATCAAATACAAGGGGTTATCTAAAATTAATTGTCATGTACCCAGCTTATCTCGACCACGGGATCTGTGGGAGAGCTGCTGCAATTGGGGAAGCGCGACCAGGTCAGGAAGAGGTAGAACTGCAGCTGAAAGCCGAAGAACATACTTCCCTCTGTTACACGCTGCTTTTAACCTCCCCCAGAAAAGTTTCTCACTACATTTCCACTATAATTTAGAGTACCCTACATTTAGAGACTGAAACTGAACAGGGGTTAGTTTAGCAAATAGCGGTTTGTGGAATTATTATCATCCAGCCATGCAGTTTACAGAATAATTCTCAGCAAACAGGTTTGTGTATTAAAGCTTCTGTAAATCATGCATTTCTTTCAAGGGCACACAGCAAAGTACTTTACAATATGGGGGTGTCGTGGCTACATATGTTTAAGGGTTCCTTCTTGCCTTCAAATTCATACCATAGGCAAATGGAAATTTTTTACTATGGTACAAAGTATCTGTTAAAGATGTAATTCAGTACAAACTGAAGCCCGGTGAGCTATGGGTGATACTGCTATTGATTTAAAGGCTTTTCGAGGACTACCGTATTATAAAAATCCATCTTTTTTATTAAACATCCTTATTCTGTGTTGAATTTCTGCATTTCTGTGCATTTGGATGATACATCAGTGAAGTAACAGTCATCTCCAGGTAATTGATTCAACAATGATTGATTTCAAAACCTCCATTGGAATATTAGTTTGTTTAAAGAAGCTTGTTGTCTTCATTTAGACTATTAAACTTTTCTAGTTGCCTTGATGTATCAAAATACTGTATGAAATTTAAGTTGATCACATAGGCAATACAGTCAGAGGAAGATAATAACTTCTTTAGTCTCCTTCCCCTGCTATCAAAACTGAAAATGTTGAGCCTGAATTCTTCTTAAAGACCTACTTAGGAATGAAAATTTGGTCTGTAGCAGCATACGGAGTAGCTGTCCGCTTGTATTTTGCACTCTTTCCTTAAGTGAAAATGGGTTTAAAATATTAACAGTTTTAACTGCAGTTTATTCAGACCTCAGTAAATATGGAGCACTGGTAGGTGCAAAGTGACACTGACAGTACTGCTTCTAGTCAAGTTATTTAGAGTCCAGCCATGATATCTGAATATAGCAATAATTACTTTGGGGAAGGCAGCCCTCAAATCACAGTGAAGTGTCAAATACTTAAGGCAGTATTTTTTTTTGTTGTTTCATTTTTTTTTTCTCTTTAGTTCTGACTGGGATTTGCTTTTTATGATGGAGACCTCAGGGTCCAGATGCTCGAGAAATTGATGGGAGTTCTGATGATCCTAATATGAGCTGCTCAGCTTATAGATAGAGGCCATCTGCCAATAAGCAGACTTTGCAGAGAAATGATGATCAAGGGATGCACAGAGCTGTCTGAAAAGAGTTCAGAACCGCAGAATTCTTGTAGGACTGGAAATATCTGGCTGTTAAGTCCAGCAATTCTTTGTTCCCACAGAATGTTGACAAGTTTGCTCATGGCATGGTGCAATCTAATTCATTGTGCTATTTCATAGCATAAAGATACTTTTGCCACTTTTTACATACTAAATTACAAAGAATATTTGGGTTTTTATTAAATCTAATTTGAATGGGAACAATCAGTAATTAGCTTCCTTCTACCAAATAGTAAGATGTAAAAACAATATCTATCCAAAATCTTCGTTGATCATACATAGGTGCAAACTGTGTGAAGCTGACAGTACATTAATTAGGATGTGAAACCTTTCTCTTGATAATCTGTACAAAGGCAAGTTTTCCAGCATTACCAGTAGAGATTTTTTTTTGCAAAGAATTGCTGATAGCTGTCTCCTCCTTCCAAAGCCATCAGGATCCTGCCTGTGTTTCCCTGCCCCTGGACAAAACTATCTATTACAGTGAAAGCTTTCAGTTCTTATTTCCATGTCCCGTGCAGTGCCAGACAGACTGATGATGCTTTGGAAGAGCTTTTAGTAATAGTATTTTCCCTCTGTTCTTGAAAGCCCCCACAAACACAGAAATACCGCTAGTATCTTCAAAAATAAGTATTTTTAGTAAAACAGCAATCTTATTACAGTTATATCACTACATTGATCCTTAAAGGACTTTTTTCAAAAGCAGGATCCTTATGCACTTTGGCTTCAGGGAGTTTGCAATCTCTCCATAAGCAAGCAATGTGACTGCTGGGCTAGGGAATCATTAGATGGGGGGTACTGAAAGAAAAGGAATATCCTTTGTCTCTCCTCTTACCTCTGTTTCTGTCAAGGGTATAGGTTTTCTGCCATAGTGCTCATGCTGGAAGAAGGATTTCCAGTCTCTAGTTTAAGGCCTAGTTAAATACATTATAGCTGTTAGATATCATGCAGTAAAAAGGCTTAGGCAGTCATCTTCCTTTTTGCAATTCCCTTCTCACAGTCCTGAATTAATTCTGTTTCAACGTCAGTCCAGACTGGTGATTAGGGTGCTTCAGTGAGCTGGGAGACAGGGGCAGCAGTCCCAGTTGCATGATCTCTGTACCCCTGAAGAAAGACAGGGAAGTAAGTTGTACAAGGACTCAAACATCGATCAGTCAGTACCTGTGGGGAGGAGTTACCTCCTCTTGCTCCAGTCATGTTTTAGAAGAAAGTAGTAGCTGACACTGTATTTTGAATAAAGTCTACACCAAACTGCTTGACAACATATGGTGGACCAAACCATACAACATAGAACACTGAGTACATGGATCCTGTCTGGGCTTCAGAGTGAGACACAAGCACAGATTTGTAGTTCTGACAAGCTTCTCATGCATTTAGCATGTAAAACAGAACATGGCTACTCACTGTCAGGGGAACTGAAGGGTCAAATCCTCCAGTGCGCAGGGGATGAGGAGAACTAAAGGCAGGTCTGGTAGGGATCTAAGTGGTAGGCATGGGCTCTAAAGCTCTTGATGTGTATCAGATGATGAGCAAGACTTTCACTTGAGAGTAGTAATTGCTCTTTTCAGCTCTGTTTTCCAACCAGTTTGGATCTGGGCCCTGAGTACAACTCTTCTGTTCCACCAGGACACTGCTCACCAGGCTGCTCAGCCTAAATTTTTGTTTGTTTGTTTGTTTGTTTTGAAAAGCTCCTTTTTTACTTCCATATGGGAATGAATACTATTCATTAGACCAAGGATAAAGAAAATAAGAGTGCATCTTTAGTCCAGTGTGTGGGATATGGGAGGACTGGAGTATCACCTCCCTGCCAGTGCCATCTTTCCCATTCTGCCCTCAGAGTTAATGCCAGATGGTAGGTACTATTGAACAGGGAGTCAGAGTGGCTAATGTTACATTTAGGTTCTCATTAGCGGTGAGTATACATCAGGATAAAAGCTTTTTACTATTTATATTTATCGATTTAGCCCTGACTCCTTGATCTTTCCCCATTCAAATCTTTCCCCATTCAAATGCTTCTTTAGCACCCCAAGTCTCAGTTCCTCAGTTTGGCAGACCTGCTGTCACTTGCAGTCCTCTCTGATGTCTTTGCTATCTCCAGGAATTCATAAGAGTGAAGATGAGAAAAAGACCAGCAAATATATTGTAAGTGTCTCTGTTAATCAAACTGATTTACTTTAAGGATCTCCTTGGTGTGTGCTGGTGCTGTCAAGTTTGTGTATAACTTGCAAAATGTGCAGTTTATTTCCTGGATTTCTAAAACACTGAAAGAACTTGAACCAAGGTATTCACCATCTACAGGTGTGTTTCATATGAATTATTAAAAGTCAATTAACATTATGAGATGCATTCTTATTTTGAGATAGATTGGCCATTGAAAATTAAAAGTTTGGAAACAATGGAGGAAAGTGCCAGTGGCTTGTGTGTCCTTGTGGATTTTTAGGGCTCTTAAGTCTTAGAGTTTACACATCTCAAATTCACCAGGAGACGTTGTTAAGCAGTCTTCAAGACTTTGGAGCACATTTATATGCAAGGAAGGCATTGTTAAGCACTGGAGGATAATTTATTTTCATTTTCTATTCCAAAGGCACCACTTGAGAAAATTTTACAAATTAACAGAAAGTTATTGGTTCAGTGAATTTAGCCTTTAATAGTAACATTTGAGAAAGTAATTTATCATGGCCTCGAGCAGTCTCTTTTAAAGCAGTACGATAGCTTTTCTGTGATAACAGGTAAGTAGCCTAACCTTTAAAATGCAGTTCTTCATTCAAATAAACCTCGCTGATGGACTTAAAAAGGTGATTTTGAATGCAGTCAGGCATTATTTATTTCCTGAGACACCATATAGCCAAAATAAAAGCAGGAAGGCTTTTTAGAACACCAGATTCATTTTTCAGTATAATAGGCTGTAGTGAGTTACTGCAGTAACTCTAAAATAGCATCTACAGCGAGAACATGCAAGTGGATTTTCTATTAAAACTTGAATACTACCCCATGGCAATATATGAAATATTTGTGAATAGATTTGCAAAATCAGGCATAAGGAAAAGAAAGATGGGAGATTTCACCCTCTTGATTTTAATTGTTCATGGATATAGCACTAGAGTAGCTGTTCTCAGAAGGAATAGTGCAAACCCATTTTGTGTATATGCAGCAGTGGTGGAAGATTGAGGAGATTCTGTGAAGCGTCTCGTATTGAATGTGTGACTCATTTAATTGGCTTCTACCTCCTGCTCCCCCTCATACTTTTCATGGAAAAAGTATGCATTTTCTGCACATTTTCTCTCCCACTCCAAGACCCCACATGCTGGATATGGCAGATCATGAATGGTCAGTCTTAAACATGGCCTGTCACATGAGTGTGGCTGATGCCTGGACTCAGAGAGTGGGAGAGAGCACAGGAGTTGGCGTATTGCATAGAAAAAAAAAAAAAGTAATAAAAAAAGCCTGTCTAGAAGACCATTCTCTACCTGCAGCCTTCTACCACATCTCTTTAGCCTCATGACTCAAGGCGTGAGACATGGGCCCTCATTCTGTGACCAGTATGAGGGACCCCAGAGCATGGTGTCACAGGATCCACCAGGATTATATAAAGTTGGAAGGTCTACTACAGCAGTGCTGAGAGTTTGCTCTGGGGGTGCCTGTGTGCGTGGTGTGTAGGAACACAGCTGCAAAGGACAGATAATTTTCTGCACGCAAATTCCTGCAAAACATGGATACAGATCTAGAATACCTCACAATAATATGTTATGGCTGCAAGGCACCAGAAATACTCTTTGGGAGATATGAAGCAATGTTTTATTTTTACATCTTATAAAACAACTAATTGAAGTTCCTAACAATTACTGTGATGCCTTTTCCATTCAGCCAGTGTCCTTTTTAAAGCAGATATTTTACCACTAGCATTTAGCAATCTGTTGGCCAATAACATAGGAAAACCATAGGAAATAAATAAAATTCTGCATTACTTTGGTGAAGAACAGTTAATTTGCAAAACTTTTATGACCCCTATTAATCCAGGCTAAAACTGCTCTGACTTTGCTTTAACTAATAAAGGGGATGATCACAAGCATTCATTATCATTAGTCAGTTTGGGGACAAAAAAAGAAAAAGGATTTAAGGAAAAAAATCTGTTGGGAATTGGCACTGTGATCCTGGACATGAATGCAGTTTCCCTCCCTATTTCTTTTGGAAATATATAAACTGGAAATAAAAGGACACATTGCCCATTATTTATAAAAATTCATTTTGAAATCACCAAGGGTTACTGTAGTGGCAGAGTTTCATTTACATGAAGAATCATGTTCAGTATGCTGCTCATTCTTTCTGTTACAGCCATAAACCATCATGATCCAAAGTGGCATTGTGTCACCAAAATGAGCATGTATTGCCTTCTTGTTTGCAGTGCTCATGGAAGTGCTGGTGTAGCCTATCACCCTGAACGTGACTCCAACACATTTCAGATTTTGCAGAGAACCTTTCTCTTCTTCCCAATCCTTAAATTTCAGAACTGAAATGATTGCACTGTTGTTCAGCACAGTTTGCCCTGAAGTTTATTTGCGTTTGTAGAAACTGGAATTCCCTGTCCTGCTCTCTCAGTCTGTCTTGGGTGTTGTGCTGAGCTAAAAGTGAGTATCAGCATCTGTTCTGGGCTAAGTTTTACAGTAACTGATGCCTGAGAGTTGCCTTTAAACCCTCTTATTGGTACAAAGGGCAAGAGTCATTGAAATACCTACATTTTGTTTGTGATTTGACTATGTTTTGAGGCATATGATCTTGTCAGATTGTAACCTTGATAGTATCCCTGTTTCAATAGAGAAGCTTATGCCTGTATACAAATGGATACATTTTTATTAAGAGTAAATTTCAATAATCTATTATATATCCTTATCAGTGTACTCAGTTGAGGTTATGGTCTCTTCAGATAAGGATTCATTTCCAATACACCTATGGTACCTGGATGGCTGATGGCACCTGACTACTTTGAAAAACGGAGAACTGAGAAAAATTAATATATTCAGAAAAATCTCAAAATATTTCAAAACATCTTGTCCTTTGAACTTCATTTGTAGCTAGAAAAAGCTTGACAAGCCCAGGACTTGAGACCAATTTTGAAATGGATGAAGAGTATTCTGAAAAATGATTACCTGACAAATGAAGAAGGGAAGCATCTTTTAGTCTTATGCAAAATATTGCTGCAATTGTAAGTTTCCACTGACCGTTGTCGTAGTCACCATCTGCAGTAACATTAAGTAACACTGAAATGCTTGGGAGCTTGGAAAAGCATATGGTAGAGATCGACCCTCTCTACCTTCCAGTTAATTTCTGTTCTTGTTTCAATGTCCTGAAAAAGCAATTATTTATTTATTTCAAATCCTGAAACAAGAAAACTTTTATTTATTTATTTATTTATTTATATCTTGGAGCTTTGCAATTGATTACAAATTCCAATTGAAGATTTTCGTATAACTGGATCATCTGCTAGGTGTCCTGCCCGATGGAATCTTTAGTAAAACTAAAAAGCTCACATTCACTTGCTCAGATATACTCTTATACTCACTTGTGACAGACATCCTGTCTGCATAAGCCTCATTTGCTTGACCCACCATGTTAGAAACAGAACAGCTGAGCATAGGATTATGGTGCCCAGTCCCTGAAGAAGGCAAGGTGGGAAATCCTCTGCACTGTCTCTGCCATTTGTGCGTTTGGCTCTAATCTGTGTTAATGGTTATGTATGTATGGTATAACTGATTTCAGCAGGTACTTTCATTTAGGAGCCTGTATAGCCTCATTTATGGTTTGATCTAATTGATAAGAGGCTAAATAGAGCTACAGGGGTAGATATTACTGACATTAAAAAGGTATTGGATAATTCTGGTAAATAACACTTTAGAGTCTTCTGACCTGCTCAATTCAAAAAGCTTTAAAAATATGGTGCAGAATGGATGTTCCTCCATCCATTATTCATTCAGGTAAACTCATCATTATCACTGTTCCTTGAACTGGTCTTATTTTTTTCCTTTCTTTGACTATATTTTTGTCTGTAAGGCTTTTCAGATCTACCACAAATCTGGAATGCAAAACCTGAGGCTGCCTAAGATCAGGCTGATATCTAAGTTAGCTTTTTTTGTTGCTATTGTTGTTTGCTTATGACACACACATCTCTATCATTCATGTCAGTAAGTAACCAGGGGGAAGAGATTTATAAAGCAGCAAATTTTGATGTCAGAAGAACACCAGATATGCCTTCAGCTGATTTTTTTTTTTTTTTTAAGTTTATTATTGTATGAACTACTCTGTTGCGGGAAACAGAAAAAAAAAAAATCATTGCAAAGTTTTATTTGTATTAGCAAGCAAAATACTCTAAATAGGAAGTCTGTGTTCCAAGCAGTGGAAATAAAATGCCATTTCAACTCATGGAAGGAGTTTTGCTCTTTTACCCCCTAAAAATTAGTAAGTTTTTATCAGACAAAACCTGTATTATTTGATCAACTCCCTGTGCCCTTACCAATGACCATGTTTTTCTGGCAGACATCTGACCTCTAGAAGCTGGAAAAACAACACATGGTGAGGTAAAATAACTGCTGTGCTTTAACCACCCAAGTCTGCTTGTCTCTTGCTGTAAGCTCCTGTTCTTTTGGCTACAGAGAGCATCTGCTTTTAATGAACACAAATAAGCCAATAAAATTCATATGTATTGTATTACGAGGCTTCCTTCCTTACTAACATAAATATGATTAGCATTTTGAACTCTGAATACCTTCTTTGGAATTTATATATGGGCCCCTGTTTTCCTGGCATGGCTACAATAATTATGTTTATGCACATTGGAAGAAGCTTCAAGGAGATGACAATTTGGGCATCTTCTCTGGTTATGCTTGGCCTCACATAAATTCATTAACACATTTTTCTCTGGATTTAGTAGTGATGTTTTCCGTGTTCTTGTTTGTATTCAGTAGGATGTCATGACGGCTGGTGTTTGTTTGGTTTTTTTTTTGTGGTTTTTTTTTGTTTGTTTGTTTGTTTGTGGGTTTTGGTTGTTTGTTTGGGTTTTTGTTTTGTGGTTTGTTTGTTTTGTTTTGTTTTGGAACACCTTTGTATTTTTAATCTTTGGCTATTGTTATGTTTTTCATCTCAGTCAGTACCAGCACATTTTCTCTTTTTGTTGTTTTGTGATGTGACCTGCATCATGGCTTGCACCCAGCCAAACATCAAAGCGTGTCCTCGGGTAGCATGTATGTATAGTTTTACTGAGTCTATCAGATCATCTATGCACTTTATTCCTTAGTTTGGTTAATGCTGTCAGTAGCTGTGGGATGATTTAATCGTTACATTTCTACAGGTCTTTTGGGAGGATACAGTCAGTACTCACCCTATTTTCAAATGGCCTATTCAGCTCTGGTGGTGAGTTTCCATCAGTCATCTACTTCTCTCACATTCTTCTGAACCCTATCACAACATGAGGAATAGTTCAGTTGTTTTTGAAGGAAATATAATTTGGTATGTTTGACCAAAGTAAGTATGATATGTTTGGCAAAGGTCCTGTAATGGCTAACATCACCTGGGCCATGCCAGTGCTTGTGAGATGTGTATTCCCATTCAGAGCTTTTATTTAGATGAAGGCATATAAAAATTCTAGCCAGACTTGATTTTCAGTTTGTTTTGGACTGACAGTACATGGCTGGCGGGTATTAGATGTTAGAGAGCAAGTATGTTCTCATGTAAATTTATGCTCCAGGGTTTTTTTCCATGTCATAACAATTCTTAAGCAGCAACCAATGGATTAATTTTGGAAGGGCTGGTAGTACC
Source organism: Chloroceryle aenea (assembly GCA_013399075.1). Classification (NCBI taxonomy): domain Eukaryota; kingdom Metazoa; phylum Chordata; class Aves; order Coraciiformes; family Cerylidae; genus Chloroceryle; species Chloroceryle aenea. Next base: position 101,687 of record VWZY01001545.1, on the reverse strand, counting down.
ATATTTTGTTGAGATCATTGAGTGCTTCCTGTTGTAAGGCCCTGGTTTTGCTTGCTTATAACTGAAAATTTCACAGTTAAAGCAAAAATATCCCACTCTGTCTACCTGCCAAAGGCGATGTTTGACCAGGAAGTGTCAGATATTTCTGAAACATTCTGAAATATTAATAGGAATAAAGAAAAAGTGAATAACCCATATTGGATGTTTTAACATTTCTGCTGAATTTTTCTTGGAAATGCTCTAGCACCTACTTTTTTTTTTTTTT
>VWZY01001545.1:68583-97894 GCA_013399075.1 Chloroceryle aenea | reverse complement strand
AAAAAAAAAAAAGTTATTTCTGTGTCATGATTAATTAAAAATGGATCTAGCTTTCTCTAAGAGTAATAAACATTCCTGAGATAGACTTTCTGAAAAGGAGCAGAACATGCAATTGTGAGAAATTCTTCTGATTCTGAAATTGTGTGTTTATCCTGGATATGTCTAACATGCATTTTTGATTCAACCGATGTGCAATCCAGAACTGGAACAGCAGATTGCTTGCTTTTAGGAAGATGTGTAATCTGGGGTTTTACTGCTTACATTATTTGTGTAATTAGAAAAAGGCTATGGTTGATGTCACTGGTTTAATCTCCAACAAACTGGAGCATTTGGTAACCTACTGACATTGAAGTCCCAAAGATCACAGGGCACAGTTTAACTAATCTGCAAGTAAAAGAATAATTAATTTGTCTTTTTATCATAACACTGCAACTGGAAATAAAACCACAGTATCTTAATTACTGAATTTGATTACTTGTTTGGAAAGTTGATATTTTTATTCAAAGTTAATGTGAGGATCATGTGTAATATTTACACAACAACCTTTCAATATTTGGATTCACAGAAAAAAATTCTGCCAGTTTCATTTTCAGATCTAGTCTAATGATAAGCTCTGTTATCACACAGAATCAAAGAATTGCGGAAAGTTAGGAGATATAATCACAATACGCACTTCAGTCTTTTTATGCTCTATGCCTGTTAATCAAATTTAATCTAAGTGATTTAATTCACTAATCATAAATCAAGATTTACGTGCTCAGGAAAACTTAAATTATGTGCTTGTTTTTATACTTTTTTTTTTAATATTTAAATTTCAGTTAAAGTTCTGTATAACGGCATTCCAAATATTGCTAATTTAAATCCCGACTTTCATTTGCATTTAACCTTTACACTTGAAGATTCATGTTGACATACAAAAGATAAAATCTCTTGAACAACTTTTTCAGTGCTATGTATACTTATGACTGCTTTTAAAGTGTTTCCAATATAGAAAAATGTAAGCAATATATTTCTTCATTATTTAGTAACTAATGTGTATCTTGAAAGTTGTGTCAAGCTGCATTTGACTGGAAATTAGGATCCACTTACATGCAAACAAGATTTCCTTTCTATTGGATTAGAAACCTTTCTTCACTTCTTTAATAAAGGCAATACAAATATAAAGTGCTTGTAATGCTTTGTCATATGGAAGAAATACTGGCTGTACTTAATGGTTTAACTGAATCAGGAGATGACCAAGTCTTCCAAAGATTTAGAATTAATAGATCATCTACATCTCATTTTTGTTTCTGAACTGGAAGAAAAATACAAGATTTAAAACTTTCTTTTCATTGTTCAACCAAATAATCTGATTCATGGGCAAAAAGACATTATCATGAATAAAATTGTTTAACTTTTAGTCACTATCTTTTCTAGACAATGAGCAAACATATTCCTCTTTTCTTTAAACTTCCTGCAAGCTTGTATTACTGCAATGACTATAATTTCTAACAGCTGGTATGACTGATGAGCACAGTAGTGGGTTTTTTTACTCTTTTTCTTTTTAGGCATTTAATTTTGAGTAGTAGCAAGCACTTTCTTGATCTACCTCTTTGGAAACTGACATATAACTTCAAACTTTGGCACTTCCATCTGTACAATTTTTTTGCAGGTCTTTCCCCATCCTTGGCAGTGTTCTTGATAGATTGAATCCAGCCACCACATAAAACTTTCTTCATAGTAAATAAATTATGAGAGCATTGATAGAAAATAGCTATATTTTATGATAAGAGACAAGAAGAATGCTATGAACATGTTTCATTATAAAGAATAAGCAGGTGATTCAGTTCATTCATCTGTGCCAAAAACTGTTTCCTAATCATTGCTTTCAAAAGAATAATTCTTCTGATGTATTTTCATTTTTCTTACATGTTTTTTGAACAATTGCATTTACCATGAAATAAAATGCACATTCATTTTTATTTTAACCTATTTACACTGGAACTTAGTGAAAATTCTCCATATGGGATCTTTCTGGACACTTGTTGCTGCTACAGAACCTCCTCCCCCCCCCGAAAAAACCTATAAATGAAACCACACATAAGCTTCTCAAGTAGGGAAAAGGAAACAGATACTATATGGAAAAATGAGAAACACTAGTTTTCTGTCTGTTACTTTGATTCAGCTCCTTAATCAATTACACAGAATTGTAGCATTTTTATTAAGCTAGAGCTGACATAAAAGATTAAAGGTATTTTGCCACTGATTCTGCACCAAGTTTGAAACACATGCTTTATCCAGGAAATGGGGAATAGCTCTTTGATACTATAAACATGGGTCTTTATTAATTAATGTTTTTAAATTTTTTTTAATGTATCTTAATAAAGCTCATAATATTTTTAAATTATTTTTAAGTATATTTAAGAAATAGGAGCTATAATTAAGCTGAAGAAAATTAAATTAATGTAGAGAAACATTACAGATTATTAATAACACAGAAATTTAAATTTTTTAGGAGTCTAGAAAAATAGTGGTCAAGTAAACTTGGGCTAGGCAGCATAGTCTTAATTCAAAGCAATGCAAGACATGCATTCTGCAAGGTGCATAGAGTCTTTGGAAAGCTTGCCTTTTTGCATATGCTCTATGAGGGGCTATTATTAATTTAAAATATAAAACTAAAAATAGGGCTTTGGATTTTGTAAACTGAATTATGGATTGAATTCTGTTGTTGCTAAAATACTACTAATATTCATTTGACTAGAAATGCCCATTCCTGCTTAAATTCTAGTACACAGAAGACATATAAAGGTGATTTTTTTCCAGAGGTCGAGAAGATCATTTGTATCTTAGGTATGTACAAAATATTGTAATACATGTAAACAGCAAGGTGAACAGCCTCTTCCAGATTAAAAAAATACCTAACCAAACAAAAACAAACCAACCAACTTTTTTCCTATGTTGCTTTTATATGAAGATAAAATATCCTGGGAAAGGAGCCTTTATTAGAACTTCTCCCTTACTTCTGAAAGAGGGTAAAGTTGCAAGAAGAAAGTAAGTCCCTTAAGGTATAGCATCCTGTTACCAACTTCTGTGCTAGTTGCTTTTACAGAGACGGTTGTGTCCCTCCTTCCTCACTCATCTGGCTGGAAATTCCTGCTGCTTCCCTCTAGCTGTGTTTCACACTTATCCAGCCCTTTGAAAGGTGGGTTGTGGGTTTCCCAAGCCATCAGCAAATTAACCTAGGGGAAAAAAAAAAAAATTGCTGCTTAAAAGACTGCTGTTTCAGTGAGATTAACTGAATTACTGGGGACTCAGACAAGTGCCAGTGACCAGCAAAATAAGGAGAGGTACAGAATAAAAGTAAGCTGTGAGACTGTGTTGAATATCACAAAACTTAATTCTACGAGCACTGAAGTGGAGCCCTCAGCAAGAGACACGTGCTCTAGAGCGTTGACATGTGCCTCATCAGCACCTGGTGATGGAGAAGGAAATTCATTACAGAGGGAAACTTGTGCTTGTACAGCAGGGAGTATTTGTAACTTGTTCTCAGTCCTTCTTTCTCTTTTGGCATACGAAGCCAACCACAACCCAGAAGCAGGATGATAGTAGACTGGAAAGCTAAAATATATTGGAAGACAGGAACCAATCCACAGGGTGTTGTACCCAGGTGTCTCTTTGGACATGTGGCTATTTGGGAAAGTGAATTCCGACCAAAATATCTACATCTCAAAACCTCAGAGACAGACGGGTTGTATTTACTAAGTCTGGACTTGGCTGAATGAAGTGGAAACACTTCATGGCAGTGTTCTTTTTGAGTGAGCACATGTTCAGCTACATGGAAAAAATACAGACAAGGCAAGGATACTATTGTCAGGGAACTCAGAAGGAAGAGATTGCACAAAGGAGTACTTCGAAGGCAGTACAAGAAAAGCCAACTGTATATATACACAGCTTGACTTCTTGACACCTTTGTGTCTGCAGCATGTCTGTAAATAATTTCCTGAGTAGACACGTTGGCATTTTTTTCTATTTATTATTCAGTATGTGGTTCGTGAACCACCAGGGAAAACAAGTTTGTTGCTGCATCATAGGCCTTGTCTGAACATCAAGTAGGAAGACTATACGGTTCAACATGTTTATTATTGATAAATATCAGACTCTACCTTCACAATTCCCCTGACCTTGTGATTAAAGTGCAGTTCGCAACTGGGCAAAGGTGGATTACATACAAAAAAGTAAGCAGTTTTCAGCTGGGTCAAGCTATATGCTGACTGCAACATGAATTACAGGAGCTCTATATGAAAAGAATGAAACCTATTAAAAAGATTCTGTTACCTCTTTATGAAGAAATATTTACATTGTAAATATTTGAATTTTCAAATAAAACATCAAAAAAAAAAATCAGGTTGTCCATTAAAGCAAAATCAAAATTCTTGAACATCAGTAAAATTTGTGACACACATATTTGTGCCAGGAACTGAACTCTGTGATATAAGCTTCTGTTCAAAGCTTCTGCTATTTTTCCTCCGGAAACACTCTACATGTGACGTATGTGTGGAGACTCAGAGAAGAAAACTTCTGCAGAGCTACCTACAGAGGTTCCTTAAAGCAGAAGCTGGAAGTAGACCCTCCACCATCTAGACTTTTCCATATGTGTGTGCTGCGTGACAAGTTGAGTGAGACTGCCGCATGCAGTGAATGTGGCAGGATTTCTTCTGCCCTTGTCTCTCTGCCCTTTATAAACACTGTGGAAGAAAAACTCTGACCTGAAGTGTAATGGTTTGGGCTTGAGTCCAAGCTGTGAGCCTGGGAATGAGGAGTGAGGAAAGGAATGAGGAAGGAGTCATGGGAAGTGAGCTATGTTGTGAGAAAGCTGGTAACTATTGATCTATAGTTGTTAAAGATAGGGTTGTGAAGCCAATTCAGAAGGAAAATACAGAGCTGAGCAGAAAATGAAAGCTGTTCCAGCTAGAGCCCTACTAGGGAAAAGTTGGGGCTAAAACTGAGTTCTTACCCATCTGAAAGCTGAAAGCTTGCTTCCCTCTGTCTTTGTAATACTAAAATGGGGTAGGAAAATCTGCTAAATATCTTGTCAGCAAAATATTCCACCATATTATTGATCACAGATAAGGTAGTCCTTGTGTCGAGATTGTCTCTGTATAAGGAGAAACATTTTTTCTTTTTTATGAGAAATGAAACACAAGGGCCTCTCCAAAGGGTTCAATGCCCTAAGGTTTAGGAAAACAGGAGGTGAATGCTGACAGAATTCTATCAGATTTGCAATAGAAAATGCTATTAAGGGTGGAAAGACTAGTAGATTAGAAGTTTCAGCTGTGTTTTAGCTAAGTTTCAGAAGAGCTGTTCAAATTGAATGTTAATTAGCTAAAACACAAATCCTCTCCCTTAAGTAAAATGGCTTTCTTAGTTTTAGAATAACTTTCCTGGGAAAATTAGCCAAGGCTTGTCACTTGATGCCTTTCTATTTTTACTATTTAACAGAGCTACAGGTATGAAAAGAAATGGTGAATTTTAATCTTCAGAAGAAAAATCTTGTCTTAATTGTACACTAATGTGCCCTCTGCATTGATGTAGACTCTGAACATGTGCTAGTGTAGACTTCTACTTATTTATCTTAGAATATGGAAAGTTGTTAGGCAATGTCTGTCATTTATTATATACATTGCTATGTATGTAATAATTATTTAGGCTGCACGGTCTACTGGCAATGGTAATAAAGTAGAAATATTGTGCACAATTCTATTAATAGCAATGAAAGACTTCATTGAGCTGGAAGTAAAAATAGTGTACATTTCAGCAACATTCATCTTGTAACACTTTATCTTCATTGCATGCACAGTGCCTTGGCTTCTAATATAGGTGCTGTAAATGTTGAGTTTCTTTTCCCTTTAAATTTGATGCAGTTTATCATCCTGTCTGGCAGGTGAATCAGGTGGAACAATAGGTTATAATTTCATCTCACTGAACATTTTCCAGAAATATTTATCTTATTAAACAGCTTTAACGTTGTCAGAAAGGGATCCCACAATTAACAGGAGAGCAGGAGACATCAAATTCTGTATGGTTATAGGAGCTTTTCCATTCTTGATTTCCAGAACTGTGACGAAGATGTAGTCCAGTCTTGAAGGCTTGCATTCTGTTGGCTGTATTTCAATGGCATAGCTCAATCCTAGCTTGAGCAATCTCTTTTAATCTGTTTCTGGGAATAGTCCAAAAGACTTTCCTCATAATATCTACTGTCTGTGATTACCTTAGAGGTTGGAAATCTTTAAATGAATCTGTGAAGGGTCTAGTTGACATGTTGTGGGTAGTAATTTAGAAGAAGTAGGTTATTGCTTTGGTTTGGGATATTTGTACTTTGAAAAGACTAAATGCTGTTTTAGGCACTTCATACATCTTACATAGTAAAATTAGTATATGTTAAAATCATGTTTTTTACCTTGCCAGTGAATCAACTAAGCACACGTACATACTTATTTATAGATCAGTGATCAGCTGATCATCAGGAACAAGTTAAGTGCCTTAAGGTAATCATGTATAAATACTCTTAATCTTCCATCTGAGATAAACTATCTGCCTGCAACTGGCAGGTAGTATCTCAGCCTTTGGCCACTGCTGTGAAATACAATCTTCCACACAGATAATATTCTGCAAGACTATTTCCAACAATGAGTCCTACTTGTAAATGTAACAGACTAAAGTAAAACATCCTTCTCTGGATCACAAGCCAGTCAAACACCCTTCTAATGACAGACGAGATCAGAATAGTAGAAAACACATTGTGAACAGTCATCAATTGATTAAGAAAAAGAGTCTAATTTGGGGATTGAGCCAGACGTGCTGTGAATGGGGTTGTCAGGCACAAGTGGTGCTGCATAATGCTGGTAGGAGAGAAAGGGGAAGTTATAATCATGCTAGTCTCTGGTATATCTTCTAGTGATTTTATCACAGCCAGTTGGCTAAGGCTTTGTCTGGCACTGAAAGAAGCTACTTAATGTAGGCTCACCCTTTTCTAAACCAGGTTAAAACACAGGTTATACAATTTTTTGACCACTTTCATTCATCTCAGAAAGGACTGTGAGACTGTAAAAAAGAAAAAGAAATCAGTGCAACAGAAATCTGTTGAGACACCAAGCTTAGGAACATTTTTCTTTCTATAATATGAGCCTGGTAATGAAGTATTATAAGACTTAGATCACAACAGTGTGTCCCAGACCTAGTTGCATGTTAAATAGGCCTCCTCTAAAGTAATTAAAGCCCCTGGTAGACATAAATTTGACAGTACTGCTAATTACCCAACCTTGTTCACTGAAAGGGAGCTAGTTGCCTGTAAAACAGAATAAATGTAATGTAATAAAAATGACAGAGACTCAGACATCAAGAAGAAAAATAATACATTAGAGATTAGGAGCACAAGCATCTTTATATAGTTTCTCCTTGTGTTTATGCAGACCTGGAATTTGTTCAGAAGACGATTGTGAGGATCAAAGAGCTCATGTGACTCATGAACACCAGCCACACCCGCCCCCCTCCAGCACCCCTCATTTGGCTTGATTTTGCTTTTCTCTCTGAATACTTCCTTTTTTTCATCAATGATCCCAGTGCTTAGCACTACTTCTCATGCTCAAAGGATGAGTCAGGCTGCAAGAATCAGGTTGGCCTTGCTTAATAAAACATGATTTTTTGTAAATCTTTGCCCGTTTTCCTGTTTTGTCTTTTAGCAATAATGAAGCATTCATATCAAGTAACATTTTTTTTCTATCCCTCCCCGCTTTTTTTTTTTTTTAATTGTCATCAGTCAAGAGCAGGAAGAACAAATAATTGGATTCACATGTCAGACTTGAATTTCTTCAAGCATTCTGTAAGCGACTGATTGTGCCCACACACCCATCTGCATTTTCAAACATTTTGATTTCACGTTCAGTTGAAACAGTATTGTTTATTTCCTAAAGGATGAGCAATTAGCAATGAGTATAATTAATACACGACATTTTTTTTTTTTCCCTGGGTCTTAGCACAGTTCCAACAAGCCATCCACATCTATGCTTCAGTAGGTTTTATGAAACGCTTGCACATGACAGGCAGATGGCCTCTTTGGGTTGCTGTATTAAACAGTGAAGATTAATATCACCACTCTTCATGCAGTATGTTCTGTCACATATTGTCTGCCAGAAGCTGGTTGTTTTCATTGCCTCTGTCTATAAATACTTATGGTCTGTTCTGTAATTGCACAAATAAACAAACAAACAAACTTGAAAAATATTCTTAAGAAAACTCTTAGTATTCTTAAGAAATCTATCTATAAATAATAGTTCTCATGAAGTAATATGAGATCCATCCTTAATGGATTTACAAATAACCCGTATTTTTTTAAGACTAGAGTACCTTTGTATGGTTTTACTGTCTAGTTCCCACTGGAGAAGAGAGTGTTTATTGTGTGAGCTTGTCAACCTAAGGAAAATAACATATGACCATATCGTATATAAGGTATCAACTGACAGCATAAGAATAACTTCATTTCAGATCCCTATGTAGAAGCATTTTTTATAGAAGGAAGCTCTTACCCCTAAAAGTTTGACTTCCCAGCACTTGAAAAAAGGAAAAACATACATTGTCCTTAGGCTGGAAATGGGGTTTAATTGGGTATTTATAGATTTTTAATGCTTTGGAGTATACCTTGCTATGGAGGTGAGTTGTAAGGTATGCATTTATACCCAACTACTACTTTACCTTGGCTTCCCAAAATGAAAGAACTCCAGATGATTCCCATTTAGAAACAGGAAACTCTAAAGAGTAAAACTGTCCATGCAAGATGTTATATCTATTGAAATATCTACATTTAGTGGCATATCCTAATCTCTGTTAATCACTGATTAGAGAGCTATATGGAAATATCTTTTCTTCCACTTCTGTGTAGCACTATGCACACTCAGCACAGATTAATTGACAATCATTTCATCTCTTCTGTACCTGTGAGGAAAAACTTGCTGGATGAATTATTTTGCTGCAGTCATTGACACAATTTTATCCAGTTCATTTCATTTATCTGTTTAAATGGCAGCAAAGAAGTACTTTTTATGCCTTATTACTTTGAAGGTATTGCATCTCTGTCATTCAGTAAACATCTACTATTCTAAACTGTCCCATTAGAGATCATAAAAGTATCTAAAAAGCTGTCTCATGCTGTCTTCTGCAGCATATTGCTTTTCTCTTTTATATATATATTCTTGCTTATGCTAATCAGTGGGTTAATTGTCTGTGTTACTACAAAACCTTAATCTCTCATCCTCTCTACAGTCAGTCACAAGCCTTCCTGGAACAATATTTGACCCTAAAGACTTAATGAATAAAAAGCTGAAATGGTCAAATAAAGTTATCTGTAAAAACTATATGTTGGAAAGTGCCAGACATTTTCTTTACTCTGGTATTTTATTATAAGTTGTTTTTTCCTGAGGAGTTCATTGATTGGTTTTGGCTGGATAGTATGAAGATGCTTGGCACTCAAGTTACGGCAAATGGGTCTAAACTCAAAGAAGTAAATTAAAAGAAAGAAAAGACAATTACAGTGTTATTAAACGCGTGCTACTGTTCATAATACTGTGGCAAATCTTGTTACCTTGTTCAGTTGTATTGTTCTGAACTGGAAAAGCAAGATCAGGAAGACTGTTTTTTAAAAATATTGAATAGCTTATAGTGTATGGTGGACACCCCAGAGCACTACGCACATGAGGTCCATTGATACCACTGAGTCTCTGCAGTGGCCAATGCCCCCCCACAACTACTCTTCCTTGCAGACCTTTGTGTATTTTGTTGACCTTCGATGGTGCTTAAGATATGAGAAGGAACCACAGTCAGAGTGGATACGTAAGGCAAAAAAATCTAGGAAAATGAATCTTGCTTTGTTAGATGTAAATTACTTCATTTTTTTATTCAGGGGGTCACATATTGCAGAACCTTGGTTAATTATGTTATGGCCCAGGACTGAACAGTGGCTTTGTTTGAAATTAACAATGATTTCTTCAGAAAAGGGTAGATGAATCTCCTTCTTAAGGCACTTTAACTATAAATGGAGACTAAGAAATGAGGCTAGACTAGACATCGAGTTTGTAGGCAGCTGAAATTGGATGAAGTGATTCTTTTCTTCAGTCATCCTAAAAATAAAAGAATAAAAAATAGAGAGCAAAAAATAAGTCACGATCCCTGTGTTTTTCTTTTAAAATAGTACCTTATTTAATCTTATCACCCTGAAATAAAAGAATGCAAAACCTTCATATTATAATTATTTTGTTTCTTTAATAAATTACTGTCAGTGTTAAGAATGCCTTTATTTTAAAACTGAATGCAGCTTACTTCAGCTTTCAGATCTAGTTGTAGCTCATCTGTTAAATTGCTCTTTGATTCAAGAGACAAATTTCTGTCACACATGTACATAACTGATGTTTATAAGCTTATTCAGTTTATACATTATAATCCTTACATCAGGGACATAGGCCTATAGATCCTGTAGCTGTAACCTTCTGTATTTTTAAACAGAAGCCTTGGGAAGGCCTTTTAAATCTAAACTGTTTCTTGTACTAATGCCTAAAAAATTAATCTTTCCTCTACTAAAATAAACATGACATAAACACAGTTAAGTACACAGATGGAAAACCAGCTTTGAATGAAAGAAGGTAAATCATTCTGATTTTTCTGTGGTAAAAAGCAAATATTTCTGTGTTGCCAAATTTACTGTTGGGATTTTTTTCTTTTTTTTAATAATTTGAAAGTAGTTCTTCCTAAAGGTAGATGGTTTCATTACATTTGCTTGAATTGTGTGACTAATTTGATTTCATGCCATGTTTAGCAACATATGTTGCTAAAAATAATCATGATAATGCTGTAACTATTTAGCTAAATTTTGGCAGTCTTGGAGTCATATACATATACATATAATGCTCTGCATTCTATTTTTAAGTCCTAAATGGAGTTCAATGTCCTTAGTGTGCATCAGATAATTTATCATGAAGATGGTTTAATGTTCACCTTGATATGTACATTTCCTTTAGTGAGATTTAAACTGTACACTTATGTGAAATCCATTTAATTTTCACAACTTGATCCTGCATTAAGCCATTTTTCATATGGATATAATTGCATTTCAAGAGAAATATTGAAGAATCATATACTTCAAGCAATAAAATAAAATAAAAATACCCACATTAGCTATACTGTACACAAGTAAGAAAAAAAGCAACTGAGATATTCTGTTATTTTTATTTATCAAGAAAAAGAAATAAGAAAGACAAAGTTTTTTCACCTGCATCAGATAGCCAACTAATACATTTTCTTATGTATATTTGTTAGGTTATCTTTATTGGCTTTTATAAGTCATCCCATGGCCTTTGTGTATGTGAAATACTTAGAGAAAAAGTTATTATAGAGCTTCACCTTTCCAGTAGGTCTTCTGACTGTTATTTCTGGGTGTTAACTGAGAGTGCAGATAAATTAAAGACCTATATTCAAGGAACGGTGTAGTAAAGGAAGCATGCATATCAAATGTTCATGTTGTATATCTAAAAGCAACAAAATAGTCCTCAAAAAGCATCAGATTTCTCAGTGTTGCTGCAGTCAGTTCACCTTTAGAGCTTCAGCATCTTTATTGCTTGATTATGGATCACTGCAGTGATTAAAACAACTCTGAGGCAAATAGGTTTTTCTTCAAAAATATAAAGAGAGATGAAAGGAAAAAAATAGAAAAATCCAAAATTGTCCTGAGTTTAAAGACAGTTTCTTCAGAGCGATTGGCTGTTCTCGAAAAGCAGGATTCAAACAGATGTATAGTGTCAAGCCTCTTCGGAGAGGAGCAGGTTATTTCTGTATCCAGGAGACTGAATGCTCCTACCTATACTTCCTGTCTAACTACTCCTTTTTTCTCTGCTGCATAATATGTCACATAATTTCCATCCTGTTTATATCCATAATCAGAAATCATAACATACTCTTCCATTGATTGATCATGTATGGAAAAAATGCTTCAATCCTCATTAAATAGCAATGTGAACAATTTTATTTTGTATCTTTATAAGGAAGAAAATCAGATTATGAAGTTGTATAGTCTAAAAATAGTTTATAAATAAGAAAGGAAACCAGCCTGAATACCATTATGTCCTATAATATTTAAATCAATATTAATGCTGAAAAGGCCTATTATACTTTTTCAGATTAGTGTCCTGATCTGAGAAACATCAACATGCTTCCTCTTTAGATGGCCTGGACATTACTCCTAAAATGCCGTGAATCGGTTCTGTGGGTTGGTAGAATGTAAAAAGACGAGGAATTATAATGATTTTACAAGTATTATTAAGTGCTCAGACGTTAATTGAAGAAAGTCTACGTGAGTTTTGTAGAGAATTTACAATATATGGTAGCAAAATGCTCTTTAAAATGCATATTTAACTCACTGGCACGCAAAGCAGGCTCATTGCAAAACCACCTCTTATTCGGCAGCTCCTCAAATGTGCTCTGTGGACCACTAGTGATCTGAGGAACATTCTGTGGGATGTTCTCTGGAGAGTTCAGGGGAATGTATGGTGTTCATTCACTTTGTTTCCATTCTTTTAATTGCGTGAGAAGAAGTTAAAAATCTGTCAGTACTCTCCCAGTGCAGTTTCACTTCATTGCAACAAACCCCAGGGAGTCATGGAGAATTGCTCATCCTAACAAGGCTGGTTTGGCAATTTGCTGCACTGAAATAGCGAAGAAACATCTAATTTCAACTACCCAGTAATAAGTTGCACTTCTATAGCAATTACTTCGCACTGCTCAATATTTAAAAGATGCTTTAAAAAGAAAACAAAGAGGAGATTAAAAAGGGGAAAAAAATATAAAAAGGAGTACATTTAGAGGCTAAATCCAGCATGCTGTGATAAAGAGGAAGAAAATAAGGCTTGTATTTATATTAGCCTTCTGTGAGCATACATTCCAATATGGCTGATGACCAAGGAAACAATGCCTTCTTGCTGTTGAAATTATTAAAAGAAGGGAGAAGGTGTGATTTGCTTTAAATGATGTTAGTCAGTGTTTGCTGTATGTGTAAATGTATAATGTAGCTGTGAATGGGGTGGAATTTATTTTCTGTTAAAAGAAATGATGACTGTTGTTGCCATGATCTGTAGAGAAGCGGGTCCACAGACAATGTTTTTCTTCTGTTGTCACCTATGGTACAAAGCTTATGATTCCCTGTCTTATTCCCCACTGCACACTATATACTAACAGGGTAAATTCATGGCCCCCATTTAAAGTCAGCAGAGACAACATTCATTCCAGAGTTCTGTTTCAATCATAGAATCATAGAATAGATTGGGTTGGAAAAGACCTCCAAGATCATCGAGTCCAACCCCTGATCCAACTCCAATTACTATATCATGGCACTAAGGGCCATGTNTCTATCCAGATCCCTCTGCAGAGCCCTCCTGCCTTCCGGTAGGTCGACACTCCCTCCCAGCTTGGTGTCATCAGCAAATTTGCCGATGGTGGACTCAATCCCCTCATCTAGATCATTGATAAAGATGTTAAACAGGACTGGGCCCAGCACTGATCCCTGGAGGACACCACTAGTGACCGGCCGCCAGCTGGATGCAGCCCCGTTCACCAGCACTCTCTGGGCCCGGCCCTCCAGCCTGTTCCTCACCCAGCACAGAGTGTCCCTGTCCAGGCCATGGGCTGCCAGCTTTTCCAGGAGTATATTATGGGAGACGGTATCAAAGGCTTTGCTGAAGTCTAGATAGACCACATCCACAGCCTTCCCCTCATCTACCAGGTGGGTCACGTGATCGTAAAAGGAGATCAGGTTGGTCAAACAGGACCAACTGTTCTTAATTTCAGTAGGCTGTTCTAATTGGCTTATTCAGGCAAAAACAACAAGCATAGCTCTTTTTATTTTTTTTTAATACTGTGTAGTGATTGTTCCTCCACTTTAATGTAATTTTAGTTAAATTTAATTTCAAGCCATCTCGGCTGAATTACTAAATAATAACTTTAAAAGCAAAACAAAACTGAAAAAACGGTTAGATTTTCCTAAACCAGGCAGTAAAAGAGCTTATAATTATTTGAAACAAATATATATTTTTTTGAATAAACTATATGTAGGTATTAAATCCTGGGTATGCATAAAAACAGCTGCTTCCATTTGCTCCAATATCCGTAACAATACCCAATAGTGGGCATTAGCACCTCCTGATGCTTAACTGGTGCCTCAGGGTCTGGACCCCTTAGTAAACAGGCTCAGGGGTTGCACTTGTCCATGTTTTGTCCGGGCTTGTCTCCTCAACCAATTAGAATGACCACCCTCGACTAGGGTATAAATGGTATCCTGTCTAAGGTCTGGCAGTCGGACCCTCCCCTTGGACATGTCATCCAAAGAACATTCTGTGGATTGAGTGAGTCTCTGTGGATTGAGTGATCCTCATCTCCCACGCCCCTTTGGGTGAGTGGTATCTTGGGCACTCTGGTGTGGGAGGCTTCCCTGTGATGAGTGAGTGTGTGCCCATTTTGGTTCATCTTTCTTTAAGGTTCAGGAATTAGTTGTGCAGCAGTTATTTTCCCACACACATCTGAACATGTATTTGGTCAGCAGGAGTGATGGGCAATTTTTTTGTTGCAGTAAACCCCATTTTGTATAGTGGCTGCTGTTTGCTTTGTGCGTGCCTCTGTAACACCTTATCACTTGCAGACAGGAACATATTTAAGGGAAGACTGTGGTGGAAGTAGAAGCTTTAGATCTCATACAGTGCCATGTGATAAATCTAAAGGTAAAGATAATATACCTCACAGAATTAAATTGAACAAGTCAGCAGCAACAGTTGTAACCATAAAACAAAACTTCCGAGCATTCACATTTATTTTGGTAGCTCTTCTGGTGTTTGTGATGATTTCTTATCTGACATCTCATAAAAGAACATACAGTAGGGCAGCTATGGTCATGTAACTTTTACATGGTTTGGTGACTGACAAAGCTGTTCCCATATTTCCTTAGCTGACCTAAGAGGTCAGGTGCATGCCCCAGCTAGTCCTGTTTGAGAGGAATGCTCAGTAATGGTCATGAGATAGTGCTTCATTGTTTGCAAATATGAATTTCAATGCAACGACTTAAAATGTGCTTCTGTTACTTAATCAGTGACGATGCTAGTAGCATCCAAAGAGTAAAAGTACTTTCATTCTGTTACATTTTTAAATTGACACTGTTCTATAATAGCTGAAATTATGTAGAAAACATTTTGATTTTCCCTTCCCCTTTTGTTTTTTGTCTTGTATATGAGTTTGCATACCAAGACATCATTTCTCTGTGGCTTGGCAAACAAGTACTGATTTGCAGAGACAGAAGCTTGTCGGAGGTATAATACATATGCTAGTCTAGTTAATACATCTGTTGCACAACTTGTCCTAGGTCAGTCTGCTTAAGTATGACGTTTTTGTCATACTTAATTGTATTCTGCAGTTGTCAGAGAAATTCTATAATTTTTACTGAGATGAAAATTTGTACCCAAGCACTCTTTTCCTGTACATTTCTTCTGTGAATTTAAAAAAGCCAAAGAATGAGAAATTATAATTTCTGGCAGCTATTTACCATGGAAAAAGTAATGTTCATGCTTGGTACATTAAATGCTTAAAAGTGAAGATTTCTACTACTGATGCAATGAATGTAAAATAATATTACTTAGAAAATAACGGTACTTTATTTTTTAATTATTTAATTTCCTTTTAAACATATTGCTTTCTAAGAAGCAATTAATTTTTCATAGTAATTATTTCTTCTACATCTTGAATATCATTGATCCTGCTTCTCCTTAAATCAATTGCAAAAGTGACAGTGATTTTAAGAGGAGATTCATGTTTCAGGTTTACATATCACTGATCACAACTAGTCAACCAGCATTCAAGATGAAATCCATCTGGTCAAATGTAGGCACCTGCTTAAGGGCAGGATTAATCTTTTCCCAGGCTCCATTGACTGAACTCTCCATGAACACAGCAGATGAGAACTTGTTCTCATGAAGACATGGACAGACAGATAAAATAAAGCACGATTAGCTTTACCTTTCATCCTTCCACCTTCAGAGTTTCTAGCAGGCTGAAAATTCAAATCTTTTCTTGAAATCTTCATCGGTCAGTATTCAGCCATCCACCAAGCACTGTGTGTTTTGCCAGAGTTGTTGCAGTATAAACAACTCATATTCCGGAGGATGGAAATACTGCCTCAAAAATGCAGTCTTGTAAGTATGTGCTGTTAACAACTTTTGGTTTGTATTTTCACAGTTCATCATGCTGGATTTCAAAACATCCAGCTGTATTTGCCTGGGAAGAGTCTGTTACTGATTGTAAGGAGACACTTTGAAGATGTTTGTTTAAACTAAATATTTATGTGAGTTTATAACAGACAGGAAGATATTTAAACAGGATAATCATTCTCAAAATGACATAGACATACAATAAACTTAGAAGAAAGAAATGACTAATGTCCCCCTCAAGTCAGAACTATGTTGTCAGCTGGTTAGTCTCTGGTCATGTACAAGAACCACAACAGCCAGAAATAAGAAACAAAAGTTGTTAACAATCTTGTCTTGTGGATCTTTCTCTCTTCCAAATATAAATTTAGGGTAAGGACTGTTGGAGTTGCTTCATCTGCTGTGAGACCAAAGTATTCTAATGGGCTACCTAGGAGGAAAATAGTATTGTCTCAATCTTGCTGTGTAAAGGTCTTCTTTTGTTTGTTTATTGAGGGGTTTGTACATTGTAAGCAGCTAGGTCTGTCACTGTGGCACTTCTTTTAAGGTGAAAACCTGTTCTGTAGCAGTTGGGCTGAGTGCGCCAACACCTACTGGGTTGTAGCTTCTGTCAGATGTTTCTGAGAAGGCTGATGCTTTATAGGAACTTAGAATTTGTTACTAGCATCAACACAGTCACAGGCATCTGGGACAATCTGGCTGAGATGGAAGCTGTGCATCAGCTGAGCTGGGGTTACTGACTGCATGCATTCCAGAAACACTGAATGTGCTATGTAGCATAAACCATGGTGGAATTGTCCTCAACAAGGGTGTTTCACTTCATGAGAAGAATATGCTGGAGGAGAGTGATGGTATCTTGTGAGGCAGCTTGCTCAGCCACTAATTTCTTGGGGCTGTCTGGAAATTTAGCCTAAAATAGGAGAGCCAGTTGAACCCCTCTGGCTTTTTAAAATCAGTCAGTCACCTACCAGCTTCTCAAATGGTCTCCCAAATTACTCCATACTTCTTTGAAAAACAATCACAAGAAGACTATGTCAGGTAGGAATAACTGGAAATATGACAGCATCAAAGTGTCTCAACTGATCTTGTGCCTGGTGGTACTCAAGTGAAAAGATGTGGGCAAAGTAAGCAACTAAGAACTTAAACGCTCTTCGGGCCTTGCAAAACTTCGGGGTTCACCAGAAATGAAGACCTTAACTGGAAAGGTTTACCTTACAAACAGACAAAAAATAAGTAATTTTGACAGTTCTGTTATTATGTAAACACAGTAAGACTTTACATGTGAATGGCCTTGCTTGGTAGCTGTGAGCTGTAAATAGCAGAGAGAATGGGCAGAAGCATACTATTATGCAGTCTAAACATTACAAAAGACAGAACTAAAATGTCAGTGTTTTCCTATGATAATGTTCTCTCTAGCACAGGCTTTCTGAACTGGCACAATTAGGTCTCAACAAGCAGCGGCTCAACAAGGTGATGGTAAACCTGCTATTGATGGCAATAGGAATGGAAAGCAATTATGGTACCAATACTAAATAGCTTGCTAGTCAATGTATTCTGTTGTCTCTTTTCCTCTCTTTGGGCAATTTCTTAAGAGAGTCATGTGGCAGAGGAAAGGAGGTTAATTTGGCAGTCAGGCAGGGATAAGGCTAAAATGAGAAGCCAGGGCAGGGTGAGAGTATTTTTCACATCGGGAAGGGTCTGTAGAGCTAGTTCTGGAAATTGCTCTATAAGCAAGACCAGAAAGGTATCACTCTTTTTGGTTATCACAACCATGGCAAACACAAAGGTGGCAAGTGATGAGAATGACTGCTGCCCTTATTAGTTACAGTGTAACACTTAATAGTCATTAGGAGGTTTATGGCCTCTTCAAGTGAAAGACTGTTTAACTTGGTTAAGAGTAGCACTGAGCTCAGATTGACATGGCTATTGCCCCTTGGGCTTTGAACCACACAGATGTGGTCAGAGCACTGGAAGGGGAAGCTCAGCACCAGGCAGTTGGACTCTGAGGAAAACCTGTGTTGATGTTTGGAAAAAAGTGAGAAAAAAGACAACTAAGGAAAATCATAATTTTGTGAAATCTGAGAGGGATTTCTTCTTCCTCCCAAAACATTTTTAGTCCACTCAAACTAGGGTTTTGTAAAATAGCAAAAAGACACTATATATTGATATTTTTATTTTTTTAAAAATCTTAAGGAAGTCAGCACCTTTTATGAATTTAGAAGAAAAAAGAATTTTGAAGAAGGTTTGAATTCTTTTTTTGTTTGCTTGTTTTACTGGCTTTGTTTCTGCCTTTGTACTCAATTGTGTATAGAAAGTAATTAAGAATTGTTATGTGGGCTTTTTTATTGGTATTGTCTAAAAGGCCTGTGTCTACCTAAGGCATCTATTTCTTTCTTCCAGTCCAAGTAAATCTTTTCCCTCCAGTAAGAATTATGCACTCATTAAATAGAAACGCAAGGAAAGAGAGATTCTCAAGACATATCAGTGTTAAATCAAACCAAAATTGTTTATTTTGAATTTAATTTACTAACAAAACAATCCTGTACCTTTGCCACGGTGAGTTTAAGAAGCATATCTGTTAAAATCTCAGCAACCTGTTAAAGGAATTCTTACTGGTCACATACTTAGAGTTTCCTGAGAAATACCAGTCCACAAAACCAACTTCATAATCCTTATGAAGAAATAACACAATTTGCCAGTGACACAAGGTATGCCTGTATGTGTGATGAGGTCTTTCTATGAGTTAATTCCTGCTGAAAAGTCCTGTGATTCTGTTAAAGTACTACCAAACCCAAAGCAGCTGATGTGAACAGGCAATGTGTGCAAGTGTGGGCTTGTCACCCCAGGGATATGATTGCATGTCTTTTGATCTGCTTGGAAGAAGGTGATTCTTGATTTGTATTATATGGGTGGACCTATTGTGAAAGAGCTTTTGTAAAATGAATATATAATCACTTCAGAGTAAGATAGGTCAGACACCATCCTTAGGTAGGTCTGGAGTCCATTGCAGTTACTCTATTTAACAACAAAGTTGAATGTACTTCTCTATCATTTTTAGAGTCGCAGAATGGTTTGGATTAGAAGGGACTTTAAAGATTGACTAGTTCTAACCTGCCCTGCCTTGGGCAGGGACACCTCCCACTAGACCACGATGCTCATCTGATCTGATCTTTTAATGCATTCAGTGATGGAGCATCCGTAACATCCCCGGGCAATCCATGTAACCTATTTTAGTAACTTGGCAAAACTCCCTGCAAACAAATAGTGTCACATCATCCAAGACTCTTGGGTAAAACAAGCTTAATAGCCTTTGTTCTGCATAGTTGTTGCCATCTCTGCAACTGTTTAAATTGTGCTCTTCATGTACAGGAACTGGATTGAAACATAAAATAAAATGTCAGGCCTGTGCTTCCACTTGTATCATTTATTAAACATTTGAGCAGGTCTGGAGAGGAGGCACAGACAGACTTTCTATTCTAGAATTGCTGCCACTAGTTTGAGTGGAAGAAATGTAAAAGGCACTTAAAAATACTGGATCCTCAGGAAAGCAAAAGCAAATAGGGTCTAACTTGCAAAATCATGGGTTTGTCTATATTCTAGAAGGCCAGAGGGCTTGTTCAGACACCCCAGGCCTGTGCTGTATGTAGAAAAAGAAGAATTGATTTCTCAAAAGGATGAAAATTCTTTGTATAAACTCAGTGCATGGTCTGTATCTATATCAACCTTTTTATTGTGGTGCTAGAATTTCCACCCTTACTAAGTTACAGAAGGTAGCACAGAAGCAGGCCCATAGCCAGGACTGCAAATTAGAGCTAATTTGGATATCTCTGCACTGTACTGCTGTAGTCACATTTATATTAGTAAATAAGTAAGGACAAGGTATGCTCTTTGGCCATGCAGACAAGTGTCATAGCATAACCCATGTGGTGAACTTTCTCTTGCCTTACCCTTTCTGCCTGTTGGCAGTAGTCCCTGTCTCATGGAAAACCCCTCAGCTCTTGAAGCAGTGCTGTGGTGAGGTTGCTGCTGAGCCCTGCTACTACAGACTTAGCAACTGACTTCTCTCTTTAAACTGAGATAAATGGCACCAATGTAAAACTGAAATGTAAATACAGCTGTTTGTCCTGATAGGGGTCTGTGCTACTGCTGATACAGTGGTGGCCGTGTATAGCTGAACCCTGCAAAACCACATGCTAGAGACATTAGCTCATGGGCTTTGGTGACACTCTCCCTGTCCTTCAAGCTAAGCATGTTCTTAAGTGGCTTTTCAGTAAGGAGGCCTTTTTCACAGTGATTTGAAGTATTGTCTTCAAGGCAATTTGATGCTGGATTTTGTCTCTTCTACTGTTGCCTATAAAAGATGTACAGTCCTATTTCTCTTTCTTTATTACTGCAGTTGTCTTCTCCATCTTACCACTCTGAAAATACTCTCATTGTTCTGTTTCCATTTTAAAAATTAAGCCTTTCCTTTGCATTCAGATTAACCCTACATCAGATTTATTTTTTTTTTTCAGACTAATCTGTGAGAGATTCACTGTATCCGGTTTAGATTGCTCTCCTTATTTTGCACACAAGTATAAAGTGTTTTGCAATAAATGCTGTTCATTGTGTAGGCTGCTTCTCTGTACTAAATCCAGGAAGATAATTTTTTTTTTTAAATAGAAGAAATCTGATGTTCAATCAGTCCTTTCTTTTTGAGGTAACCGTTAAGGGAGAATATTCAGAAAATTATTTTTTGTTTACTATTTTTGTTAGGCAACTGTTAGGTACCTTAAATTAGAGAGACTGAAACAAGGAAACTTCATTTATACTGTGGAACATGACTGAGCTGATCCCAGGAACCATGCTTTGACAGAGTTTATTGATAGTTGATAATTCTAGCCTTTTAATAGCCTGTTAAACACAAATGTTGTTAAATGACACTGCAGATATCTAGATGACTTAGTGTCTGTTTTAGATGGCAGTTGGATAGTTCAAGTTAATTAAAGCTCACAAAAGTCCTGCTTTTGCCATTATCTTGAAAAACTTATCATTGATTTTAATGGGAAAAAGACCTTATTTAGATTATAAAATGTCATGGATTATTTCAAATGATACTGTGCTTTCCAGTAGAAGTGTGACTAATCTTCCAATGCTTAATGAAATTATTTGTGTAACTGAATAATTAGGAAGTGTATAGGAACCATTTTNCAGTGATGGAGCATCCGTAACATCCCCGGGCAATCCATGTAACCTATTTTAGTAACTTGGCAAAACTCCCTGCAAACAAATAGTGTCACATCATCCAAGACTCTTGGGTAAAACAAGCTTAATAGCCTNCCTTGCCAAAGAGCTTTATACCCCCTTATATGTTTCCTTGAAAAAGCTGAACCTCTATTTCTTCAGAAATTTTTTGAGATTAAATCTATTAGAAACCTTCATCTTAATCCAGAAATTAACTCCCAGGAAAACTGCTGATGATACCACAGATCATTTTCTGTTAGAACAAATCAAATGCTCATTTTCAAGAGCGGAAAAATAAAGAAGTTTGGTGTCTGTCTGTGTGTGGTTTGTTTTGGTTTTGTTTGTTTTTTCATGACCTAGGGCAAATGGGAGGGCCTCAGGACTGCAGAGGCTTTTATGATGCCCTGGGCTACAGCGTGAAGTAGCTAAAAGGGGTATAACACATTAGGATTATATAAACTGACATACCACAGTCTTGGTGATTTTGTTCTTGTGGTGCCCAAAAGGGCCAATACAATTGCAAAGAGCTTTGGTATGACACTTCTGGTCATACTGACATATTTGTTTGGTTACAATGGTGGTATTCTCACACCATAACTCCTTTCCCTCTTCCCTTATTCTCACTTACAGAAATGTTCCTAGTAGTTTGGGGCTGCAGGACCATACTGAGGGCAAGAGGTATCTGATGATGAAGTTCTGCTGATGCTGATCTAAACCTGGCTCAGACTTCTTGTATATGGTTGTAAAAAATCAGACTGATTCACTGGGCATTCATACTGTCAGTGTTTTAGCTTGTTAACCTTTTCCCTTTGTGATGTTTGGTATTTTAAAGGAAAACCACTAGTAAGTATTTTAAATATTTAGAATTAAAAAACTTGTGCATAATATCTTTCATGTTTGGATTTTGGGTTTGTCTCAACCAGTTGGCACTATTTCAGTCAAAACAATTTGAGCAAAGCAAACTTTTGGCACAGTTTCAACTGTTTAGCTAGTGGGAACTTAAATAGTCTGGTTTTATAGCTATTTCCAAATGAATTTATGGATTTGAAGTAAGCCCTTTTTTTTTTCTGTATTAAAACTGAAATGACATCTTTTGAATCCAAGGTCATAGTTTCAGCCAGACATGTACAATACAGCATTTTCAGCCCTGTGCTACTATTATGTATAATTTTACAGGAGCAGCCTGTAAACCATGTCTGTGTTATCATGGCATGAATCATTTCACCAACACTGCTCTTTCAGAAACCTTACAATCTTTTTTTCTCAAGCTATCAGTTTCTAAAAGATTCCTGGGTTTTCTTTTTCTAAAGTACAGTTTAAAAATGGTTATGTAGGATTTGTTTCCTTTATTCAGCCACAAATCAAAAATATTTTTCATCAGTTCTGCTAGTGTTCACTATAGAATTAAACCTGACATTATTAATACTAAATGACTTTTGCTAAAGGAATTGGGCGTTTTAAGCTTTCATTCTTCAAAGTGTCTGCCTGTCAAAATCAGAAAGAACAGGGGAGGGAAACCACATATTGTATGGTAACAAACAAGGAAATAAAACGCAAAAGATTTTTCTTTTCAAAGCTGGCCTGTACTCTGGGATAGTTCTTGCCATGGGAACACTTGATTAACCTCAGCAGCTTCCACTTTTCCCAGCTGGGCACTGTCCTGTCACTTCTCCTGGTAATTACAAATACAAAACTATTTTACATGCAATAATGGGTCAGTGAGTTGGTGTTCCTGCTCATTTTACCAAGCTGTGGAGGCATATTCTCAAGTATATTTCACATTACTGGAAAGTGCATTTACCCAAGGGAAAGTAAGTCCCAAAATAATTTACAACCAGCCCTGGAACGTGTTGTCCTCTCTGGAGCACTGTGACGCAGTTTAACTGATATAAAATTAGACATGGCTGAGACTGGTTCCTCTGAATGATTATATGATGTACACCTGGTTTTGAGTCCTGCAATGGGTTTGTGATTTCCTTTGGGTGCACTAAGCACTGCTAAAGGACCCAACTCTGCCACACCCCCCCAATATGGGTTAGTAGGACCTGGTTCTGAAGATTTTTCCCCTAAAGCAATTGGAGGTTCATGACCTCAGTGAATGCACTATAATTCATTCTGTTGTATTGGGATAGAATCTGTTTTTTCTTTTTTTTTTTTTTTTTTTGGTAAGGGAAGAAGAGACATGGAGTTGAGGGGGGAGAAAGTGATAAAGGGAGAGGGGAGGAGTAACAGAGGAAAATTCCTCTGATACCTTCAGCTGTCTGCAGCAAAGACAGCGGTCCCTGTGGTCAGTCTTCCAACACTTTACAACTCACCTCTCTGAATTCTTAAATATAATGAGGCCTTGGATGGGAAACTAAACAATAAAGAGATGATTATATGGAGAACAGTGCATCTATGCATATTTAACATTATAAATGTATACTTGTATACAGACCATCTATATAAAATTTATATACTTATAAAATATAAGACAGCCTTATGTAAAAGAGCTGCCAGGTATTTCCAGGATTCTTCCATGACTGAAGCTACTGCAAATCAGTGGAATGTTACAGGGGAATTCTTAAGTATACTTAATTATGCTTTCTATAATTCAAGAACCAGGGGGCTCTTATAATTAAGATATAAGAAGGAAGAAGAAAATACTATTATGCTGCAACAGGGTAGGTTTAGACTGGACATTAAGGAAAAATTTTTCACAGAAATGAGTAGTCAGACAATGGAATAGGCTGCCCAGGGAGGTGGTTGAGTCACCATCCCTGGATGTGTTTAAGGGTCGTTTAGATGTGGTGTTGGAGGACATGGTTTAGGGGTGAACTTTGTAGAGTAGAGTTAATGGTTGGACTTGATGATCCTAAGGATCTTTTCTAACCATAATGCTTCTATGATTCCATATGCTGGGACTGGTCTTGGAACCTGAAGCTATCAGCTGCCCACTGTGAAGAGATCCCTACCTGGTTATACTTTCCAAAGTTTCATTGCATGGCCTGGTGCTTGCCTGAAGGTGTTAATTCTAACATCTCCAACTGTGTTTGTACATAGCAATGTCATTTTTAACAGTGCAGTTATGTGCTCTTCTCTTCAACTCACATCTTTGAAGCATGGGATTTTAGGGGCGGGGAGCAGGATGAGAAAGGGTAGAGTAACTCTGTCCTTCACCCACTTCAGTGCTGGCATGGGTGGTGCCAGCTCTGCATTTATAAACTTCAACCCACAAAAGCATCTCTGAGACATTGTATTTATGCCTTGTAGGAAACAGGGTTTGCTTTGTTTTGCCTTTTTAAAGAACAATGACAAATGTTAAAGTGAAGTTGACTTTCAGAAGATATGCCTTCAGTACAAAGGTTTGGGGCCAGTACAGGAGTAAAAAAATAATTCTGTAGCCCTGGTCTTCATGATGCAAAAGGTCTTCCTGATTTTATCTGCATAATGAATTGATGGTGGTGAACATTGCAAGTCTGAAGTTCATTTAGATGGATTAGTAGTGCCAGATTCTGACCTCCCAGAAGGAAGAATCCACTGGGACTTCGTCATTGTTTTTGAAAGAGAATTTGCTGATTCAGTGTATGAGAAAACAAAAGAGAAACTGATTGAAGAAAAGTAAGACCAACTACACTGTTCTGTCTGTAGGGATAGGAATAGTGGGAAGGCAGAGTCTTGACACAGCTGCACCTCCTACCTCCATATTGTCCTGTAGGGTCTCTGTGGCCACTCCAGCTCTGAAAAGTGAACATACATAATAAGTGCTAAACTGGTGAGGGAGATTTTAAAAAAGAAGCCTAAAGATGTAGGTCTGATAATTGGGAAAGATAATCAATAAATTGATTTTCTTTTTTAAATAACAATTTTATTTCATTTAAAAAAACCCAAACCAAACAAAGAAAAAAAACAACACAACAAAAAACAAAACACAAACCAAAATTGAAAAACCCCCAAACCAACACAGTGAGTTTGACTTGCTACTGCAAATAGCAGTTTGGGAATTTGACTGGTATTGACCCAATAAAGAGTGCAGGTGGTTTATGGCTCTGCCAAGAAAAACAGTTTTCAGTAGCAGCCTGGCCTCTGTGGGAATCTTCCAGGTAGGAGCTGTCTGAAAGAAATTTTGATGTTGTGCATCTCCTTCTCATCTTGTTCATGATCCTCTTGCTGATTTGCCTGAAGCTAATGTGCCTTTTGCAAAGAGCACACGTTTGCCTTCTTTTCAGTGCTTTACAATTTCTTTCTGCTTGAAGATGCTAGGCCGTAGTTTAAAGCAAAGCAAATAGCTAAAATATTTTTAGTTTTGCTGGAAGGATAACACTTTTTTGGGGGGGGGTTGTGCTTCATCTAAAGTAATTCAGGAATATATTTTGAAATATATGTTTTTAGGTGTAGCCCTTATTAAAGAATAAGAATGTAAATTTTGAAAGTTAAAAAACCTGGGAGTGAATTTTTTGACCACTGTGTATTTTTTTGTTTTGTTTTCAAATCAAACTGTACAGTACGTTCAACTGGGACATGCCTTAATTTACTAAAGTCTTTGTTTTGCATGAGTAAATGATCTGCATAAAGAAATTGACATCCTTCTCTATGAAGGTTTGTTGCTACAGAGCCTGACACTGCTCATTTTGATTGCCATTGTTATCTGACCACTTTGATTAAGATCCATTTACTCCAGGTCCTTTCTCCAGTCTTGCAAATATTACCTTTGTTGAAACCCTTTCAACATTTTCTAAGCCTTCCCTGTTTAATTCCCCATCCTTTTTCCCAAAGTTCCACAACTCTGATTTTGTTGCCCTGTGAGCAATTTTGGCCTCATTTATGGCAGTTTCCAAACCAGTATTAAGTGAAAGCAAAATGGGAACCAGCACAAGCAAAGGCCTTTGGTAATTATAAATTATCCTTGTAGACAAGCAGGTTATTAGCTGCTCACTGAGACTGGTCTGTTGAAACATAAAAACAGTAGGAACTCCTGCAGAAGAAACTTCTCTTTGATATTTTTGTATTTTATCTCCCCTGGAAAGATGTAATGTATTGCAGATATGGATCTACCTCAGGCTTTCATGTAATCAGATTTTCCTAAGAAAAGAGCAAGGTTTCATCAGCACTACAGTGCAAAGCATCTGAAGGAAAAGTCTGTCACTGGTATTAGTTGTGTGGTCTTTCCATATGTGCCAGTCTGTCAGTAGTCAGGCTTATGAACCCAGGAGTCAGCATAGAAACAAACAAAAACCTCAGGTAAGTCAAATCCTTCATGAGGAGGAACACCTAAACAGGTCTATTTGGTCTGTGACACATTTGGACCAGTAGGTAAATTCATTGTGATAAAATTTACTAATAGTATTGTTGTTTTTTTTTTTATTCATAAACATTACTGAGAATATCCTCAAGGCTTCTGATTTTAGTAACTTCTCCTTTCTGTAGCATTCAGCTTTGCATGAAGTCTCAGCTCATTCCTCTGAACTGTTCAGCTGTTACAGGGTGGCAGTAAAAAAAGGATAGTAGTATATATAATACGTTTCTTTCAGGAAAAGACAGTCATAAACATGATTACAAGTCATGAAATACTGCACATAGATGCATGAGGCATTTATTACTCAATCTTTCCAGTTAATTGTGTATTTTTACAATGAGGCTAATTTAAAGAATAGCTTGGCTTGATATTAAAGCATTATCCAAAACTTTTCTTCAAGTATAAAAAAATGATCTGAAAAGACCCAGAGAAATTTCAAAATATTTTTCTCAGGGAACAGTTATGAAGAGCCTGAAGCCTACCTGCCTCTTTCACATTCAAGGAGATTGAAGTGCTTTCTTAGGCTTTTGAAGATCTTACTTGAAAACTATATAAGCAGGAACTAATGAGCTAACCCCTCACCTGCTCTTCAGGTAGAGACAATGTTAAAGATTGTCATCCCTGTACCAAAACAACTCAGAGGAGGGCAGTGGTTTAGAACTCTTTGGTTTAGCTCGATTCCTTATCCCCAAAATGCAATAGGAGGAGCAGTTACATTTTTCCTTGTTACTCAAGGGATCAAGTTGAATTATCATAATGGTTTTGTTGACCTTAGGGTCTCTTAATCCTGTTCGAATCCCTCTGGTGCTTGACATTTTCTTATGAGGCTCTTCACTTATGCAATTGTGTGTAATGTCAGCAGAGACAGAGCTGTAGTGCTGCTCTTTAAACAGAATCACTTGCTTTGCTGCAGAACTGGTGGCTCAAGTCTTCTTTCACCAGTCATTTTGCCACTCTAAACCTTAAGGCAGATTTATATCTAAAGCAATGATATGTGCATGATACTTTAATTACTTTGTTGTCCATGAAATGATTCTTGGGCAGAAACAAAACTAACAGCAACTGCTAGAAAGTGTTCAGGTCAGGATTGGAATAGTTTGGTAGTCCTTAGGAGTCTGGGAGAAATCCATGTCAGTGCAATGCTAACATTCAGAGGTGAGATTTTTAGGCTGCTGGCTAGGGCTATATGGCAGGTAAAGACTTCACTGAAAAATTAGGGGAGAAAAAAATATATACTTATCATTAATGAGGGAAATTCTTGGTATGAATTACCATTTTATCCTTACCAGTGAGGTTTCTGACTTCCAACACAAAACTGTGTGCAATGCCTATTGTCATATCCATTGTACTGCTGATGCAGATGGTATTCTGAAGTTTGTGATGACCAAGTCTTAATAGTCCATTAAACTCAAAAGGCTTTTGCTGTTGGGCAAATAAGAAAATCTTGGCTTCAGAAAAACATCTTGTTTCATATAAATCTAAGTGAAGACAAACCGAGAATAACAGTGATTTTGTGTGTATAAATCCCAGGTGGCTACCAACAATTTGTCCATAAAATATTTCTGTTATGTAAAGTTAGGCATGTATCACTTTATTGCATTTCCAAATCCATGCTTTTTTTTTCCTTGTATTCAATAAAAACTTATAGTATTGCTTGGTCAATTAAATAAACAATATACAAAAATGTACAAATAATACAAGGCTTGTGTCTGGCCTAATGTTTTAAGGACTTGTGTCTTTTGACATATGCAATTTTTTATTTTATATCTGTCTACAAATCACTGTCTTGAGAGATGAACCTCTCAGAAAATGAGTAATCCTTTAAAGAGGAAATTTACTGGAAATATTTAATAGCTATTGGGCCTCTGTGAAAAAGCATCCCACTGACAGTGCTTTTCTCTGTAATGATACTCCTCCTCCTTCCACCCTTCCTACTTGTTTGTTACAAGTAGTAACTTTAGGTGAGAGAGAAAAAATCTGTAGTTCAAAATTCCCATGCTATCAGAGGGTTTCCTCTCAATATAATTTTTCTCGATGTTCTGTTGTGAGCAGCTCTAACAAAACGACTTCTCATGGGAAAACATCTAAAAATCTGCACATTTCATGACATCACTATATTACTGGGGCAAATGACCAACATGAGACTATTGCTGCAGGGAAGGAATAAATTACTCTGCAACAGAGGATTGGCTGCCACAGGCAAACCCTGGCACCCTTGTCCCCAGGAAGCCACTGCTACATCTCCCCTTGTGTTTGCAAACTAAAGAACCTGTAATTGTGGTCAACCCCTTGCAGCTCTTTAGGAAATTACTGTTGCATTAGTCAGAGGGGTCTGAGCTGTGGCCTCTTGTGGATCTTGTGCACAGTGGCATGAGTTCCACAAGGTGATCCCACATAGATCTAATCCCAAATTCCTGACCCAGATTAGGAAAACAGCTCTTGGTTGAAGTGTAGCATGTCAATATTCCAGACAAAAAAAAAACAAGAGGGGGACTGAGGAGAGAGGTTTCTCTGGTCTCAAACCGTGGTTCTACTTGGAAGCCTCTGAGGAGAG
>VWZY01001545.1:38175-68574 GCA_013399075.1 Chloroceryle aenea | reverse complement strand
AGAAGCCATATTCCCATTGATGCTTACCTCCATTGCTCCCCAGCTCTGTCCTGTGGCACCCTCTGCACAGGAGCCCTCAGCTTCAAATATGTCCTGCTGCTGAGTTCACATTTGGCTCATGCCAGAGCATGCTATCCCACAGCAATGGGCTCCTTCTGTCCTAAATCCCTCCTTTCCTAAGGGTATTCTGGTCCTCTGAGCATCTTTCTCAGCCTTTCCCTTCCTGTCTCTTTTGCCGCACCTGGTTCTTACACCTCCATTAGACAAGGTCCAGCAATGAAGGAGATTGGACACATCTAAGGTGAGAGCCGAGGGTAACTGTGACAGTATTGAGCAACAGTATTAAAACACTGATAAGGATGAGAATTTCCTTGGCTGTTTCTGGTGCTGCTGGAGGGGTTGTGGCTTGTTTGTTGTTCCCTGCACAGAGGCCCTGGGTCAGGTGCTATATTACCAACTCGCTGAGCTAAACCCCACCATGAGATTTTAAATCTGCCCTTGTCTATTTTTACATGATGTAACTATAGGTAGAGTCTAATTAACCTGTCCTGAAATCACTTTCATTTGTTTCTTCACTTCCCCAAATGAAATAAGATAACAGAAGTTTTGGAATATTTCTGATCAGGGAGATTGTTACCCTGTCCTTTCTAATTGGACAGGGAAAATGCAATAAACATTTAAAACTAATTATCAGTATTTCCTCTTTGCAATTAAACAATATGTATGTTATTAGTGACCTTTTAGACAATTTGAAAGTTACTTCATAAATCTCTTGGAGGAATAAGCATTTGAACAATATGATGACTTTATAGGGAAATCCAAATTAGTTCATGAAATGAAATATTACACACTCAGTAGACAGTTGAGATTGGGATGATATGCTGGCATGGTTAAAGGATATTTTACTCAACGATTCACAGTGTCTTCCACTATCTTTTGTTCTACATGATAAACCCAGAAGTGACAGATTGAGAAATCTCTTCTTAAAACGCTGTTATTAAAAGGTCAGAAGCATGGACATTTAAGAAAACCTTTCTGATGCTTATGATAATACTTACAGCTATGAAAGGATGTCTAAAACATATCCTTATATGTCGAAAATATCCTCTCTGTGACTTTGTCATTCTTGGCTCTCTATGAGAAAACACTTATTCCTCAGCATGATTTAATTTTTTTCAGTATCAGGAATGTTTCTGAAGCATAGTAAGTGGAACAGAGGTGAACGATTAAACTGTAGACAGAGTAAAAAGTATCTGTGCTGAAGATGGGGAGACTGTGTACTATTTTCCATGGCATGTTATTTTGAGCATCCTTGAGGAGGTCACAGACCTTCCCCCATTTCTGAATTGCAAGCTAAACCTCAAATTCAATGTAAAAATAACGGTCACAGGAAGAATAAATTATCATTTGGAAGGATAGCCTGCAGTGAAGGACAGCAGGAACATTGAAATGGTCTGGAAAAGGTGGTTTAGTTGCCACCCTTCAGACCTTCCACTGTGCACTGTAATACAAGAAGTGTTTTCACTGTGGTGGTGCTTAGCTTCTGCTCCCCAGACCCTTCTGCAGTGCATCCTTAACAATGCTGTGGCTAAGAAATGCTGAGCTACTTTTTTTCTCTCTCACGAGCAAACTTGATTTGAATTCAGAAAGAGAACATCATTCTGCCTTTTTTCAATCCCTCAGCTGATGGTTTCAAACTTCCTCAGGGTTGTCTAGTGGATCATGAACTACACAAAACAGAAGAGCAGTCATAAAATACTTTCAATAGTGGGAAGGATGTCTGTCCTCTAAATATGTACTCTCAGCATGTGCCCCAGCTTTGATGCTCTGGTCTGGGCAAAGCCATTTTCACAGGAAGGTGCTTCAACACCAGAATGTAGATGAGCTGAGAGATAAAACATCATTTGTTTGAAAGAAATAAGCAGTCAGGAAAGTCTAGGAACTGTAATGTTAGGTGACCAGCTAGGTAGATGACTAATAACTTCCCCCCCACCCTTATAACTACCTAGGTTTATGGGGCTTGTGTTAGTGGTTATAAGGGTACAGAGATGCATGTTCCTACAAAGTGTTTGAAGTATTTGAGTAATCCAGACAAGGAGAAAAGACTTCTAAGCACAAAGTGGAAAGTGCATTTTTTCTACTACTAGAATAACCTGTACAGTTGGGAATTCTCCTGCAAAGAGGTAGGCTTGGATCTTTCCCAGGAAATCAGAGGTTCCCAGATTCTGGGAGAGAACCAAGCTCTTTTTTTGCTGCTGCACACAGCACAAACACAGTCAAGTTTCCTACCTCTGGGGGAACTGGAGGAGTTAGCCCACCTATGGTGTACAGTATGATCCACATTCTGGGGAAACCACCTTCCTGACCGTAGTGCCTCCCAGAGAGCAAAAAGCATGACTCTCACTCAGGTGTAAAATAATATAAATTCCATGAATTAAAAAGCTCCTTAGTATTTTCCAAAGCAGGACAAAGTTAGTGGCAGAGGTACTTGACATAATGCCATGTTTTGAAAACAGATTTGAGAAAAATGCAAAACTGACAAATTTTCCAAGTTTATTCATGTCAGGAAGAACTTTCCATTATAAAATCTAATCTAGCCAAGCATGAAAAAAATCAGTGCTTCAGTGAAAGCAAATTAATGACTCCAGAACACATTTTTGAGGTTAAGGGTTCAGTCATAAACTTTTGGTGGATTTCACCATTTTATTCCATTTTGGAATATAATAAAGTTTTGAAATCTGTAAAAAATTCTGGGATAGACAAGCCTTTTCCTCTCCAGCTCTGCTGATCCACTGTGATTTGTTAGACTCATTGTTGTCTCTAATGTCCTTCAGTCCTTTGGGAAAGCTTTAAAAATATATTTGTAAAATATAAGGTGCTGAAAATGAGGTATGAGGTATGTGTTGTTAAATCTTTTTGTAGAACCTAAGATTTTAAAATTTATCTGAATATACAGAAATAACCTTTATGTTCCCAGGGGAAATGAATTTATACAAAATCTTACTTTAACAAATTGAAATTCGAGTTCAAAGTGTAGAATACTGTCCTTTTACTATGTATGATACTGACTTTTCAAAGCCTTTTGACTACGTTGGGTTTTATTACTACACTAATGGATCAAATGTTCATGTCCTTGAGCATGTAAATATTTCAAAACCTTGTCCTTTTTTCTGTCAACTTCTACAATGTTATCTTCTTTCACTCTTGGAACTCCTGAAAAATCTGAGGTGGGTTTTGTTGGAAGTATCAGATCTTCATTAGTTATGTAACTCTGTTATACAGCTGTTTGAGGCCTTAGTGAAAGTAAAGAAGCTGCAAAGCTGTAGATACTTTGACTAAAATAATTTTCTTCTTCCTTATGCTGTTATAATCTGCTTTCTTTTGGTGATGTAAATCATAAATTTATGGATAGACAAATAACTTAATGTGCAAAGTAAGATGTTTATGAACCCTTTGAAGATACCTTAATTGGGGGATAAATAAGAAAAGGATTTCTCCTACTACTTTAGGATCACTTTATGAGTCATTATTATCTGGGCAAATAGCAAGAATTTGAACCTTGGTGACCAAGTGACAAAGCTTGGTGCTGATTATGTTGGAAAGTGCTCTTTGGACATTGTTCAGGCAGAAGTGGGTGGCAGGGTGTAAAATAAAAGCTGCATAGTATTTGTGCTTTTCTTAGTTTGACAGTCAAACCAGACAAAGGCAGAGGGAGAGAAAGAGGAGAGATTTGGCTGAAACAACATTTGAACTTCTTTAGCATTTCTGTTCAGAGGGAGAAACTGGAAAGGAAAAAAGGTTTTATGTTTAACATTGTGCTGTCTGGAGAGGACTGGAGAAAAACATCATCAGTTGCTGCCTCTCCTTACATCCCACAGACAGAGTGCCCAGCCTGGGGCCAGTAGGCTGAAGTACAGAGACTACTACATCTCAGCTGTGACTCAGGCACTTGGTGGCTCTCACTCTCTCAAGACCGCTCAACCCTTCATAGCCCTTCATCTGAAGTCATACTGAAGTTTTTTCAGTTAATTTATTCTCTTTATTTTTCAACTGCGTGTAACTATGTGAAAGCTCCCTGTATCAAAGATTAAGGTGCTGTCTCCTACCTGCATCCCCCAACCAGGCCAGAAAGGGAGCATCACAGTACTGGTGAAGACAATACCCTCTAGCACAGAACTAGTCATGGTCTAGAAGAGACCGAGGGCATCCAGATTCAGAATTATCTTAATTTAAATTGCTTGTCCTCAGAGATCTGAGATGTGATTTCCAGGTCCTCATGTGTAGATGCTCAGCCTGTAAACACTGAACAAGTAGCCTAACTGACTTGAGACAATCATTGGATCTGTCTGAAAAAGTTTCTGAGCTACTTGATGAATTTGACCCCTTCCTGTAAATGGCTGCAAGATCCTTAGAACAGCTCTTTACCTATGCTAAAAATAAAATTAAAAAAAAAGATCACTTGGCTTTAGTTTCATGCATCCTGTTCTTCATTGCCTTCAGCAGTGGGATTGCTTCAGGGCAACGAGGACCACTTCACCTAGCCATGGGACAAAGTGCTCCGTGTACCTTGTGTTGACATAGATAATAATGTTGTCTTTATAAAATACCATGTGATAAGGCAAAGAGCTGCATATTACATGAAAGTGCAGTTCCAGGGGAGCAGTACAAGTAATTTCTGCTTCTAATATATATTGGTGGCTGTCTTTGTAAAATGTACCTCATCATTTCCCTCCTAGACCATGCATAAAGGTTCAAATGAGTCCTGAACAGAGAAGAAAGCTATTGTCTTCTTCCTCTGAGTCCCCAGGCTCTCCAGAGTGGATGAGTAATGTCTTTTGTTACAGTGAGATACTGTGCATATCATTTCTCCTATATTCTGTTCTTTTATTTCTGCATCATAGAGCAGCGCAGGGAGCAGTGAGAGTGGGAGGACAACTTAAATGAATGGTTTGGAGACACTAGTCATCATGTCTGAAGTAATGGTAAAATTATCGCATTTGCTGCACTAAACTTAAATATTAGGGTCAGAAAAGGATGACAAAGTTCCCTGCTCCTTCCTCCGGTTAGCATCTTTCCTGTGTTTACATCTGAGGTATGTACGATGAGGTACAGAAAAGCATTAAAATACAGTAAAAACATCAGCTGAATTTCAGAATTAGCATTAACCCTTGGTACCCTGGGCATACTCCCAGACCTGTTCAAGCATTTCTAATTAGAGGCAGTAGTACTTCATAGGTCTAGTAAAATTCTGCATAATGGGTGTCCTGCTTCCCTATTAGGAAATTTCTACATCATTCAATATTACCCAATATCTAGCTACAGCAATATAAACAAGAAACATTTATTTTCCTTAGAATGTGAACTTTCCAAGTCCGCTTTATCTTTTTTCAAGTCCCAAAACTTCTGGCTAAATTGCAAGAACTCATCAGCTTATTGTGAAATGAAAACTGTCTATTAATACAAAAGAATGCTTGCTCCTGTATGTTTAGTAAACTCTTGTCAGCAGTGAAAGTCAGTGGAAAAAACCAAAACTGATATATGGAAATGAAAAAAACCTTGGCAAATTCCAAGATAAGCCAGGCTAGCTGTATGTGTATAAACATATTCTGTTATTTTTTTCCTGTATGCCTTAGAGTATAAATATTATAATAGAGCATGATGTGTTTTTCCAGCCTTTGTCTGCAGCTAAGAAGATAGAACCTCTGTATCTACTATAGCAACAGAAAGCTGTGTTTGTACTGGATAATTTCCATGAAAATTCTTCCTGCTTCCTCTATGGGTTCAAGCCCAGTGTGTGAAAAGGCTATTAGCTAATCGTAGCCCTGTCATGTCTTGTTCTGCTCAGAGTGAAGCTGGTCTGTGTGTGATGCAGTGGTTTAAACTGTGGAAGATGCTGTCAATTTGTGTGTGAGAGCTCCTGCTATTGTTGCAGGAAATGTTAGGGTCTTCTTCAGGAACATTTACTTCTTGTAATGTTTTTCAAAATAATTTAAAAAACTAGTCTTGCACTGCTAAGACACAGATTTTGATCATATTTAGTCTCATTTAATCTAGTGGAGTAAATAATCCCCCTATTCCTAATCAGATTATTAATTAGATGATAGCTACATGGATAAATTAGGCATGTGTTTTACCTCCTTCTGTCTCTCTATCCTCCTTCTGAGTGCCTCCAGACCCAGAAATGTGAACTTCCTAGAAGCTTCTCCACATACTGGGGCTCAGAGTAACCCTGTCTAGTTGAGGATGTCCCTGTTCACTGCAGGGGGGTTGGACTAGATGACCTTTAGAGGTCCCTTCCAGCCCAAACCATTCTATGATTCTGTTGTATAACTTACTCCTTCATTTGGTGCTTCAGAAACTTGATCCAAATTGAAAAACAAGAAATGAAGATTTTCCTGCTATTTAAACACCAGAACTCTCTCCCATTGTGGTTTGCTTTCATTCCCTGTATTTTCTTTTTTTGACAAGAGGACAAAGCAGTATCATTGCTTTTGTATTATTTGATACTTTCATTCATGAAAATACTGCAATATTTATAGGATATGTAAAAAAGCGTTGTCATGGAAAATACAAATGGTCCTTGTGACTCTCTTGAATTTGGAAATGATACTTTCAGACAAGCAAATGTCTTTGTTTAAGGCTTTCCTTAAGGAAAAGAAGAAATAACAAAAAGATACTGCAAATTCTGCCTCTTCTTAAGGCCTAGGTACTAGAGTTTACCCTTCTTCTCAGTTAGGTTTGCCAAGCAGGATCTTTGTCTTTCAGAGAGATGTTGTAACTGGAGGAAGTAGATTTAAATTAATTTTAATAAATGGTGGAGATTATAGTATACCTTTTAGATTTCCAATCTCCTAGTTACAGCTCTCATCCCGTAAACTGAAGACACTGACCCACTGTCCTTAGTCTATACCTACATGAGAATTGCCTTATGACCAGATTTTGTTTGGGTTGATCTGAGCAGAAGCAGAAAATTAATTCTCTTTAACTGTTCCCTGACATCAAGAAACATATATTACCTGTTCTGTCACCCCCCAGCTTGGACAGAAAGTCTGGAGAGATGAGTGTATTTTACCAGGAGATTATTTTGACTTAATTTAGGCTGGAAAATATATTAAATGTATGCCTACTCCATATTAAGCAGCCTTTAAACTAGTCAACAGTTGTGTTCCATCACTCTTGCTTAAATGGGGAGCTCAGAAGCCATGGAAGAGATTTAAGTGAGATGAAAGGCTATTCCTAATAGCAACAAAAACAGGGGAAATTTGTTGAAGCAAGTGCAGATGAGAGTCTGGGGATCAAACCATTTTTAAAACATACTTCTGTTGTTGGCTGTGAGGGTTGTTGTTGTGGGGTTTGTTTGTTTGGTACGTTTAGGTTTTTTTGCTTTAGGAACTGTGAAATGATAGGTAAGGTGAATGGGCCAGAAATAGTGACCTTATGACAGTTCCTGTCTGTGGGAGGTGATTTCTTGAGAATTATCTCAGACCAGCTGTACAAAATACTTTTCTAAGTGTGCAAGTAGTGGCAGGTATATTCATACTCAGAAGTTGCAAGTTGTAGCTCTGGAGCTGTATATTTGTTACCATCACATATTAGGCAAAAAGGAAACAAAGCATTGCTCAAGGTAAGAAAACATAACTGTTGCTCTCATGTGAAGTGGACCAACCACTGTTGAATTTCCACACTTGCCTAATTCTAAAAATAAAAAGTTTCCAAAACAGTATCATGAAAATCTGAAAATCAATACAAGAAAATGATCAGAGGGCTGGAGCACCTCTCCTATGAGAACAGGCTGAGGGAGTTGGGTCTGTTCAGTCTGGAGGAGAGAAGGCTACAGGCAGACGTTATTGTGGCCTTCCAGTACCTGAAGGGGGCCTATAGGAAAGATGGAGAGGGACTGTTTATAAGGGCATGTAGTGAC
Organism: Chloroceryle aenea; assembly: GCA_013399075.1. Lineage (NCBI taxonomy): Eukaryota > Metazoa > Chordata > Aves > Coraciiformes > Cerylidae > Chloroceryle > Chloroceryle aenea. The sequence continues at coordinate 60,653 of VWZY01001545.1, read as the reverse complement.
AGGACAAGGGACAATGATTTTAACCTAGATCACGGTAGATTTAGATTGAACATTAGGAAGTTATTTACTACGAGGGTAGTGGAACACTAGAACAGGTTGCCCCAGGGACGTGGTGGGGTCCTCATCCCTGGAGATATTCAAGGTCAAGCTTGACAAGGCTCTGAGCAACCTGCTCTAGTTGAGGATCTCCCTGCAGGAGAGTTGGACTAGATTACCTTTAGAGATCCCTTCCAACACAAGGCATTCTATGATTCTATGACTTAACAATTAATAATAAGGTGAAAACTCCTTCAATTCTATCAATAATAAAGCAGAGGACCAATAGGAGCAGTTATAGGTATAAGTAGTCATTCCATTTAATAGACTAGATAAAAAAAAGCAGCAATGTGATGATTTATTTCTCTGTAGCAGGATTACTTTTACCCCTCTCTGAAACCTGTGTAAATAGGTAGCTATTTTGTTAAAAAAAAAAGGAAAAAAAATTAAAATTCAGAGTCAGATATTATTAAATGACCAAATTAATACATAGTTAGTATAGTGATATGTAAATGAACTTTCTACATGCATCTAAAACTGTACACTTTATGTACATATATAACTTTAAAAGTTTATACTTACCAATGCATAATGCAATAAGCAGAGACAAAATGGTGAAATGATCCCTGACACAGAATAACAGTATTCTGACAAGACTTTATGCAAGTTCTTCGTACAACAGCTCTTTAGTTTAAATATAAAATCATACAAAAAGAGAGTTGGCAAACTCTGGGAAGTTCAGCCATCGTTGAGCATTCGCTTCAGTTGACTTCACTGCTGAAAAAATGCAGTGTGGAGTAGCATCCTGCCATAAACATTCCTTGAAAAGGAGGACAAAGGTGACTGTGCTGCTTGAAGAGTTCAGAGTGGGATGTCGTTTATTATTTTCTTAGAGAGTAAGTGCATATCTCAGGAAATTCTGACATGTGGAACACACTTTGAGCAAGAGAGGAAAGAAGGGTCACCATAGTCAAAGTGGGTTTTACTTAGGAATAAGACAAGTAAGGCATGTCAAATGATTAAGCTATGACTTGCACTCTGGCATTAGCTTTCCTGGCTAAAGAAACTCATTTTGACCTGTAATACCTTATCCTGGAAATGCTGATATATGCAACCACTAGTAATCACATGTAGCCCAGAATCCATTGTGGTATTTGTGGATAAAGTTTGTGTGCAAAGTCTGGTAAGTTTGTGAGTATCAGAAATCTCCGGGAAGTTCAACTGAGACAATTGGTTGAGCTAATGTCTTATAGGTTAAATCAGATGGAAAAGAGATGTAAGCATCAATCATTCGTGGACCAGATAAGTGCTCTGATTTCTCAGGAGTGAACTTTTTTTCAGTGATATTCTCTCTTTTTGAAAGTCTTCCTTTGTCTCAGACTGAGATTGAGAAATTTGGTGCATTAATAGAAGAAATTTCACCTTTGATGCGTCAGCATTGTTTGATTGAACATTTTATTAAACAGTTCTTAATCAGGCCTAAACAGTCTTCCATTTCTCTAACACAGTTATGCTCAGGTCCCAGCTCTGTAAGCCTGTTATCTGCTTGTGCCTGTTTGAATCAGAGTAGCCCAAGTGAAGTCAGTGAGAATATTCTTTGGTTTAAAGTTATTCATGATTTATAATATTTGCAGTTCTTGGAATGAGAGAAAAAATGATGATAAGATATCCATTAATCTAAGCTTTACATATTTGCATAATTTAGATGGCTACTCTTTTGTTAAAGATAAATGAATGATGAATAACCATTTAAAGACCTTAGAGGACTTAATTATTAAACCTGTTTTCCTTCTACTCATTCTTAAATGTTTAAAAAGCCTCGGTAACCAGATGATAGAAGAACTAGGAAACACCATTTCATGTGAAACAATAGGGGCTGTCTGCATGGGTGATACAATATGGCTACAGGATTTCTGCTCTGAAACTGCCTTTGGAATCTGTACAGGCAATTCTTAAAATAGCAGCAGTCATTTATTGCTAATTGAATTATTATCACATATTAGCTATTTACTTACTTGCCTTTACAAGTTAATTCATTCAGAGTGTAGAAACAAGAAGGAAACAGAAGAAAACTGTGTAGAAAAAGTTAAATGGAAATGAAGAATAATAAATCCTCTAACCGAAAGTTAAATGTTTTCCTCTCTCACCCAGCAAGTATGTTCTCTGAAGAAAAACCTCAGCCACTCTTCAGTTCCCTTGGAAGCTCAGTGTGCTGCAGCTCTGCTGTACATCTAGGAAGTAAGAGGTCCCTATGTCTTTTGATGGTGTTTGCTGGTGCTTATACAACTTTACCTGGACTCGTGGCTATGAAAGGATGCAGTCAGCTTTTTGTGTTTTATTTAAAATAACTTTTAACTCCAGAAAGAGGAATTATAACATGAGCATCTATTTCTGCAAGATCGTTGATTTGGTTTCAGTTGTAAGATTGTAAATAGAAGGTTGGGAAGAACAGTGTATGAAGGTGTCAATCATAAATATTTCACAGTAAGTACCTTTCTAATGCTTTGACTAACTTTGCTGAGGTCATCAGTGCTTGTCTTACCATTAGAGGTATGAACGTAAGCAAAACAGCAGACCCTATTTTCTGAAAGCAGACTTCAGATTGTCTAATGTTTTGTCTTGCTTTCCTTGAAAAATGGGGTGAAGAGACAGTGTTTTGTTTTTTCTTGTGTACATAACATTTTCTGGAGTACTCATTCCTCCGACTCACCTTCTTGGTAGGATAGCCTTTGCATTTCAACTACAGTTCCTTCAGCTTAAGATAACATCATAGCAAAGACTAAAATCTTTCTTTTACATTTCACACACCAGAGATCACAAAAAAGTGAGTGCTGGGCAATAATTCTGCTAGGTAAAGGTTTGTTGCTGTCTTCTAATAAAGATCACATATCACACATTAATAAGACACAATATAGGCTGAATAAACAGTCACTTAGAACAAGCAACCTTCCCTCAAGCTATCAGTTTGCTTGTTTGCTTTTGTTTTCCAACATTTTTATGTCAGCAACAGGGTAGGTGGCCATGGTTTTACATTCATAATGTAGAGGTTATCAGAGCACTCAGTCAGCTACTGTGTCAACTGCTGTTTACTGCTTTCACTGACTAATACTATTGAATGATTAGTTCACCCATGCATTTAAGCTATAAGTGTGCCTACATACCTTGCTGAAACAAGGACTAGTGTAGACCTGCCCTTTGGAGACAGGGTACTTCTATAAGGTAATATTCCCTTAATATTAATGAACCATATGAAAATTATTGAGATAAAAGCATTATTTCCACAGTGGAGGAGATGGAGGAGTCTTCCTTTGCTTCTAGCACTGGCAGAGCATCAGTCTCTGGAGACTATTTATATCACAATGAACCAGAAACAGGAGTAGTTTCTCTCCCAGCTTCTTCCTTGCTGATTCCTCCCTCATGTATCTGCAGCCAGCACAGAAGCTTTGAGGAGAAATAGAAGAGTGTTTAATACCCAGTCTTCTAAAAATGATGGATAAAGAATTACATGTGGTCTCATGTGAGATCATTAACATCTCTCTGATGGAACATCTCAGGATCATATGAAACAGAGTAACTTTAGTTGTCCTTTCAGGATGGACTTTTTACCTCTTCCACAAAAAATTTGAACTTTGATATTTAGCTTTTATAAAGAAATAATGCATTGTACTTTAATAAAATGTATTTAATACAAAACTGCTTCTAAAAATTCTTTTAATAATCCCCTTAAAAATTTTGCCTTCAGCTGTCTGTGACACTGGAAACTCAAAGTATTTTCTTTAGAGTGCCTTTTTTTTTTTAATTTGGAAAGTAGTTTGAGAATATACCTACTATTTTTTCCAGAACTTTCTTTTTACCTGAACAAAACTGCTGTTCATTGAAATAGAGCTTATTATCATGACAATGCTTCTACAAATCTATAGTCCCTATTATAATGGGAAATTGTCATCAGGAAACTGGAAGGATTTAGTACAGATTTCTGGAGATCATAGGCTTGCAAAATTAACGTAGTACTATCTGTGCACTTTTCTATGAAATATGTGACAGTATTTCTCATAAACAAAGCTAATCTTGATAATTCATTTAGTCCTTTTGATGTACCTTATTTATCTAGAACTTTATCACAAATCCCACATTATTATGCAACTGCAATATGTGAGCGTATCTGGGCTTCTGTATTTTTATGATTGTACCTTTACATTCATTGAATCCATATGAAATAAAATAAACCAATATGAAGAAGGGTAAGGAATTTTGTTGAGGATTATCTGCCTGATATTATACAAAAGATGAATGGTAAATTTTCTGTTCCCTAGTTAGAGGATTGTAATTTTAGGCTTAGATTTCTGGTGTAAATCTGTAATATCAGTCTTTCTTCAGCAATGTTCTTTTTAATTCATCTCTTTTGATGATGATCTCACTGTTTAGCCCTTCTAGTTAGAAGTGTATTCCTATGTGTGCAAAGTAGCAGTAGGGTGGAAGGCAGACCTGTGAAACACGTGAAACAGATCTGTTAGGACATTTGAGGTGATTCTTGCAATATTTTTCCTCCTGGTTTTAATACATCTTTAATGGAAACAGTGTCAGTTAAAACAAAACAAAGAAACAAAAAAACCACAAACTAAAAATGGCAAAAAAAAAACCCAAAACAAAAGGGCTAACTATGTACAAGGTATCCATTCATGAGGCCCTCATCCTCTCCAAGCTAAGTTTGCATATTCAGTTTCTCTGAAGGTCAGACTTCCACATACCAAAGTTGCTCTGAAAGTTATCTATATTGTGAATGTTTATAAAGAAATTATCTGCCTAATTTTGTTTCTTCATGATACACAGAGTCTGATTCTTTGTGTAATTTCTTCCAGAATTGTTAGCATTACTACCATTAAGTTTATCTATTAGGATATTGTCTAACATGCTGGAGGACTTTCAAATGTTTAGGTGTATTATAACTTCACTAAAACCAGTTACTGAATATATATTAGATCTGTACTTTCTTGTAATTTTTCTGGCTTTGGAATTGTGTAGCAATTTTAATGACAGATAGATTCTCAAGTTTCTTCAGTTTTATGTTAAAGATAAATATGGGAGTCATCTTAATCTTATGAGTTCTTGTAATTTCCCTTCTCAAAACAAGACTGGCTAGATATAAACCATGGAACAGGGATGTTTCAGGAATATATACCATCTTCTCAATTTGCAGAAATATCTCAGTTAAATTTGGACTCATTGTTTTTTCATCTATGCTGCACTCCTCTTCCTTGATAAACTTTAATTTCCTTAGGAAGGATTTATTTTGCATAAAATGGAGCCAATTTGGTCTAGCTAGGCTGAGACTTCAGGACTAACCATGTTGTACTGGTTAAATATTGACATAAGCTTCCAGGATAATGAAGATCTTGATCTTGTCATACCAAAAAAATCAGTAAATAATGAATAAATAAATCTATCTAGATTTTATTGTTCAAAAATTAGCTAGATTCTCTTACCAAAGACATTAACCTTAGTTTTAAAAGATCACCCTTTGTTTTAATTCTTACTTTTCTTCCCTGTCTGTCTGGGAGTTACAGTTGTATTATATTCTTAGACAGAATTTTACAGATTCAGGTTGTTCACAGAAGCTGTGTTAAGGTTGTCACAGCAACTGAAGGCAAGAACTACCTTGCTTTTGCAGATTCTAGCTTCAAAGCAAGTATTATTGCCAAATGAGGGGTGGTTAAACTTTGTGAAACTTTATAAAAGCCACGTGCCTATTAATTTGTTCTGTTGCTATTGACCTTCTCCACTCTTAACTGATCAAAATCAACAATTTCACTATATCTAATGTAACAGCCTACTCATTTGGCTGTGAATAATATTTACTCAGCTGGATGAAATGCACAGCTCAAAGACCAAATTAGCTTGTGAAATGTTATCTAAAGGTACTTTCCTGTTCCCTAGATGTTTCATACAGAAGCAGGGACTAATGAGTCCCAAAGGGCAGACTCGCAGTCTATTTTTAGGGTTTATAAAATCCAGCGATGCACATGTTTGTTCGCATTCCATAGAGACCAGAAGAATAAACAAATATGACAGTGCTGTGTATTTCTTTTCCAATAAAACAAAATAACAAAAAATCCAATTATTTTGAAGCTTTTCATTCAGCAGTCATAGCATTAACACCTTTGGACTTAGAACTCCAGCTCTTTCTTAGTTCTCTTCTATTCAATCCACATATCTGTGTTTTCATCATATAGCTCTGTTCCCTATATATATACAGAGCCTGATACTCATCTAGTTTCAGCTGGTTGTGTTTACGCATCTAAAGCAGCATAGGAAAATCTTGAAGTGAATGAAAAAGCTTCTTTAAGAAGTGTAAATGAGAACATCATCCTCTGTTATGGCACAGGTGATTTTATCTCACAAAGATAATCCAGATAAAGAAATGCAAATTCATACAGGTGGCAGATTTTTTAAATTAAATCTAATTTCCAGTCAGAAAGAAACCATAGTCCTTGTGGCCCTCTTGGTTTAAAAGCAGAAACTGACTCCATTGTATTTCTTTCCCCTTAAAAACTTTTTCATGTTTTTTGGTGTTGTTTCTTTGTGGATTTTTTTGAGGGGGAGGGTACACTGACACTCTGCTAAGCAGTGTCTGAGTCACTAACACGTATGCAAGAGGGAAATGTTACTTCTATACTCATGCATATACATATACACTTACTTTACCTTAAAGACAGCACATTTCAGTTTGACATTTATTTCAGTTTGACATTTATTTCAGTTTTAATATGTTGACTTACTACCTGTATTAACGTCTTCCCTGTGATATGCTGTCCTCCACCATTCCACTGTTTAGAGCAACATCTGATTTGAAAGAGCTTAAAGTCCTTCATCTTGCAGACACTGTAGAAGAAGAGAGCTCTTAGATGATAGATGGTGAGTTTTTGCATAGAAAGAAAAGTAATTTTGTATTTATTTATTAAAAATAATATAATTTCTTTCTGCAGTTTTATTATAATAGGGAACAAGAAATTTAATTTTCCCAGGAGCATGAGCATTACTATAAAAATAAGTAAGTTTAAAAGTGCAGTTTGCACATAAGGTCTGTCTTCCATACATCTGTGTTCTGCAGCTGCTTTCTTACGTCAAGAGACTTGGACAGTTTTCTGTGCCTTGATCAATGACATACTACAATAAGGTCATATGGTACCTAGAGAGATACTGAGCAGGGATATTGATATTAAGGAGATATCAGAATTTGCAGTTAATATGAAGAATTATTCTGTTTTCTTCTCTTTAAAACAGCAGAGTATTTTTTAAATAAAATGTTTATGCTCAGAAGGGAAGGGAATGAATACAAACCTGCATTCATTAGATCTTTGAATCTGAATAAGAAATGAAGTTATAATTGTTAGATATTTTCAATTATAAAATGTAATTTACAAGTTTTTGAAAACAAGATGGAATATTGTATAGGCACCCGAAATCTTGATCATGAAAGGAACAGACTAGCAATGAGCCATTGGGCTCATCTCACCTTTGATGTAAAAGAGAGAGAAATGGTTTCTCATTTAAAGAAAGACAAAATACTATGCGGTAATGCAAACTATACATGTATTCAGTCATAACAGTATATGAAACTTTCTTATTTATGGTCATTATAATCAATCTCAACCTTAAATACTATTCTTAATCTAATCAAGTTCTATATTAGAAATAGTTAGGTTTAAGACCCAGTTTCAGTTGAAAAGGCTTTTCTAGCATCTCACTGTTTGCTAATTAGATTTTTTTTTCTTATTTACAGCTTAAATATATTCATGGACACTTAATGTCTGTCTGTTTTTCTGGGGTAGTCCAGTACGTTAAATAGCCCCTAGTGGGACTATTTTATATTTATATTCTCCTCCTAATACTTGACTTGCATTTATTGAGAGCAATCTTATCTCCTCCTATTACACTTTAATTTGAACTTTTTTTTTTTTTCTGAGATAACAAACTAGGCTTCTTTAGGTGTTCACTATATGACTGTATTAAGGATATATATACCCTTAATGCAGAACCTGATATCTATCCTCCCTGTTACTGCTGTTGTGATCAGGGTGAAGAGCAGAGATATGTGAGCAGCTTTTAATTAGTTAACCTGAGAGTGGGTAGCAGTCTTGACAGTAATTTAGCCCACACCAAACTATTTATTGTTGTAATGGGACTGTTGACAGTACCTAAGCTTGTTAGGTTAAAACTAGTATTCCTACACAGCACTATTTATTATCTTCTGTTACTGAAGTTTAGAAGTAACTTTGGCCTCCCCTCATAAGACCAGTGTGCTGTTCCCCTGGCATTCTAATAGCCCTTCCTTGAAACCAGTACAACTTGGATGAATCTTTTTGAATATAAGTGTCTGGAATATAAAAAAATATTCCCAAGAAGTATATAATAATATCTTCATTTTCGTGACCATATTCTTTTGAGTATATTATTTTGTCATTTCCCAGTATTGAGCTGATATTTGAAGCAAAAATCCCTAGCAAAGTGTTAATGAGTTTTCATTCTTGTAAGTTTGATGTTGTTGCTGCTACCCTTGAGGTTATCTAGATCTTTCCTGTTTGTTAGTCTGTTCTTACTCTGCATTGGCAGATAGCTTTGTTTTACTGGCAAATTTCTATAGCATTTTTCTGAATTTCATGTTGCAGTCAGTAATGAAAAATTGAACAGTTGTAAGAATGGAAGAAATACCTTACTGAGTCAGACTACTGATCTGTCTATCCCAGTGTTATGCTTCCAGCAGTGGCAGTAGGAAATAGCATTTAGGGAGCGCATGTGCACCTCAACATTGACAGTGGTCCATGGCAGAACCAAAAATAATTTCTTAAGGTGATAGCCCTCCAGGCTGATCCTATTCCTGTGTAACACAGCAGATATTTTCCAACTTTCAATTATTCCTTTCATTCCTAATTTTTACTGTCTAACTAATGACTTCCCATGTGATACTAACAGCCATCAGCACAATTTGGATACTTGCTTCCATATACTCATTAATTTGCATGCACTAAAATCTGTTTTTCTAATATGTTCAGCATGTTTTAGTGTCCAAATTCCATGAGGAATTTTATAGATGAGCATCTTGCTTTTACTCACTACCTGGGGCAAATATCTTATAATCTTCTTCCTGATACAGTAAGAGGAAGTCCTTTCTCTAAGAGTGCTATAACAGTAAAGATGCAAAGAGACCTGAGAACAGCACCCTGGGGTAAAACATTACATGTTTTATGGGCATAAACAGAGATTTTTAGGTGCTTAAACTGGAAATGCAGTGTTTTTCTTGCATCTCTGTTGCTCCTGAGTATTCTTTCTTGTTGAAGGACCTTTTAATCAATTTCAATTTATAGGAAATTGAGGATCTGATATGTGTTTACACTTACAGCTAGCCTTTAAGAGAATCTAGTACCTCTGAAGAAGAGTTCTCCTGCCAGTGGGGAAATCTGTGATTGTGTAAGAGTCACAGTGATCACTGAGAGCAATGAGTTAATTTTTGCATGCTTCATGCTTTGCTGAAATTTGTTTGGGTTTAACACAAAAAGCCTTAGAAGATTGTAAGACATTACAGGTAATCAAAAATACCTTATTTCCAATATTTTATGATGAAATAGAAGTTTACATAGCAGTACAGTTTTAAAGCTTCTGAAAGACCATGCCAAATTCATATGTGTCATCAGTGGGGCTGGTCAGCACATAGGCCAGTAGAAGGCATTGTTTCTGGTAGAGCTTGAGTTCACTGACACAGTAAATTTACCCTCATCATTTTTTCTTCCATCAGCTTTATTGTCATGCTCAATCCTCCCACTCCAAACTGTATTAAAAACTCATTAAAATCAGTCCATTTATGGTACATTTCACCTAGACTTTCACATCAGCTTTTAGTTGCAAGAGACTTTGCACTTACCAAGAATTGTCTTGCTAAATTTTATGTGCTTTAGCTGCACAGGTGGACTCAATTCAAACAGTTTGGTAGCAAATAGTTGTCTAATTCCCTCAGCTAAGTGTCATCATGCAGCAGGTAACCATTTTTTTTTCCCTTTTAAATATACAATGCCTTGAAAATTGAAACTGATTGCAAATACTAAATTTCCAGCCACCTTCATCTTATGGTCGGAAAGTGCTTTCACCCAGTCCTGAAAAAGAACAATTCACACTGTAATTTTCCCATGCTGTTTGCATGATTGTCACCTGATTTGAGACCACCTGAAGATCTTGAACGTACACAAGATCATATAACCCAGAGAGGTGCATAGGGTCCTGAGACAATAGGCTGATGTAGTTAACCAAACCATTCTCCATCATATTTGGAAAGTTGTAACATCAAGCAAACTCCACAGTGACTAGGAAAAGGGAAATCATCAAACCCATTTTTTAAAAAGGGTAAAAACCAGAGCCCTGGAGATGTAGCAACCAGTCAGCCTCACCTCCATGCCTGGTAAGGTCATGGAGGAGATCCTTGAAGACATGGAACTCATGCATAATCACACCTGCATAATCTAGCAGCCTTCTCTAAGCAATGTCTGCATCAGGGAACAAGGAGAGAGCTATGTTGTCATTTATCTATACTTCTGTAAGGCCTTTGATATGTTCCCCCACAACACTGTTGCTGGTAAATTGGAGGGAGATGGGTTTGATGGATAGATTGTTAGATGCATAAGGAACTGGATGGATGGCTGCATCCAAAGAGTTACAGTTAATGGCTCGCTATGCAAATGGGAACCAGTGATGAGTTCTCAAGGGTCTGTACTGGGATCACTGCTGTATCTTCATCAGTGACATATAGAGAGGAATTGAGTGCACCCTCAGCAGGTTTGCAGGTGACACCAAGCCGTGTAGTACAGTTGAGTCACTGAAGGGAAAGGATTCAGAGGCATCCATTGACAGGCTAGGGGAGCGGGTCTATGTGCACTTTTTGAAGTTCAAGGTTAAGTGAAATGTCCTGCACCTGGGTCATTCATATGAATTCATGCTGGTGATGTGCTGTCGTCTGCCTAGACTGAGACACTTACATGGAAATCATTATTATTATGGTCTTCATTGCACATAAAACTCATTTTAGTCCTTGACTTGAGCCACTTAATTGTTTTTCCAGTAGTTCTGAAAGCACCGCAGGGAATTTGTGCATAGTGTTTAAACTTGTAATAAACTGATGTGGAACTCTATGTAATTCTTTAGCTTTTCAGACAGGCTTCAAAAAGTCAATGAATAAGAAGACATTTCTTGATTCTATTCTTGCTTTTATCCCATTACCTGTCAGCTAGTATACTTCATACCAATGTCCCTTTAGCATATTCTGAGAGCATGTTCTTTATAATGTTTCATTTTTAAGTGAATCATTTAACCTAATGAATATTAATTCCATCAGGACTTTTCTCATTACTAAAAATAAGCTTCTGCCTCTAAACTTATTTGGTCATCAAGGCCCATGTTTGAACACTGTATCAATGAACACATTTATGTGTCATCAAATATTTCTTGTGATTTTTATTTTTATTTTTTTAATCCTTTGGTAGAATTTGTCTTTCTGATTTTAACAGAAATGCTGATGTTATGTCTTTACTTTCAGGTTTCATACTTAGAATAGTTTCTGTTCTCTATTTTTTTCTGATCTTGGTCCAAAACTCACATCCATTTTGCGTCTCATCCTACTCATCCAATGTCTAGAATATTCACATCAGGATAGACTGTGGACATCAGTGCTTTCTCAAAATGTTCCATCTGTACTCAAGCACCTTTTAGATACTTACATTCAGATCTCAGGTCTCTTTTCCTCTAATTAACTTAAAATTTCTGTGCACTTCTTCCATGGAACAACATCGTATTGGAATGTGAGGAAAATAGGATGCTTTGCTTCCAGACTGATGCCAGGATCTTATATTCAGGATACTGGAAAGACTGAAACCAGTTCTATGAAATACAGTGCTATGACTAAGTAGCATCTGGGAGAAAGAATACATTAAATACAAGAAAGGATAGACAGAGTTTGCAATGGAGTTTCAGTGATGTACACTAAGAAAAGAAATCCTCACTGTCAAACCTGAGCCCCACCCTAGCTTGTCTGCCTTAAAAAGAAGGTAGGTGGGAGCCAGGGTTGATGCTTTTGTTATCTGCATTTGATTGAGCTTGACACCTGGGCAAATTTCCTCATCCAATAGACTTGGCACAGAAAGAGTTGATCAAATCAAAGTACTGTATCTACACAGACCTTAATCTCATTCCTACTTCAGAGTATCCCTGTGTAGTCCTCTTTTCTTTTGTTGTTTTCGTCTTATGCAAACAACATCTTTGCTAAATTGCTGTGATCTATTTGTTCCCAGTGCTCCAGTTGGAAGGCTGTAACAATTAAGCTCACTGTTGAGATGGCTAGAAACCATGTTTGCAGTTAAAGACAGACACAGGTTTTATAGTATTTATTAAAGCATTTGATTCACTTATCTGATCTGCTCAGAAAAAGATAACATTCACCAATTCATATTACAGTTAGTTACTGTATACGGCTGTCTCCAATGGAGTCGCATTTTGTGGTAGTTACTAGATTTACCTTTACACAACAGCAATTATTTTTTTTTTTTCCTCCTTGTGGAGGCTTATTTTCCTTAATTGGTCTTCATTAATTTTAAAAAAGTGATTAATGCTGTGTGAGTGTTCAGCTGTGGCTATGGGAGACCAAAAAGGATATAGTAATTGCATGCTCTTTTTGACTCATTGCTGCTGAAGGGGAAAAGAAATGAAATGATAACTTCTAATATCTTGCTGCCGGAATTTCTTGATGTATTTATTTGATTTTGCTGCATGAATCTTCATTAATCTAGTATCTGCTCACAAACTGTGAGTATTGCATAGAAAAATCTCAACATACATCTTTATCAGGCAACCTGAGTAGTGCTTAAAATCCTTCCAGAGATAGACTGGATCTTTACTGCCTCCTTTAGCTTCCATTTGGATTTAGATCCCTAGAAGAACCTACCCAGGTGAGGCACTTATAGTACCTATACACACTTGAAAAGGCTGATGTGTGGGTTAGAGGTATATATGTGTAGAGTAAGGGTAAACTGAAATTGATTCCAAGCAGTACATCTCATGAACTAACAATTTTAGGACAAATGATACAGTTCTATCTAGAACATTCAGCTTGCACACTCTTGAACCTGTATATACTTTATTAACTGTTGAAATACCAGGTTAGCCTTGCAGCTTTTCACTGAATATCTCTGTTTCATCTGTAACTTTGTATGATTAAACCTAAGTAAGTTTTGCTGTATACATCTATTTGTCGTTACATTATTTCTTCTTATGCTGTGGGAGGTTTTCTGTCTCCATCTAAATTCTGGAATGGAGAACTAGGAACACCTAATATTAGTTTATAAATTAATTAACTGTCAGCTGAAAGAAAATAAACCCTGATACAATTGTAAATTGTGATACAATCTCCCTCTGCTTTCTAGGTCAGATTTTTTTTGTTAGGGACTTCTAGTTCTCTTGAATTTTCTTCTGGAAGCGGGAGGGAAGTGGGAGGTTGCACTTGAGTTTCTGTTTTGCCATGGGGCTCATCATACTAAAATCAAGTGGGTGATTTCAGTACAAAGCTTTTCGATTATGCAACAAGAAATCATGTAATAGCACAATTGCTTCAAATCCATAAAATTATTTTAATTAACTCACAGTAATGCTTGCCTTTAATTCATCCAAAAAAAAAAAACATCAAAGAATTTATGCAAATCAGGAAAATGACATTGAAAATGTTGTTAGATATTATCTGATTTTTCTCCCTAGGCCCTCTGGAGTCCATTGTTGCCTGTAATGGCTATGGGTACAGCACTAGCATCAATGAGAAATGAACTATTCATAAGGCTCAGGCAAGAAACAAAAAAGAGATGGTATTCTAAGATTAAACTAAGATTAAGTCAAAAAATGTGGCAAGAAAAAGGCTGTACAGAAACCAGTAGCAGCTAGTAGAAATCTACCAATAATTTCTCTGATAACTTGCAAATTGGACTGAGGTTAGAGATATAGCCACTATATAAGAAGTTGAAATTTCAGGGTGAAACAATAATATGTATTTGATTTTTTTTTTCTGGGAAAATAATGCAGACAAGGAGGTTCCGGTAGATTAAATAAACCAGCTGTGATACACATCCTGGGGCAAGAGGAGCCATTGCAGTATGCAGACAGCTCTATTTCTTTGATTTTTGTGGGAAATTTCACACTGATGTGAAGAAATGTTTCACAGAAGAAACTTGCATTCAAACAGTCATGCTCCTGTGAAAAGCTTTGATTTTGAAGAATTTTTTTTTTTTCATCAGCTGTCTTCCCAAAAAACTCCACTGCTTTAAAAGACATCCTTCAAGCTCTTCAGATGTGAGTAGGTTTATCAGAAAGTGAAGGACTTGGACACAAGGAGATCTGTTCCTTTCTGGAAAGGAAGTGGTGCTACTGCTTGAGCTCACAGAGTGTCACGAGTGGGTTTTTTAGAGCTCCTTGCTGTATGTGTATACAGGTAATGTTACTTCTTTGTCAGTGCTGCTATATTATGCAGCCGAACATCCTGACATGTTATATAAGACACCTCTATGTACAGCAATAGACTGAAAACTACCAGCTATTTCTAATATGTGTTAATACCATGAAGTCAGAATATTTGACAGAAAACAAGCCAACTGAAACTACTTGTTACCCATGAGCACCACTATTTATTAAGCTAACACTTTTCTCTTTCAGTGACACGTGTGAAAAAAATGCATATTTTAATGTCAAAAAACATTCCATCTGTTAGGGACTTTTTTCAAGCATTTGAAAGACTGTGACATTGCAAAAAAAGTATCATATTTTATCAATTGCTATTACAGTTTCTTGCAGATGACTGTGAAAAGGCCACTGTTTTGCTAGAGGCTACCAAATATTGCTTTCTGTGTCATAAGTCACAGTAATTTGAAGTAATGATGACAGTTATCTTTGGAATATGTTTTACTTTAGGTGACCAGAATTTTTATAGTGTACTTGGCAGATGCTAATTTAAGAAAACCAAAAGCAGTGATCACCATCTGATTTATTTTTTGCTACAGGTGAACCCTGCAATTTAGCTCTTGTCAGCATGCAAATTAAAATTGTCTTATGCTATTTAGGCTGTTATATAGCATTAATGTGATTGCTTATGCTCCTTCTGTCTCATGGACTTGAAGTGCTCATTTGAGGCTCATCAGAACTGAGCTATCTTTGGTGACAACTACTGTAAATGCACTCTGGGGAAACTTATTTAAGAAACCAGAGCTTTTCAAGGTAAATGTTTTCTGGTGTCTCATTCCAGTCCTCTGTGATTTTATCAGAAACCTATTAAAGATGACTATCTGTAAAGTTTGTGGACTGCTACCTTGCAAGTTAATTCTCATCTTGCTGCAAACAAATATGGCCTTGGGAAGAATGAAACAGCACTCTCTTGAAAAAAACCTAAGCCAGTGTTAGAGGAGTTTGTTTAGAGCAAAGCAGAAAGAATAAGAACTTTGCATTGTGGAATCCATGACATTCAGATGTATTTCTTTAAAAAAAATGGTTTTGGAGATTGTATCAGTTTTCTTACTGAGAGGAAGTGAGCTTCACTCAAACTTGAGACACTAAGCATTATACTCAAGTAAAAATCTTCTTTTACCCATGATTTTTGTTCTCTCTCTCCTCTTTCCCTTTATTTGTAGTTTTATGACAGAGGTTATGGAAGGGATAGGCTATCTGTTGTTTTAGCCCTGATATCTGGGAGGGATGGTGTTCCCCTTCCTACTTTATGTGTTGATGGTGGAATGAATGGTGCTGACTGTTATTCTTTTCTTTCAATGTTAGTCAGTAAGCAGAAAATCATATTCTTCAGGAAATTCTAAAATTCTGAAGATTTCCTGCTGTTGAGGGGAAATAAAAGGTACATTTTGAAGTGGTTTATTAATGACAACATTTACTTCAAATATTTAAAAGGTGAAATCAAATCTTTGAGCTTGCTGCATGGAGTTTTGAGGCCAGTTATGGCACTCTGTTGGTGCTGTCAAGAGCTGGGAGTCCTAAAGCCACAAGGAGCAATAAATGAGTGAGCAGCCTTTCAGCCCACCAGCTTAATGGCAAAGGTATCCAGCCTTCTGCTGCTTCCTCCAGATGGGTGGGGAAGCTGGCTTGTTCTGGGGTTTATGGGTTTCCCAGAAACCTTGTTATACAGCTTTTCTAATACTGGGGCTTGCAAACCGTGCAACAGATGGAGTTTGGGCACAAAACCAGCAAAAATGTCTGTTTTCCCACACAAGGACATGGCACATGTTGAGACTGCCCTGGAACCAGGGAAAGCCAGGCCAGCCAGCATCTGTGAGATGATGCACTGGCAGAAGCGTGACAGATTCCTAGCCAAACTCTGTGTGTAGTTCAGTGAGAGTTTTTGGGAAACATTTTCAACAAATTGGCCTCTTGCATGCATCTCAGTAGCAGTCAGGAAATTCTCCATCAGCTGTAAATCAGAAGCCTCTGTGAAGTCCCACAGGCTTGGGTTTGTCACTGCTTTTAATGGAGATTCACATGATGTCCCAGGGCACATGCATGTGGGAAAAGCATTCGGTGGTGGAGTATCATGTGGAAGATAAGTGGTTTCATGAGAAATAAAAAGTAAAAAATTCAGCTTTGCCAAAGACTAGAAAAGATACAAATGATTGAGCACTTGGAAGGCTGGGATTGAAAATGCTGTCTTCTGCTTTGTTCGTATCAGGTCCAGATGGCACAGGTAACGTTTTGCAGTTTCTAGGCTAGTCAAGGGCTGAGACAATAGCAAACAGCCTGACGTTTAAGTTGTAAGGAGAGCAAATGATAAATTATGTGGAGAGAGGAGCAAACCAATCACTTGGAATGTATTACTCTGTCTCTTTTGTTATGGAATTTACCCACGTTTTTAAGAAAATCATAGCTTGGGCCGAAGTCAGGCCTTCCTGCAGAAGTTCGTGAGCAAGAGTGCTTCTTAGCTGAGGCACATATGCAAGTAAGTTCTTGACCTCTCCTCTGAATGCAGCCAAAGTCAGAGCAGTGCTTACTTTGGATGTTCCACTGTGTTATGGCAGCAGACAAGCATGTCTGCAGAGTATTTGAAAACTGTGGCTTTTTTATGTGGCTTTTTTTTTTGGCTCCAACAGTTACTGCCAGAGTTATGCCTTTATGAAATCTATGGGACAGAAGGCAGTATTTGGTCTGAAATATTTGTACATGGTTTATAACCATGTGTCCTTCTCTATCTAATCCAAAGCATCTTTGTCTTTCTGAGTGTGTTGGTAGCAGACAAATCCTGTATAAATGACAATGGGACATTAGCTTTAGTTTAAATAATAAGAAAACGTGGTTGTTTTAATTTAGCCAGTTCAACAAAGTTTCAGACATTTCATGTTTCTGAAGTGTGGAATCCTGATAAAAACATCTTAGATTTTTATTCAATTAAACAATCAATTTCTACATGGTTAACTTCAGATTAGCTTCTTTCATAGATCCACACAAAGAAATTTCCAAACAATTTGGGACCATTCAAATGGTAAGTGCAGTGAAAGCATTATGTAATTGGTAACCAGAGTAACTTAGCATGTTTTCTTAATTTATTTAATAGGAGACTGTGACAATCATACTGCCACACATTTCTTAAATTTTAGCCTTGCCAAATGACAGTTGACTTGAAACAAATAGCAGTGGAAAAAAATAGATACATTTGTACAGTAATTTAAGGCCAGAAATGCAGTCAGTGGAAGTGACCATTTGAACATGTATTAAAGAGTCATAAATAGCACTTCAGATTTACTTTGCCTTCAGTATTGTATTTTTTTCTCAGATCTTATTAAAAGCTGTCTAAAAGAATACTAAAAAAAAAAATCTTTGACATGCTGTTTGCCTCTCATTGTGTACATTTGTAGCACTAAGGAAATATATATATATTTTAATGAAGTCTACTATCAGTCAAGGACACAAACCTTTTCATCACTAAGAGACACTAGGAAGATTTCCCATTGATGTGGGGTTTTGTTTGTTTGTTTGTTTTATTTGGTTTGGGTTTTTTTTTGTTTGCTTGGTTTGTTTTGATTTTTTTTGTTTGTTTGTTTGGGTATTTTTGTTTTTTTTTTTAGGGGGAACTATACTTGAAGACACTTAAAAAATACTGAGGTTGCTGCGAGTGTTGAAAGACTGAACTTTGTTGTCAATGAGTGTTCCCTGTCAATCAAGTTAAAGGAGCACAATTCACTCCCTGAAGGCTCATGCTCTGCCGAAAGTCAAGCAGAGATGCTTTGTTAGGGGAAGACCCTGATTTCTGACTGCAGTATGGGGGCAGTGAGGTTAAAACACATCACATCTGCCATTCCTTTTCACGGCAGCCCAGTGGGAAAACAGCCAATGACCATAAAGATGTATGTATTTCAAAAATTTATTTCAAACAAAGTCAGGCAGCAACACTGTGTAAGATTTGTGGACTGTGAAGTACATGTGATTCTGAAGCAAAGGGACAGCCTGTGACTCCTAAAGAATATAAAAGAAAATTTGGTTTTCATCACTAGTCAAAAGAAACTTAAAAGTCATGAAGCCTCAACAGTCAGAGCCTTTTCTCCTCTCTGTTTCACACAACTGATCCATGGACCAGATGATTTGGGCACACACAGATGGGGGCTCATGGGTATGAAAGCCTGAGCAAAAGAAGGCGGTGAGAGATTTGAGTCTGAGTGGGTAAAATTAACCTGCTAAGAGATTTCTTAAAGTGAAGTCACCCCTCAGTTCTCCAATCTTGTCCTTGAGTTTTGTTGCACTAATTTCTCCAGATCAGTTTTACAGCCAATCTGTATGATGTCAATGAAGAATGAAGCCAGTGTGAGAGCACTGAATGCTCCCACTTTTCTGCAGCAGCTTCTCTGCTCTGAGGTGTCAGATGAGAATGCCCTATGAAAGCATCCTCTGAAGCTCTCCTTTGGTTGAAGAGTGTGCTGTGGAGCAGGGGTGAATGCAGTCAGAGTGATTGATGGGTCTTACTAAAGAGCCCCTTTAAAGCACCCTTCCACACACATATTCCTGGCTAGATTACAGTGAATTTAGCTTATAAATACATATAAAGAACTAAGAATAATAGAGTCTGATTTACTGCTGTGTCACTTTAACTCTGGACTCAATTGAGTTACACAGGCATGAAATTCAACAGTGAATAAATTCATAATATGTGCCTACCCGTATAGGAAATTTCCCAAGAAAATGTAAGCTTCCTTAGTATGATCTCCTTCATAAACAGCAAAACCAGAAAAATGAATTCTGCTTATGATCATAGTTACACATCCAAAGGCACATTTGAAAATGTTTATTCTCTGCTACATAGCTCCTGCTATACACAATCCATCATGTAACTCCAATACAAGGATATTGTCTCAAAAGGAGTGATTGCAGAACTATTTCCAATACTTACTGTTTAAAGATTTCTACCCAGGATAAAGCAAATGTAGCCCAGCTGCTTCTTCTGGCTGAACTCATCATACTGACTGTAAGCAGATTATGGGAATTATGATTGAAACTGCAGGAACTTTCCTTCTAATTAAAATGGAAATGGAATTAACAAATATGTAACAAATTGTGCTTTCTCCTGTAGTAAACTAAAATAAAATCTGCATAGTGCTGCCAGATATTCTTTTGTGATGACATCATGAATAGGAAGGCTAGGGCCCTTCCTGCAGTTTATCAGAAATGGACAGACTGAAGAGCAACAGGCTGCTCTCTACCTGGAAGAGAGCTTAGCCAGAGTGTAGTATTTTTTTCCTTTCTTTGAAATTCAGGTTGTGCAGCATTTCTATTGTAAATGTGTTAGTGCTGTCTGGTTGATAGGAAATGAATGGAGAAAAAGGAAATGGCATTTATCCTGAAAGGGTATTTTAAACAATTGTAACAGTATGGGAGGAATCAAGACTGGAAAACAGGGACCTGGAACAGTAGGAAATGGCATAGAAAAGAAATCACATAAAGAGCTGGAGCAAAGCTGTGAGCTAGGAAGGATACTGGGTGTCCTGATAAAATATGTCTGATAACAGAAAGCTCACTTCTTGTGGAGACAGTGAATTCTATTACAAAATGGTGTAAAGTGTTCTGACAAATAATTGGCCAAACAAGGGTTTTGACAACAGTTTCAGCTAGGAGTTGCACTGTGAAAAAAACCAAAATAACAAAACCAACCAAAAATAAACAAACAAAGACCCACAAAGAAAAACAGAAACAAACAAACAACTCAATCAAACAAACAAACAGAGGAAAAAAAAGGAAACAAACAAAAGAAAAAACAACCACCACATCCATTAGTGGAAGATACCTGCAGCCTATATTCAGTGTTTCAGGGAAAGTAAAGGAGCTTCCTTAGTCACAGATTTTGAGGTTCACAACAGGGCTGCCATCAAATAGAGTTGTGGAGTTGACTCTTCCAGCATATCTCCTGCTGCTGCAGATGATCTACCTCATCCTAGACTTCCTTTGTTGCTTGAAAGCACCTATATTGCGGGGCTGGGAACAGAGACTTTATTTTTTTTTATGTTTCCTGCTACAAGAGGAGTAGATACCTGGCTCTGACCCATCGAGATGATGATCAGAGCTGTTTGCCAAATGTACAGGATGCATACTGATAAAAGGGGAAATAAACATTCACTCTCTTTCTGAAAGCAGGGAAAGGAAGGAAAAATTAAAACCAAGGTCAGTGAATGCTAACAAATGAGCAAACCCCTGCATGTGGGCCAGGTGTATTATCAGGCATTATACTGTTTTGAAGTGTCATGTACCTAAACCTTTTCTATTTGTTCCACTAAAGAAGATATATAAAAGGACTCAGACTGCACCACGAAAAAAAAAAAATTACAATTCAGATTTAAACTGAGGAGCCAATACCTTGTATCACTATTTCTGAGAGCCTGGTTTATCCTCTCACAAATTTATTTATCAGACTTTGCCTCAGGCAAGCCTTCTGTGCCAGAGTGAACTTACTTCTAAGATACTACCAAAAATAGGTGGCAAAGCGGTGTTGCTTTTATTTGAACTACCTGAAGTGTGAATTCATTGGGAATTTTTTATCTGACAGTACTTTCTCTTCATGAACTCCAGATGCCTCTGAAGCCACCTTGATTTAGCCCACATTCTACACTTGTTTTCTTCACTGTGACCCAACTGTATTGATAATAGCTCTGAAATACTCTTGAAATACTTATAAATATCAGATTTCATTTGGAAAATCTGTATTCAAAATTAAAACTGAATGGACCAATAAGTTATTGTTTGGTTTAGGGTTCCCCTATAACATGTATAATTACTTGTTTTACCTAGGAAAGATGAAAAGCTATGCTACTTTTAGTTATACTAATAGTGATCTGTAGCTGGTTAAGAGTGGAACAAAGTACTGTCACACTACATATTTCTTATTTGATGTTCTATTTGCTGCAGTCATTTTCTCTTATTTTTCTTCGATTTGAGAGTTCTGCATCATAGGAGAAAATAAATATGGACTAGCAATTATTTTTAAATGACTAAGAACAGATACTGACTTCTTGCAACATCATCAACTTGTCCACTACGTATGACTATGGAATACTTGGAAATGGTAAAATCAATTCTGAAAATATCTTTCACTATAAAAGAATTGTAGACTCATACAACAATAGATTGATTTGGGTAATAAGGAGTATTTAAAGATCTTCTAGTTGAAACCGCCTGCTATAGCCAGGGACATCATTTTATACATTCAGAGGCCTCAATAAGGTTTCCTCAGAGTCTTCTCCAGGGTGAACAACCCCAACTCTCTCAACCTTTCCTCACAGGAAATATGTTCAAGTCCTCTGATCATTGGCATGGCCTTTCTCTGGACTCCCTACAAGAAGTTCATGTCTGTCTTTTACTGAGGATCCCAGAAATGAATGCAGTCACTCCATCATAGAAGACCACTAGATTAGGCACTATGGTCTTCTCAAATGCAATGCCTCAAATGGAATGCTTTAGTGGTGTGTTGACCTTGGTTGGTAGCCAGGTGCTCACAAAGCCATTCTGTTGCTCCCCCTCCTCAGCAGGACAGAAGGGAGAAAATACATGGTGTGGTTAGATTAAAGCTTTTGTAGCTCAGCTATTAGTTTCTTTTTTTCCTTCTCTTCCCCCCACCGCCCGAATTATGTCAGAGTCTTTTTGTAGCTAGCTGCCATTGCATAGCAAACTTCATCATGGTTAAAAAAGGAACTGCTGGGAAAACATAAGTGGAAAAGGAAAATCTACAGATCATGGAAGGGGGGGCTGGTCACTTGGGAAGAATATAGGACTGTTGTCAGAGGATGTAGGGAGGCAATTAGGAAAGCTAAGGCCTCCTTAGAACTTAACCTTGCAAGTCAGGTTAAGGACAATAGAAAGGGCTTTTTCAAATACATAGCTAGCAAAACTAACACTAG
>VWZY01001545.1:0-37608 GCA_013399075.1 Chloroceryle aenea | reverse complement strand
CTACTAAGATGATTAAGGGAGTGGAACATCTCCCTTATGAGGAAAGGCTGAGGGTGCTGGGTCTCTTTAGTTTGGAGAAAAGGAGACTGAGGGGTGACCTCATCAATGTTTTCAAATATGTAAGGGGTGAGTGTCAGGGAGATGGAGTTAGGCTTTTCTCAGTAGTGACCAGTGATAGGACAAGGGGGAATGGGTGTAAATTGGAGCATAGGAGGTTCAAGTTGAATATTCGAAAAATTTTTTTTACTGTAAGGGTGACAGAGCCCTGGAACAGGCTGCCCAGGGGGGTCGTGGAGTCTCCTTCACTGGAGACATTCAAAACCCGCCTGGACATGTTCCTATGTGATGTACTCTAGGTGGCCCTGCTCTGGCAGGGGGGGTTGGACTAGATGATCTTTCGAGGTCCCTTCCAACCCCTAGGATTCTGTGATTCTGTGATCAACCCAAGATAACTTTATTTACGGTCAGATATATTATTTCAGATAGCATTTCACATTCTGCTTGGAAGACCTAATCAAAGTTACATTATTATAAACATTAAAATAAGAAATCTCAAGATTGTTTCTCAATATTTTGTACTATCTATTATTAAAAATACTATTTTGTTCTGCATTGATGCCTAGGAAAATCAGCTGCAGTCCAGTACCAATTTCTGCATGATACAGTGTGGAACATTATCAGCTTTTAGAAAAAGTAAAGAGTAAATAAAAGTAATTATTAGGAACTTTCATTTGCACTGAGCAAAAGGATAATGAGCAATGTCTTTAAATATGAATTACTGGCTATTAGAAGTACTATGACCTCAGGATAAAGATCAGTTAAGTGTCCTTCTGGGAAATCTGGGATAAACAGGCAGTTCCTCAAGGCATGGATCTTCCTGTGAACACTATAATCTTTCCAGAAACTTCCTGTGAGAATTTGATGAGGCTACCTCTAATCAAGGTAGTTAAATGTCTTAAGCAATGTCAGACTACATGGAGCTATTCCTGTGCAAGTACTGACACAACTCTCCTACTACTCATTACTGAGAATTTCTGAGCATATCCTGTCACTTGCTGAGAACCTCAAACCCGTTTTGTGTCAATGTGGAGGGACCAGTCTTCATTTTCACAGTAACTGTGCTGCTCCTTGAGAACCAGGTCCTTCATCATGCCAGGTTTGCCCCTTCTTGCTATCCACTTGAAATCCTGTTTTCTCCAATATTAGAGGACAATGGCATATGAAGCCATAAATCTCAAGCCATGAAAGCCTGTCATATTTATTTTTAAAGTACATTTATTTTTCTTGCATAAAGTAATTTAAAAATTAATTTAACTCTACTCCATCACTATAAGATTCTGATTTCAGCAGGCATCTTCACATCTGTCCAGAGCTGGCTGAAACTGCAGAGGGTGTAAGAATAACAATTTGGATACAATAATAGTGAAGCTCTGGCCCCCTAGAACTCCAAGTGTAAGCCTCAGCTCCGCTGATCCTGCTATATGCTCAGGCAGCCAGAATGCTCTTGCCTGTCCTCATGCTGGATCTTTTCTGAAGTGGCTATGCCATCTGCAGCTACATGAGTCTCAACCTGAATTGTCATAGGAAAATATTTTGAATGACAAATGTAGGGGCAAATCCTCACTCTGTTAATGCTACTGGGACTTTTCTATGTTTCTTCTGGCAGCATACTCTGCATGTTGTCTGTTCTGCAATCACATTCTGGCCATAGATTTGTAAAGTCTGAAAACAATGGCTTATGGCTCGAATGTCTATGACCATTCACGTGAGGAAGAAAGCATCCTATATCTTGTTATCTTCTCCCATGGAGTTAGAACCACGGCAGTGTTTTCCTGTCAGTGTTTTCATACCTGTGCCAAGCCCTTAGTGGATAATGCAGATGCTGACGACATCCTGTAGCACCCAAAAAACGAATAAGAAAGGATGACATACAGCTACCATACCTGTGGCATCTTAAGTACAAGAGTTTGTACCCATAAGAAATACTATTTTGGGAGATGTCAACACATGTCTGTGGAAATGCCAGCCTTCTGTGTTTTACCTTGTTGCCTCAACCCCATTCCTGAAGTCACAAACATGTAGCCTTGGGCTAGGTTCCTCAGCACAAGCAATACAAGGGATCTCTTTCAGCTTTGCATATAAAAATAGAAGTTGGAAATCCATCTGGGTTCTGGGAAGTTGCCTGGTTGAGGTCTTCTTTCTTTGCCATTGGATTTTCTTTACTGTAAGACAGAAAATGCAGCAGATGATGTGGAAAGATACTGTCAAGTCCTGTATCCAAAGCAACACCAGTAGCACAGGGACACTTGGAAGTGCCCCTCGCAAAATCTCAGCTCAGACATGCATTCTGGCAGGCAATTGTAAAAACAAACATTTGCTCTTGCAAATAAGCTACTGAAGTGGCCAGCTTAAACAATTGAATAGTTGTGTCTGTGTAGAACAAACATGGAAAATTATTCTTTTTCATTCTGAAAATACACCAGAATCTTTCATGAGGAAATTTTAATTTTGCTTTTTTTGTGATTTTTGAATGCTGGATCTGCAGCCAGTCTTGTGAATCCATGTTCCTCATGCTTCAGTGATAATACAGTCTGTAGATATTGTTAGCATGCCATTTAATTTTATTCATTCACTCAAGGGTAATTTCTGCTTTCATTAGAGTAAAAGTCTATAATTTAAATAGCTAAAGTTGTTGCAGAATCAGGACCCCAGTGTAGTCTTTTAAAAATACATTCTGGCTTTGAACATTGAAAAAAAAAGGGCAAACTATCATTCAAAAATTAACTCCCTCATGACTTTCTTGAAAAATCTTGAGTCAAAACATATGTCTTATCTGAGTTAGAATCATACATATGTAAAAATACAGCATGACACAAACACATAGAATGGGCAGAATGCCACATTCTTTGGCTTGCCTTTATTTTTAGCTTGTGCCACATTGTTTAAAGGCATAATTATTCTAAGAAATATGCGATTTTTTCTAACCTATTTTGGAACTGAGTCCATAGAAAACTTCACTGAGACTTCTGTGGAGCCTACCAGCTTTCTTCTCACTCCCTTTTTATGTCGGAGAAGATCCTAATCTTTCACGATGCCACTTCTGGCTGGCTGAGACCTGCCTTCGCTCATTGTCAAGGTGGCTCTGCAGAGAATCTCCTCCACTGCTGATGCCTTCTAGAAATAGATTCAGACAAAATCATCTTCTTTTGTGTTTGGACCAGATGACAAAAATTGAGTTGATTGGAATATTTTCAGAGGAATGTATTTTAGGTGGAACATGCTGCTTAGCTAAATCTTTTCACAAGGACACAATAACTCACCTTTTTTTTTTTTTTTAAATTTTTGTCAGAATAGCATTCTGTTCCCAATTTTAATTTGAAAATAGGAGACAGAGAGGCAGAAAGTGGGAGAGAGAAGAATAATAAAACCCCTCACCTTTTGAATTCAAAGGCGGATATTTCACAAAAGGACTGGAATGTATGTGGCTTTTGTTCTGAAGTAGGTAGTACACAGGAAATGAAATGGTGTTCTGCCTGGTTCTGCCCCATTCTGAGGAATACAAACTTCTCTTGAGACACTTAATTTGTTGTTGTTAATCTCAGAACTATTTTAATTTGTCTCCTCACCTTTGCACCCCTGCTTGTGCATCTGTCTGCAGGCCCTAGCTGTGGTTTTCCCTTTAGAATAAGCTAAAATTGGTCATTTAATGAAAGCCATCAATCTCTACTTTGCCTACCAGATGGAGTGCCTAAAGGCTTTGTGCTTGGCCAATGCTTGTATTGCCCATTATCCAATTTATCACTCATTACCAGGAGAATTTACAACTGGAACATGCTGGCTTTCTATCAGCTATGCAAACAGCGAGGCCCTGCTCACCACTGTGCAAGGTGCCCCATGCTGAGAGCCCCACCAACACTGCCTGCTGTCCTCAAGGGACTTTTCCCGTTCCATTGCAAGCTACATTTTACTGTATTTTTCTGATATGAACAGACCAAGAGAGATGAACTTTGAAATTTAACTTCTGGTTTGTTCCAGTACATTTTTAGGCCCTTTTTACTTTTGATTTTACAAGTACACTTTGTCCGCTATAAGTTAAGTCTAGATTTGTATTTACATGAATTTGCAGCCAGGAAAGGATCTGCTTTCATAGTTCTTTGGCAACTCCCTTTCACTACAACAATGCAGCTTTTGCAAGGCCTTCTTGAATGGCCTGCTGTACAGGCAATGACAGACACAGTGCAAAATACTCCTGCCAACCACTCTTATGTAAAATGATGTCGAGAAGATGAATGAAAGCAGTGCTGAGTGATCTGGTGGAAGTTTTTGCCTTCTGCTCAAAAAGTCAGAGAGGAAGAGTCTAAAAATGGTATGTCTTTTTTTGAACTTTCCTATCCTAATATTTTGGAATTTTATCAAAAAAATAGATTTTATGTGGTAGGAGGTGATTAAATGAGTGTTGGGACAGGTAAATGAATAATGAAACTTCATCCTGGTTGCAGAGAACTGCTGTACCCATTGAATAAATATTGGCATGAAGAGAAACTCAAAAGTTTGTGTGCAACTGGGTTGTATTTGTAGCCTGGTTTCCTAAGAAAATGAGGCTAAAGTAGAGTCTGTTTGTCTAGTCATCCATCTGTCTGTCAATCCTTCCCTTAATAGTTTATGAACCAGTTAATGAAATGTTTGTAGTCTTGCTTGAAAAGAGGATTAGGATATTAAAGGTCCAAGTATCTTACTAAACTTAATGATTACATGTAAAATAATTATGCTACTAGTCCTTCAGGACTCTACAGCATTTCCATAACACTACAATGCTTCCATGATTTTGAAGCAGTCATCCTTAGGAAATGCAACCACTGTCTTTACATCAGTGGAATATAACACACAGCCAAATAGTTGCAACACTTTGAGGTCTGATAACTTGTTAATTGTTGATCACTTAAGAATGAATTTTCTGGCAACAGATTTATTTTTTTGTGGCTGATGAAGTTTCTATGTGGCTTCCTCGGGACTGCAAGGGGGTTGGACTAGATGACCTTGAAAGGTCCCTTCCAACCCAAACCATTCTGTGATTCTGAGATATATAAAATTCATCATGCATTATACATTTATATGCATACATTTAGTCAAGAAATAGAAAAGGTATCAGACTTGGATCCTAAATCTTTATTTTTCAAATCCTCTTGCTCTTACATATTGCTCCAGTCCTGACCTGGTACTTCACAATGTCACTAAAGTAACTACTGCAGCAGTCTGGGAGCAGTGGTGTGTAGGAAACTGCTATATAAAATGTTGATTTTGTGACATCATCCTGGTGTTCCATTTTCAGGAAAATTGGAAATGGATCTGAAAAGGGTTGTAAAAATAAACGTAGTCTTCATCTTTATATACATATTGAAAGAACCCTCTGTCCTGGGTTTGGTTTAAGTTAATTATCACAAACAGTTGCTGTCCCAAGCAGTTGAGAAGGGCCATAGCTGGGAGAGGCCACAGCCAGGATAAACAAGCAAGCAAGCCAATGGGATATTCAATACCATATTGACATCATGCCTGCTCTAGAAGGGGAGGGCTGACTCGGGCCACAGGTGCCTGTTTTCAACTTGTTTCAGCATCTGGCTTCAATTTGCGGCCAGAGCATGGAAAGCGGTGTCTCAGGTACTAATAGAGCCTCATGGTTTCTATCACTCACTTTGTATAATGTTTCATTAGAATTATCATTGCTACTGTTGTTTTCTTCTCTCTTTGTGTTTCTATATTAAACTGTCCTTAACTCATGGGGTTTCACTGTTTCCTTCCTCCTGATTCTACTTCCCATTCCACAGGAGGTGGTGTGAAGGAAGGGGCTGTGGGGGAAGTGGTAGGCGAGTGGCTGCATGGTGTTTAGTTACTGGCAAAGGTTAAACCACAAAACCCCCCACATGTTACTACCATCCTCACTGGATAGTCAAGTGGAACTGAGCTTCCCATTTAAAAAATAACAAACAAACAAAACCCAGATAACAGGGATAAAACCGTCAGGCTTCTCTACAAAACAATTTTCCTATGACAAGAAACTTGAAGAAAGTACCAGGGCAGTAACAATTAAAATGAATGATTAAACCACTCATATTGTCTTCAAGCTATTAAGACAAAATTGTCATATTTTGAATGTGTAATTACATTTTAGAAAAGTTATAAATAAAACAGCAACACTGATCTCTCAGTTAGTGCATGAGCATGTGCCCATATTGATTGAAGAATATCGATGAGAGGGGAGGATGAGATTGTTCAGTGCTTTTAAGAGGTGTGCTTTCCCAGTCAGCCTCTCTGTGCATTCAGAAAGCTCACACATAGTTGTAAATACAGAAAAGTCACAGTTACAGACAAGCAATTTTGAAAACCAGGCCATTAATCTCAACTAAATGTCATTATCAGATATGAAAGAAGTCTTTTCAATTTATATAGAAGTATGTGAAGTTAAGAAAAGAGTTAGCTTAACCTTTGCAGTATGAATGCAGTCAACACTGACATACGGTGCCTAGCTAAGATGGATAAAATTGTTTACACAGGTAATGAGTGTGGGGGAGAGACACTCGGGCTTGTTGTCTGAAGACCGTTGGCTACGCCACAATCCATAATTATCATGTTATGAGAGCTGGGATGCAGTGTCACTGGACATAGCCCTATATGATAAGATTTTCAATGTGATGAACTGTGTTGGGTTTGTGTTGTGATACGTTTTGCTATATTTTCTCCTGCTCATCCTACCAGGGTGGGGGTGTATGAGTGAGCAGGCATCTGCTTGGTACTTTGTTGCCTGCTAGATGGGACTAAATCATGACATTAAGTCAGGCTTTTGTGCTACCCCTAAAGCAGCTAAAATGCTATTAGTCCCAGTTCGACTCAGAAAGCTTAGCTGTAATTTTGATGCCCTTCAGAGAATGATGTAAAAAGCCGAGAGCACTTAAAGCCCCAGGGCAGAATCCCCACCTACTTACAATAAACTCTTCAGAGGTTATTGAGAGCTAGCTAGATGTGAGCATTAGGTTATTACTGAGGCTATCTGATCAGCAGCTGCATTTTGGAGTGGTAGTGGCTGAATTCACTGCTCTGGGAATCTACAAAGAGGGAAGAGGAAAACAATGGAAATCCCCTTGCAAAGGAGGAGCACTAGCTAATCTAAGCTAATGCTGTGCCATGTTGTCATACAGAGCCCATCGTGGGCTGCATTCTTTTGGGAAGGGCCATAATATTTCAGGAGTGTTTCAAGCACCCTAGACATCCCCGTGTCAGAGGATCCTTCAGACACAGCTGAGGTTTGCTTAACTTTCCTAGCAAACTGAAATGCTTTCTGGCAGTTCCCAGCACTGGCAGACATCTGAATGACATCTGAAGTCCCTGTCATGTAGGGGCTGTTCTGAAAGCTAGAAGATACCTCGTAGTGAGCTTGTGTGGAAATCAAAGACACTGAAGTGGGTGTTTAAGAGCAAATCCTTAGTTTTGTTTTGTATCTGGGGACTAGAGTCTAATGAATTTCATAACACATGGGGAAGACTGTGGTGACTCACACTAGGATTGTGTTTTGTGCCTAAATTACATAAACACAGTAGGACATCCATATGGCTGAATGGAGAGAGCTATTTAATAACTGAACGCACAAATGAGATGCCCCTGATGGCAATTTTTACAGATTACTCCACTGATCTGCTGCCTAATGTCTTGGTGAGGTCTCTGCTACTGAAGCAAAACCAAAAGGGAAAAGTGACATTCAATCCCTTCTTTCTTACGTCTATCTTGAAGTTGAAGACCTAACAATGTCAACATTTTCTTTGGAACAGAAATAGTTCATGGAACTATTTTCCATGAGCTTGTCCTTTCTGCAACATATCGCCTGGCTAGTGGATGTGCTTTTTATTTCTTACAGTGTCTGAGGCTGGGATCAGAAGATAATTCAAAGGGATAACTTTGACAATGCTAAGATTTTCAGCAGAACTGGAAATCAGTGCTGAGAACTTGTGAAATTTCCAGGTCTTGGGAAAAGGTTGTCTGATGAACATTGAACTAGGTCCCTTGTGCACTTCAGTTTTCTAGTCTGATTTGTTATGCATGCAAAGCTTTACATACTAATCAACGTAATCAACAAGGCTATTGTTAGGACCATTACACCTGATGCTTGCAGGCATTCCTGCCTTAACTTCCAGTCTGTGCACTGCTGAGCATCAGTGTTTACATAGCACTAAGGTATTATAACTATGGTACACATGGTTAGTCATTAATTCTAATGATCTGTATGTTCTTTAGAAAGTCTGTTAAAAGTAGATTAACCTTTACTTTTGCCATAAAAAAAAAAGTAATATTGAACTCCCTGTAAAAGTATCACGAGAATTTCAAACTCCAAAAAGTTCATCTTTCTTTTCCAGATAAGTATCATCTATGAATACCTATGTTTACAGATATAAATGCATATCTCCATGTGGAGGATCAGCATTTTATACCTTTGTTTCACTGTTACCCTTTTTTTTTTTAAAGAGAAATATAGGTTCATCTTTGACTTTAATCTTCTCTTTCTTACAAAACAGTGTTTGTATCAGCTTTTTTTTTTCCCAATGAATTTGGAATTTCAAAGGGAATGTTCTTTCATTGCTTTGATAGTTTGGTATTATGGAGAGAGTTGCTTCAGGGTTATTTTGGTATTTCCTTGCTGTACGAAATGAATGCCCAGAATTCAACTGCCATAGTACCCTTAACTGTTGGGAGATAGTACAGCCCTTCCGGCTTTTGAAGGTGTGACAATCAACCAATTATTTTCTAGTGAAGATACTATCTTTTACCTGGTGTGGTGGATTTCTGCACTGAGTGGTAGGTTGTAAAGCAAGAGAAGATTTAGAAAAGTAAAGAATGCATTTGTACTTCCTGACTTTCCAGCTACAAAATTTTTTTTAAAGTGGGATTTTTCCAGATTTCACATAATTTGGGCTACACAATGTTCACCACATCTCTTACCCAAGTCCTCTGAAGTCACTGCAGCAAATGCTTATGTGGATAATTGTCCATGAAGGCAATTTAACAGCTGGAAACATAGAGGAATAACCAGTCCCTTGTGAGCAATAACCTCTCAGCAAAGAGAATTTAAAGCAATCTGCCAGTTCCTCAGTGGTTCAGCTATGAGCATGTTCTGGGGGAGTAATGGGATAGTTATAGTTGTATTATCTAAATGACACTCATAATGCCAGAGAAAATAGCTACTGCAGCTGCAGGGAGCCTTGCTGGCCACTTCATGCTACCACTCAGCTCTCCCTGTGGGACACAGTGGCCATCATGGGCTGGGCTTTCTCCTTGGCGACAGGACAGCTGTGCACTACCTCTCCCTGTGGAAGTCTATCAGTTCCCGAAATGGTACAAGGTATTTACTGCTTAAGATGAGGGGTCTGAAATCCTTTTACCTCTTAATCTGGGCTCCACTTCACTTTTCTTGAAAAAGCCTGTTAAATTTTGTCAAATGACATTTCCTCTTCAATTTCTTATAGGACTGTTTGTAACCTTGTCATTGATCTAGAAATTTTCAGCTTTGTGTTTTTTGTTTTGTTTTGTTTTAGTAAAAGAACTTCCATTTTATGCTAATAGAGTACTTGTATTTTCATAAATAATAGGTTTCTATTTTAAAGATTGAATGTGAAATAACTTTCAGGTAGGTATAAGTTTATGCTTGAATTTCCTATATGCAATTAAATTGTCAAGTTTGTTGGTACAGCAGAGAAAACAAAAATGGAAATTAGTTGCCAAAATTAGGAATATGTCAGAATTATAATGTGAGAAGTCTTGCTAGGCATGGTGTTTTTCTGTTGAATGTGAGGAGCAACTGATAAAATATCTTGACTAACACAGCAACTGAAGTCTTTCAGAGCTGCCTCACATTGATGGGGAAAACTCTACACCCCATTCATATTCTGGTTAATTGTTGTCTGTGACAGAAGTTCATACTGCTCCAGAGGGGTTACATTGCTGGTATGAGGCCTTAGACACTAGAAATCATTATAGCTATAGTATTCTCCTTGGAACAACTTCAATTTATATAATTTGAAGATCTGACATATAATGATACTGTTTTGTGTATTGTTTGTGTTTTAGAAAGTCTGAACAAATGAACAGATCTAAAAGAAAGATTTCATACTCTGCAGTAGAATTTACAATATTTTGTGAGTTGTCTGAGTTTCAGACAGGACAATGACAAGACCTGTGCCAAATTAAGGGAAGAACCAACTGAAGCCCTTTCAGTGAGAGGATTTACTGCCTGACTTGGTCTTCTGGTTAAATGAATCAGCAGTATCAGGTTGTCACCTGATTAAGGTCAGTAAGAAAACCACGTGATGACAGACAGATTACCTTTTCTACCTGAAATGTGGATGAAGGACTTCACACTGGCACTTATTCTCTTTCCCAGGTTCTGGGGACACTTGACTGAAATGCAAGAAATTACACCTCACTTCAGTCCTAGAGAGGCGGAGAGGACAAAATTGATGAATCTCTAGACCTTACCCAGAGCTGAAGCTGGGGATCCTTGCAGTGGCACCTTCTGCCCCTCTGTGCAAAGCTTGGTCAATGTAAACAGGAACAGATTGTTTAGGAGAGTTCAAAACCACAGCTTTAGCAACAGAAAGCAGTTTTCACTGAAAAATGCAGATACATGTCTTGATTCTGAAGGAGCAAAGTAGAGATTTTCCAGTTTGTTTCTCTGAATTTAGAAAAGTAGCTGGATGTTAGGCACATAAGCAATATTTTGAATCCTGTAAGGTGTCTTTGGGTTCCTTAAAATAAATTTAAAAAATGTAAAAAAAATTACATGATTTTAAAAGATTTGCCACCTGCTATGAATCACATTTATTACTCAGTTCTCAAACTGTCCACAAGACAAACAAGCAGTTGACAGCTTTCTATTGTTAATAAATAAGCATTGTATATTATTGTTTGACGTAAATGCAAATAGAGACAAAACTGATTATTGCAAAACCACTATGAAACACGGTGGTACAGAAAATTTGAGATGGGTTTTTGGCATTGGCAATTGCAGGTTTTAAAATTATGTTCAAACAGGTAATAGCTCAGAGGACAATTCACAGTACAGAACGTACTTTGTGTAGTACACTCATTTATTACTTGCTTCTGAGATTTTAATAGTTAGAACCAGGTAAGAAATGATACTGCCATTAATTTAAGGTACTTTTACTAAACAACAGGCATGAGAAATAGCATTTTAAAATTCTAAATTAAAAATAGTTAAGCACATATTTTAATAACTTATCTGTTGTGATTCTGACAAGAAACTATAATGAGGTGAGAGAAATATATTGGATTTGATTAGATAATGATAATAAATTAATATTTAATTTGGCATATACTTTAGACACCCAAAGTCTTTTTCTGGAAGCAAAATATTTTTTAATAACTTTGTACTAATTTTAGGGTTTCAAAGGTATCAAAGTACTTTAAAAATAAACATTCATTGTTACTAAGCAGCAGCTGAGAAAAAATAATTGGTATTGTAGTTGTGTGCTTTGCTGGTTTGCATTAGTGTGATGTGGCTTGAAAGAAAAGTCACAGATTTGTTTGAAAGGGACAAAGTCATATGAAGGTCAAAAAGTATTGTAGGTGCCATACTTAAAAAAAAATAACTTATAAGAAAGAATTCTGCATGCAGGAGATAGTTTACTGTTTATCATTCTTTAAATCCAAAACTTGGTTAGTGGTCATATAGAAATGGTTATGTTTAGACTCATTACCACTGTTGAAATTTCAGCCAGTATTTTAGCATTCAATAATTTCAATAACAAACCTAGTGACATTTCATACAAGTTATGAAAAAGATTAATTATTAACTAAGCAGAACATCATCTAAAGAATGAATTCAGCAATTGTTATATTTTGCTAAGATTTATGATGTTGTGCCATATAAAACTATAAAGGAAAACAAAATAGGAAAATAGTAACTATAAAAGTCTTTGTATGTTCCAATGAGCAAGTGAGATTAAGCTAAACCCAGGATTTTAGACAGCCAGGCTATCTTCCTTTCATGGTTACTTTTGGAATTTTTTTGCCAGGAGAGTTAAGCAATGAAAAATTAGTTATATAAAATTAAGACACTTTTGGTATTTTCATAAAAGAGTCTTTTTGGAACCACTCATGAATCCCCTGGCATAGAAGAGAGCTGCCCTCATTTTTTATAAAATCCTAGAATACAGAAAAAAGTGACCAAAATGCAATAAAAGAAAAACTTCACAGGAAAAGTGCTGTAAAAGGAAAATGTTTGTATTCCCTTTAAACATTGGGATACATATTACATACACAAATTAAAAATAAACCATAATTACTATTGGAGCAAAGACATCTTCTTTTAAAATATACAGCTAAAGAATAAACCAGAAAAAAAAAAAAAGGTACTGAAAAAAACCCGACCAAAAACAGAAAGAAAGAAAACATTCTGTCTTTCCTTTTCCTTTTTTTTTTCTTCTCCATCTCTTGTGGGTATATACTCTAGATTCTTTACACTTCTCTCTTAGTTTCTCATCTTCTTGATGTGGTAGCTGAGTGTGCAAATAGAGCTAGAAGGCTGTGTTTCAGCTTTTCATCAAGAACCTGACAGAGCCCTTGTTTGTCTCCACTATGTGTTGCTGGTGGGAAGAAATTTATCTTTTTAGATAGCATGGTGCATCTCAACTAGGCACTTGGGGGAGAGGCAAGGACTTTGCTTGGGAGAAGTTCATTATTTATATAGCACCACAGGTGTACATGGTCTGGTGCACTAAATCAGCAGCTACCTAAACCCCTTAAATGTCTGAGTGCATGGTATTGAAATTACCAAAGTGTCTGCTTTCTTCCAAATGCTGTTTCCTGTATACAGTGACCAAAATAGGCTGATGTGCAGCAGAATGTTGTATGGTTGTTCTTTCAGACCAGAGTAAGAGAACAGATGGATTCTGTAACAAGAAATACAAGTGTTTTACATTTTGTCCATTATTTGAAGTCACAAATATAAGCGTGTGCACCTGATTTTAGAAGGGCTAATGACCAACACCTCCCTGGATTCAGGAGGGACAACAGATGCTTGTACCTGTTGAAACAGGCTCAAGCTTCTGCATGTTGGACAAGAAAACTCAGTCCCTCTGAAAATACATTTTTACAGCTTTTTTCTTTTTTCCTCCATAAATAAACACATCTCAATTGTCTCAGACATATATTGCAGGGATTAGTTATCTTCTACACAGACAGCTCTCTGAAAACCTCATACCAATCTCAATGCTAGTACTGAAAGTGTTAGATACTGACTTCACTGATAGCTTAAGTGGTTATAAATATCTTTATTCTGTGGTAATTTAGCAGATAACCCTCTCCATTGGCTACCCACCTGAGCACCACTTGTGGCTCCAGGTGTGCTGGGTAGTTGGGGTAGCTTCTGTGCTGCTCATAGGTGTTACACCACCTTCCCCTGTGCTGAATGCTGAATTTTCACAACACCCACTGTACTTAAGTATACAAAATTATATCTATGCTTAGTTATAAAGTTGCTTCCATTTTCTTCAGTTATTGCTACTGTAACTGCACTCTTTTGAGTTTCATAAAGTAATATGTTTGGGACTAATTGAAAGACCTATATTATCAATCCCTGTATGAGGCTCAATTTTCCTTTTTTTCACATGACAAAAAAAAAAAGGGCAGAAAGTATATTATTCTTTTCATTCAAATATAACTTTGAAAGGTCAAGCAGCTTGAGATCTCTGTAGTATTATACCATGGTTTGGGCAAATGAGTAAGCATCTAGTTTCTTTCCCAATGAAGAAAGCATTTTTGTAATAGTTGTCTCTTACAGACTTGCTATCCATTGTACAGTGCAGAAAGCTGTCATTACTACAATATTTACTATTCTGTGAGTTGCAAAAATCTGCTGAAAAAAAAAAGGAGTATAGTAAGTGTTTCATCTTGTTACGAGTGTTAGAAGACAATTACTTTGACTCCATAGTGAGTCCTTAATAATTTTGTTCACAAGCAGTGTACAGGTGGGACCTGGGTCCTGTGCTGGTGCTTCACCTTTCCCATACAGTCTACTATGCTCCACGTGATCAAGTCCCTGCCAAATCTTTATGTGGTTCAGTTATTTCTTTATGTCCAAAACAGCAGTATGGCTATACTATGCTTTTTTACAATGGTGGATTTAAAAGTGTTTGGGGTTCAGTGGAATGATTTCCATGTTAGTGAAATGAGGCTAGGGACAGCACTAAGATTTGACAGAAAGTGGTATTCTAATAATACTTCCAAATCTATCACATACTAGGAAAATAGCATAAAAGCTTTATGTGCAGAAGGAAGGGAAGGATATCTGAAGCCCAAGTCACATCTGTTGCTTAAAACAGAAGACACACTGATTAGCACTGCCATGGCTCTGAATGGTGCACCACTTCCATATCCTGTTGCACTGCTGGTGGTGGGGCAAGCTACTGCTCACATGGAGAGAATGTATAGCAAGCAATTTGCTCTCCGAGCTCCTGTAGGAAACAGCATTTTGCTGAGTAGCACACTGAATTGCTGCAGGAGTAGTAATTTGGACATCAATGTTCATATGCTCGTCCTTCACCAGCAACTGAACAGGTACGGTCCAAAGACTCCTGAATACCTGCTCACAAGGCAAGTATACCGTATAAGGCATCTGTTTGTTTGGAGGTTTTAGACATTTACTTACATTAGAGAAATAAGGAAAATAAAATTCTTGCAGTATCAAAGAGTAAAGACACATGACACATTTAGGATTTTGGAAAAAAAAATATGGCCTTTGTAAGACTGTGTTCCCAAGAGAGAATTTGTTACTCAGGGATCTGCTGCTGCATGTGGAAATGGCCATTAGAGATTGCAGCTGTTATGGCTGCCCAGACTTTAGTGAATGATACATGAAGGGCAGCAAATCAACATCTTCTCCATTAGTTCATTATTGCTAAAAGAGAGCCCGGGTGCTATCTGTCTTCCAACTGCCAAGAGCACATTTACTCTTTTTGGATGGAATTTCCAAGCTGCAGAAATATGCTCATCAAAGGCTGGGGCAAATTTGTTTGCCATCTCCATCAATCTGAAATCAGTTAGATGTGTTTTTGTAAAGTGAAGCTGCTCATTATCATTTCCACCGGTGGAGACTGACAGTGTGTGACAGTTTGTTGTGATTAAGAGATACAATTTGGAAAGAAACCAAGGCTGTAAAATATTTTAAGTCAGCAGTAGAAATGTGAAAAAGCCTTTAAGTGATTGTGAAGAAATAACATTGGAGAGTCTCAAAAACTTTCTTCTGTATTTCAGCATCTGGAGACTCTATCACTGTTTATATTTCTAGGGGAGAATACAAACTTGGGCTCTCTGCTACTGTCCTGAAGATTAATGCTAAATATTTCAATACATTTAGAAGTTCTTTAGAACTTATATTTTGTACTAGCACAGGCTGTGCTTCACATTTGGCCTCTTCTCTTTTCTTTTCTTTTCTTTTCTTTTCTTTTCTTTTCTTTCTCTTTCTTTAAAATTGGCCTTTGAAGAAAAATACCAGCATGATACAATACTTTCTGCTGTAAAAAGACACAGTTTCCAAGGCTCCCAAGCTCTGCCTAATATGCTCTAGAATGGACCAAGAAAATTTGGTGTGTGAACTTACTGTACAGAGCAATGGGTGGTCTTGACACTGTGAGTCAGGATTGTACCAATTTACACACACACACAAAAGTAAAAAAAAAAAGTGCTACTATGCAACTATAATATTAAAGATATTGCCTGTTTATTTTCTGGAATTAAGCACATGGATTTTCCTATGCTTGTCATAAAATATCTACTATTTTATTAGATTTCTTACTTACACATTAGTATTTTTATTTTTTATCTTTATTTCATATTTTGGTTTTATTCTTCATTTACCTGTTTCTTTAGCTGAAATGCTATGAGTCCCTTTCACTGTTTCTTGAAGGTAGAGAACCGTTCCAGTCTTTAATCTTGTCTTCAGACTTCTCTTTTGCCCTGATGCTGTGCTACCTGACTTTCCACTTCACTGAAATTATGTCAGTCCTCTGTGTCTTCGGCTTCATGAATTTGTAATTTAGCCCTGGAAGAGGTCAGAACTGCATTATACATCACAGCTACCAGTCATTTGGGTTGACATGAGAAGAGACAAATCTGGGTGCAGTTCATAGACTCAGCGTTAAGCAAACTAGATATTTTTTTTAATTTTTTTTTAGGTAATGTAAACTTAAATTTCCTTCTGTGTTTCTGACAAGTTATATCAATCCCCTTTAGGGTTTTCAGGTGGTTTTGTCTGCTTGACGTTGGCTATGTATCATAACTGCTGTGCGAATGGGCTACTTGGGGCAGCCAGTGTTAGCAAGGAAAACTTAGTTTCATCCACATTGGTATAAAAGTATATTTAAACAAAAGCTAAAGCTAACGACATTCAAGAAGGGATTCTCCTTGACATTCAGCTTTTTGCCCTAAACTGGGTCCTGAATTAACTCCCGGGGGTAATAAGTATGATTGTGTTTAGACTCAAAGCCATTGAAGGCTCTGAAGTATTGTATAGTA
Source organism: Chloroceryle aenea (assembly GCA_013399075.1). NCBI lineage: Eukaryota > Metazoa > Chordata > Aves > Coraciiformes > Cerylidae > Chloroceryle > Chloroceryle aenea. Next base: position 21,036 of record VWZY01001545.1, on the reverse strand, counting down.
ATTACTTGTTCATAGAGTTTGCTAATAAAGCTTATGTTTGTTGAATCAGGACCTGTGAAATTAATTGATAGGCTTGAGCTGGGAGTATTTTCATTCCCTCCCAGACTTTTTATTAAGCCCTCAAAATTTAAATCTATATGAAATTGAGAGTTGGTTTGAAGCAAAGCATATGGAAACAATGTAGATTAAAAAACCCTGTAGTTTTGAAAAGTCATGCCATTAGGTTTTGGAATAAGCTATTTAGAATCCTGCAGCTGAACCATGATCCCTGGAGAGCTTCAAAGATAGCTGGTGTCTTCAGTCCCCAATTTATCCCACCTAATTAGTCCCGCTCCATTTAACCCAGGAGGGAGCTTAGTCATCCTAGGTTTTATGCCAAGACAGAAGAGAGAGAAGGGGATTCCTAAACACCTAATTCCCTAACTAAACAGCACTTTGTAAATTCAGGGGAGAAGATCTTTTTAAAATAGAACAGTTTATCTATAATGTATAACTATTATGTCATTAAAATAACTCACACTGCTGGTGATTTGATACAAGAACAGGAGATCACCTTAGTTTTCTGTTAATACATCTGGTTTTGTATTTTCAAATGAATCAATGGGTGCTCTACTGAAGTATGTATTAAAGACATCAATTCATTAATTTAAGATCAGATGTTCAGAGGTGTTTAGATGGTTGACTCCTACTGAAATCAGTAGCATCTAGAAGTTCTGGACCTTTGTGTTTAACAAGTTCTATAAAAATCAACCTTTATTTGACAGCATATTGCATGTTATGTTCATATAAGATATTGCATAAATAATAAAAGTCTTAGTCATATAATTTTTATTCTTTCTCTGTGACCATAAATCACATATACCCAGAACAAACCTGTTTCTTACCCTTCAAAAAAGTTATTAGTCTGAAGAATGCCAACCGAACAGTCAAGTTATCAACATGCAATACAGTTTACCTTGAGAAGGCTCTTGTGAAAGCCTCAGCAGGTCATTTGGATACAGGCAAACTGCTATATTCAGTTCCAGCTACACAATGAGTATGGTGTTTCTTTGATTTTGGGGTTGCTTTACTCAGCATCATCTTAACTTCTTTATTAATCTTCCCACTTTTCTGGTTGAAGAAAACACCAGAAAACCCTGTGCCTGTCAGCTGCCTTATACTTGAACAATTTAAGAAAGAAGTGACACCGGGAATTTGCCCCGTCCATTAAGAAGTTTAATGGGAGAAGAAAACAGTTTGTCACCTGGAGACAAAACTGATTTCCATGTATTTTCTTACAAGGCAAAACCAGTTCTCACCATGCCTGGTCATATGCAAAAGAGCAAGAAAAGGAGAAGAAAAAAAAAAAAAAAAAGTCAACCTAATGAATCACATAGCTATTTCTCTTCTAGGTCTTTCCTGATCAAGGTCAATAACACTCACAGAGAAGCAAATGACTCTACAGAAATGGTGCTTTACTGGCACAGTCCATAGCTTTATTTTCAAGCTTTATAACTCTTGCTTTTTGAACTCTTTTAACTTGCCTTATGCATATGTTCATCGCTTTACCTCAAAGCCACTACAGTAAAACTTCTGAGATGCAGCTGGGGAAGATGTAAGAAAGCATAGCAAAAATTATTACCTTTTTAAGTCATTATGATTTTTAAAGACATTTTACAAGTACCAGAATTTGCCAAAAAAATCCTAAGAATGGAGAAGATCCTATTGGATTTGCTCAAAACATAAAAAAGGGCTTTACATGTAGACTGTTTTATGCTACAAAATGAGGTAGAATCACACAGAGACAGCTGCATCAATTTTCTGGTTTTGTCTGTACAACTTTCACACAAGTTTCTGCTTCTTTTTCTCCAACCTAAATCTACTGCAAAATCCTTAGACAAGAAGACATCCTACTTATTAAGAACTTAAACTTGGGGCTATTAAAAAATCTAACAAAATCCCAATCTCCCTTTCATTTATTAAATTCTAATTTAGTGTTTCTTACATATTTGTTATGTTTATTGTGTTCATACTGATTGTTTTTTTATGTCTGTTCACACCTTTAATATATCAGCTCTATACTCATGTAGCTAATGCCTACATGCAATTTGCCTTCTAATCTAAACCATCATGCATGAATGATGTCTATTTGAGAATTAACTTTAAGAGGAAATATTTTATTTTTTTATTATTATTGATTTGTGTGTCTTTCCACAAGATTAATTTCCTATTAGGTTCTGAGCTGCCTATGTGTTATTCAGATTCCTAGATTTATCACTAAATCTACATCCCCCAGGGACTCTACCTCATTTTGCCTCATATGAGTTGTTAACCTACAGTCATGTCATATATATTCTGCAGCTTCACCAACTTAATCAAAGGCAGCTTGACTACTTATTAGGAACTGTTGTAAATGTGTCTTGTCCAGAAATCACTTCCTCTGATAACAGAAAATGTCTGAGCTATAATATCAAAATTTAGTAAAGATGAATAATTTAGTCTGCATCTGGTTTGCAAAAGTTGTCCTCACTTTTCAGAAGTCTTCTGTAAAGAAGCTTCATGTTGTGTAAAATGATAACCTAAATATGCTGTTGTGATGTGAAAAATGGATGTCAAAGCGATGTGTTCATTTTTTGGGTACACTCTAGACTTTATGCAGCTCTATTGTGTTAAAAAGTGACATTATGTAAAAGAAGTGAGTGTAATTAGCATTTTAAAGGCCCCGTGTGTCATGCAAGTGATATCAAATGGCCTCAAAATATTTAAGATTCAAACTCAATACTTTCAGTGAAAACTGGAGCAGTTTTAATTTATTCTTTTAGCTTCCATATAAGGTTACTTTTCAGAAGTTGATACTATTTGTAGTGAGTATTATTCTAAATAAAAGCAGTTAATTTGTCTGTTAAAGTAATAATCTCTTGTGGGTGTATGACTGCATAGATGAGGCAGTAGATTGTAGGTTTAATTTGTTTTATTATTTTGTTTATATTTCAATTTAACACATTCCGAAGACATAAAGAAATGGATGCATGGTGAATCCTCAGTGGAACAGAAAGCTGCAAACATTTGAATGTCTGCTGGTTCAAAATAGAAAGGAAAAATAATTTTCAAAACTTCACACGATCAGAATTCTGATACACTTACAAAATCTCAATTTCACAGTTGAAAAGTTGTTTCAACTTTTAAATTATCTAACATGAAATATATGCTCGTTTTTAATTAGTATTTCTTCAATAAAACATTTCTTTTTCTTCCTGACTTGCATTTATAAGTGTTGCATTCATTATCCTGCTGCTGTCTGAATATAATGTTCAAATAAGATTCACATGGAATGAAAGTCAGAACCTACTTCAAAAGAAAACATGAACAAAATTGAAGACTGAAATGAGTTAATGTAAAAGCAAAACATTTGCAGGAAGTTGTAATAATTCGTATGCACAGTGTGAGATTTTAATTTTTTTTTCCTTCTTTTTCTGAAGACCTACCACATAAATTGAAGAATATTTAATGAAGATTAAATATGGTTTATCTTCTTTTTGGGTCTCTGGAATATTTTCTGTTGCATACCAACATGAGTCTAATCAGATTACTGTAAAAGCCAAGTCATGCTGATATCAGTGGGAAAAGCTTCCATTTTGGTTTTGAATATTTAAGAAAGAAATAAAATTTCCTTTCTACATAAAGCCTTAGGGAATCTCTTCCTGCTTCCCTTTCTCCCTCCCTTTCTGCCTTTCTCCCTGAACTATGCAGATTTCCTGTAGTCCATCTCTTNTGGAATTTCTTATCATCCTAATTTAGGAAGATTTTCCTTGAAAACCCTTGATATTTCTTGATCTTTATTTCTGATCACTTATTCTATATCTGCTTTATGCCCTTAAGAAGCTTGACACTTTGAAGACAGAATTAGAATTACACATACAGAATTATCATAGAGGGTTGAATAGACCTTTGAGATCATCAAGTCCAGCCTAAGATCTGACACCACACCACCTAGCTAGAGCATGTCACTAAGTGCCTCATCCAATCTTTTCTTAAACACCACAAGGGACGGTGACTCCACCACCTCCCGTGGCAGGCCATTTCCATTTCTTTTAGCCTTTAATGTTTTTCCTTTTTCCATTCTACTCATGTACTCAAGTTTCCCGTTTTATAATCTTTCATTCCAAAACACAGCTGGATGAATTCACCCCTAGGTCAATCTCCATATATAGTGAGACAACAAACCTTAACCAACAAAGAATGATCTCCTTGCTCTGAGCAAAACTAAATTCTTGTATGTCTTCAGTCATGTTATAGTACTGCAGTGTTTAGGAAGGGCACCCAAACTAGATGTGAATTATCTATTTTGAGCATGAATCATGGAACAACTGTAGTTCCCAATGCTTTCTGATTTTTAGAATCTTTTTTCAGTTTTTGGGCTGTGACACAGGCCCCTTTCTAGTGCTTTTAGCTTACTGGCAACATATTTCCTTCTTCCTTGTTTCATTCAGGGAAGGAGTATCTGCAGTGTTAGTGACCAAAGGGCATACTCATGTTTGCAGAGTGAAGAAAATGGTTGCTCTGGAAACAGGTAAAACTAAGTGATAAACAAATAAAACAGGTAATTCAGTTTGGAAGGAATATCTGTGAGTCACTGTTTGTGCTTGATCCTGTGGTAAGTGTAACCCATACATAGGTAAAAAGCCTTGAAATCATTCTGAAAATCTCTGCTTTAATGACAAAAGGAAAACTCTTCTATTTTCTAACATGTAGCAGATACAGATGACCTCTTTTTATACTACTTTTTTTCTGAGAAGCTCTAACATCGCCACTATTTGTATCAAGGCTTTGAAATTTTACAGGAAGTTAAAAAAAAAAAGGTCTTCTCTTTTCCCTATGAAATTCTGTTTCAATTTAGCGGAGATGTCACCTATGAAAGCAAATCACTGGCCCCTGTANAATATATGCTCGTTTTTAATTAGTATTTCTTCAATAAAACATTTCTTTTTCTTCCTGACTTGCATTTATAAGTGTTGCATTCATTATCCTGCTGCTGTCTGAATATAATGTTCAAATAAGATTCACATGGAATGAAAGTCAGAACCTACTTCAAAAGAAAACATGAACAAAATTGAAGACTGAAATGAGTTAATGTAAAAGCAAAACATTTGCAGGAAGTTGTAATAATTCGTATGCACAGTGTGAGATTTTAATTTTTTTTTCCTTCTTTTTCTGAAGACCTACCACATAAATTGAAGAATATTTAATGAAGATTAAATATGGTTTATCTTCTTTTTGGGTCTCTGGAATATTTTCTGTTGCATACCAACATGAGTCTAATCAGATTACTGTAAAAGCCAAGTCATGCTGATATCAGTGGGAAAAGCTTCCATTTTGGTTTTGAATATTTAAGAAAGAAATAAAATTTCCTTTCTACATAAAGCCTTAGGGAATCCCTTCCTGCTTCCCTTTCTCCCTCCCTTTCTGCCTTTCTCCCTGAACTATGCAGATTTCCTGTAGTCCATCTCTTTTCTCCAAACACCCACTGCATCATATCTACTTTGGGAGGAGTATCTTTTTATAGAATTCCGTATTTCTAGGGTTCTAGTTATAAAATCTGTGGATAGCCTACTGAATTATACATTTTGTTCCTTTTTCTTATTCCTTTACTAACATTCTGGCTTTTAACTACAGTATACTTTACACTAACCTCAAGATGGCTGAAAAAACCTGTGAAGTTTAAAAAGTGTTTCATGATAGTCAGACACAGAGAATATTGCACTAGTAGATACAGAAGGAATTTCTACATTTTTTTTTTTTTTAAAAAAAGCTTTTTAATTTTAACTGCGGGTTTTACTTTTTCAGCAAAATGGGTTTTTCAGTCAGTCATGATAAATCCATGCTTTTATCAGAATCTGAAAGAGAAAATAATTTCTATTGCAATTTCAATTATATAATTTTTAAAGATTTCCTGCATTACAAAAATAGTTTTCTGCAGGTTTTAATAATCTGCTTACTATGTATCATCTATAAAAATTCAATCTCAACGATGGCTTTTGTTGAAACAGACATAAGTCTTTTCTATGGAATTTCTTATCATCCTAATTTAGGAAGATTTTCCTTGAAAACCCTTGATATTTCTTGATCTTTATTTCTGATCACTTATTCTATATCTGCTTTATGCCCTTAAGAAGCTTGACACCTTGAAGACAGAATTAGAATTACACATACAGAATTATCATAGAGGGTTGAATAGACCTTTGAGATCATCAAGTCCAGCCTAAGATCTGACACCACACCACCTAGCTAGAGCATGTCACTAAGTGCCTCATCCAATCTTTTCTTAAACACCACAAGGGACGGTGACTCCACCACCTCCCGTGGCAGGCCATTTCCATTTCTTTTAGCCTTTAATGTTTTTCCTTTTTCCATTCTACTCATGTACTCAAGTTTCCCGTTTTATAATCTTTCATTCCAAAACACAGCTGGATGAATTCACCCCTAGGTCAATCTCCATATATAGTGAGACAACAAACCTTAACCAACAAAGAATGATCTCCTTGCTCTGAGCAAAACTATATTCTTGTATGTCTTCAGTCATGTTATAGTACTGCAGTGTTTAGGAAGGGCACCCAAACTAGATGTGAATTATCTATTTTGAGCATGAATCATGGAACAACTGTAGTTCCCAATGCTTTCTGATTTTTAGAATCTTTTTTCAGTTTTTGGGCTGTGACACAGGCCCCTTTCTAGTGCTTTTAGCTTACTGGCAACATATTTCCTTCTTCTAGATGCCATTTGCTGAAAATGCACATATTTTCCATTGCTCATGGATTACAAATTGCAAATCACTGGTTGTAGCAGCACTAGTTTTCACATCTTTAAATAACAACCTCTGGGATCCACATATACATGGTTTCTTTGTTTTTACAAACACAATAACGCCGTTTTAGAAATGGATTTTGATAAATTGCAGTTGATGACAGATCTGATGAAGACTTCAGTATTCCAAAGCTACTCTAAAAGAGGAAAAAGCTGGTTATTTTCTCCTATGTCACTAGCTTGAGAAGTAATGGACTTTAGTAAGAGACCTTCTGGTTAGATATTAAGAAAAGCTTTCTAAAAGCGGAGACTGTGAAGCACTGGCCATAGTCTCATTACAAAATCTGCAGAACACCCTCACAGGAAACCTGAAGAATAATCCAGGCAGATGTCTGTTAGGTATGGTAAGGGTACTGTTGATCCTGCCTTGTAGTAAGAATGTAGGCTTGATGATCTACATCTCTTTAGTGATTTCAGTTGTGGCAATTTTCTTTCTAGGTTCTAGAGCTTGGTAATACAGTAAGCATTTTCACATGCAGAAGAGTGTCCTCACAAAGGAGCTATAAAGTTAGAACTCTCTTTACTTAGAGGTGATATTTATCTCACTGCACCTAAGAATGACTGCTGGCATTGGCATATCCTGTTAGAGAGGCCATTTATTGTATCACAGAATCACTCAAATGTTGTTTGGAAAAATACCACTTGATGTCAACATGATACTTTTCTACATTATAGAACAATTCTAATGAAATTAGGTAGTATACTGGAGTAATTATATAAAGCAACATAATGTTTTGCTAGTAACCTTTTTGTACAAGACACTTTTTGCAAAAAGACACAGTGTCTTTTTGGGGCTTGGGTTGTATGTTTTTTAAATACGTAACTGTCATAGGCATGCCAGCAAGATGTGTGAATACAGGTCCAGTCTGTCATATCAATACAACATTTCTCATGTAGATAAACTCTCCAGCTGACAAAGACCATACATAAATCCTTTAAGGTTACATTACTCCTTAACCTCTCTGAAAAGTCAGATTTCTCAAAGAGCTCTTGTGGCACCTGGACAGAGTACAATGTAGAAATTCCTGGTGTCACCCCATAGAGCATCCCTTCCTCATCAGTTATCCTGAGAGCTTTTGGAAGGCAGAAGCAAATGAGCTTAATGTGGTGCTATCCGCAAAGCAAAATTTCTTCCTAAATCAATTCTAGTGTCTAGGAGAGGTTTTGTTTCAAAGCTGTAACCTAACAGCTGATTTGATTGTGTCCCACCTTGTAACTTGTAAACATGCCCTTGGGTAATCCATTCACCATTCCTCACAGAAGGTTTACTGCAAAATGTGAGAAAAGTGCAATCACAAAGTTTTACACTCAGCGAAGTGTCACACTCAGCAGACAGTTGTTATTTTCTGCCATGTTTATAAAGTAAGAACAATAAACCTAACAAAGTTATGTCAAATTGGAAGATATGTTAAATAAGAAATTTTTGGAAGTTTCCTCTTTGATAAAAGCAAATAAATTGCAAAAATATTCACAGATTAAGTCTTCAGAATTTTATTTTCTGTTGGCCTGAATGTTAATAGAAATATTTGTGGAGTTAACACATCTATACATATGCATATACATTTAATGTGTATGAATATATTTGCATATATACACATACATGTTCTTGTGTGTATATATATGCCCNCTTAAGAAGCATGAGATCAGTCTTAGCAAGGAAGAGTCATCCGTGTTACTGAGTGTATAACCTTGGCCCATGCAATGAACCACAGCTTCCCTCCTTATTCCTGCTTGCATTATGCCTCCATACAATGGTGCAGGCTTTAGCCGCAGGATTACCTGGGTTGTTTTTCCAAGTGACTTGAACCCATTCACAAAGCAAGATGTGTACAAGCTGGAGTAAAATTAATGTTGATCCAACATGTTACATAAAACTTCAGTTTACCCTAACTTCAGAATGCCTGACTTGACAATATACATAACTTTTAATTCTGTTTGCTTGTAGGCCTATGTAAATACAAAGGTGCAACAAAATATGAAAAATATCTTCTGGTATCTTTCTAGACTTTGCTGAAGTGACAGTAGAAGGCATCACAGGTGTTCAGTTCTCATTCTGTTTTAGAAATGTCATGAAAACTGCAGGAGGAGAAGTTCTGAAAGGCAGCTTGTTGAAGTCTGATTCTTTTCTTCTCTCAAGTTTCTGAACTAGTAGTAGGTTATTTTATACTTACATCCTTTGGAAATTCTTTTGACTTTCTCCGAATACTGAGCAGTTGGCAAAGATGATCTCAGGAGTGGAAGGACAATTGCGCTTTCAAGGTTTCTTTTATCCCAGTCTAAAAAAGTTGTTTACCATTCAAGTGGATTTAACAAAACACACTAACACGGTTGATTATAAAGATACCATTTAATAGGATCATTTTCAATAACATAACTAAAACCTTTATTATAGTTAATCACATAAATCTGCTGTAAAAGTTTAATCCGTTTAGACTTTCTGCTGTTGGCTGATTCAGAGGTCCTAGGCCATCTGCATAGTTCACTGTAATGTAGCAGGTTAGAAATTTGTGTAGACATACTGCAGCTATCCATTGACTTAAAGTTATTTTCATCCTGGTGGACAATAAGTTATCCACTGAACAGCAATATGCCCTTATGGCCAGGGAGGTCAGTGGTATCCTGGGGTTCATAAAGAAGAGTGTGGCCAGCAGGTAGGCAGTGCGCTTTCCCTCCCCCTCTACTCTGCACTAGTAAGACCACATTTGCAGTACTGTGTTCAGTTCTCATCTCCACAGTTGAAGAGGGACAGGGAAATACTAGAGAGAGCCCAATGGAGGGCTACAAGGATGATTAAAGGACATCTCTCTTATGAGGAAAGGCTGAGAGCCCTGGAACTGTTTAGCCTGGAAAAGACTGAGAGGCGATCTTATTAATGTTTAGAAATACCTGAAGGGTGGGTGTCAAGTAGAAGTGGCCATACTCTTTCCAGATGTGCCCTGTGATAGGACGAGAGGTAATGGTAGCAAGGTGAAACGCAGAAAGCACCACTCAACATGAGGAAAAACTTCTTCACTGTGAGAGTGACAGAGCACTGGAACCGGCTGCCCAGAGAGGCCGTGGAGTCTCCTTCTCTAGAGACTTTCAAGAACCTCCTGGATCTGTTCCTGTGTGGCATGCCCTATGTGTTCCTGCACTGGCATGGTGGTCAGAGTCTGTGATCTTCAGAGGTGTCTTCCAATCCCTGCCATTCTATAATTCTATGATTACTTTTCTCCTAGATTTTTGATTGACTGGGTGATCCTTGTAGAATGAGGTTAAGAGGTTTTCTTTCAGAAGAGAGATGCACATAACTTCAAACTATAGACAGATTTGGAGAACCAGGCTGATACCCAATAGGATTATAAAGGCCCATAAAATAGACTCTACTAATTGACAGAAACATAAAAACATCTCAGATGAAAACTGATGTCTCCTTCACTGCCTATGCATCCTACAATCTCAAGTCTAAAAGAGTCAGAATAAGCATGTGAAAACCTTGTGGAGAATATCAGTGCATACCATCCTCTTGCTAGCTCGATTTATGAGAAATACCTGAAGGGTAAAGCAAGGCGTAGGTAAACTGTAGGTACCTAAATCCTGAGCTGGAAACTAAACACACTACAGCCTTCCTTCCAACTGCAGTCTTATGAGGGAAACGTCTGGGCACCTTAATGTGCTGATCATCCCAATTGTCATTTTGCCTCCTCCTTTGGGGAGACCTTTGAAGGGGTCATTTCATACACTCAACCTCAAGGAGTGCAGGAGATCCTGTGCTGCTGAGAGCTAAAATTCCCTGAACATTATATCCCTCAGAAAGGGATTTATAACAGCAACTGGATGATGTGGGACACCATGTGCCCACCACTATAAAAAACTAATGACCCTTGTCTATGTGCTGGGTGTATATATATATATATAAATGCATAAATATATTCTGGTCTGAAGTATAAAGTCAGATATTTCAGGAAAAGCAACAATGGTGCAGAAAACCTATACTTCCTGTCCTTGGCTTTCATGCATGAGCAACTAGCCATGGTTGTGCTACTGAAGATCCTCAACTCCTTTTTGTCCCTCAAATTCAATTTGAGAAGATCCAGACTGGACAGATTATTTGCAACGTGTGTTTAAGAACAGATCAAGAAACCAGTTGGCATCTGGCAGAACTGAGTTAGAGGTGCTAACATCTAACCGGATCTGCCTCATTCATAGTCCTTGGTGGTTTTATACCATCAAGTAAAAAGGAGGACCTGAGATTTAGGGGTCAGGATTTCCAATCTAGTCCGAACATTCTTGGTCTCCTTTCATAAGACTTTTTGGCCTGTGTGTATGTTTCAGCATATGTTGATCTCATTGGCCTTAATAGGATTAAACACTGACACATTTAATTTATCACTGTGAAACTGGGGTTGCAGTCAGGAGCATTTATATTGATTTCCACTGGCATCCTTCTATCCTGTGATCCAGACATACATGGGCTTTTTTCACAAAGTCTTTCCTTTCCTTGACTACCTTTTGCTGAAACAAATTACCTCAACCCTTATAAAGCCCAGCATATTTTTGTCATAAGTCTAAAGGGAGAGAAGGTAGAAGTGCTCATTTCAAGTTTGAGTTGGTTGGTTTGCCAGATTACAGATCTCTGCAAAACTGATTGTTACTGAAGATTTCTTGCAAGAAGACTATTTTTTAGAAATATTTCTCATCCAACCACAAACACATTCACTTTTGGTTTCTTTAGATAAGTGGTTATCTGAGGTTAACAAATAACAGTGTAATTAAATAAACCATACAGGGTACATAAATTCCTTCTGGGGAAAGAGGGAGATTGCAGAACATGAGCATCCAAGTCTAATCACCTATGAAAGATCTAGACCCATCTAGTGCTTTAGACTGTGTTTGCAGTAGGTTTGCAAAAATTGGTCAGATATAACAAAAACTTTTAAAACTGATTTTTCAGAAATGATGGCCATTTAAAAGTCCAGGTGATTTCAGTGGAAAGTTATTGGTTCTCAAAGATAAAAGGCCGTCTTGTAATGACCAAACTGTTTTGTGCTAATTTCCCCTATTATTAATGTGCCTGTGAATGTGATGGATTTCTGGGCCCACTTGCTCATTTATGGCAATCTTGCACTACTGCAAATCTCTTGACTTTCACTGGGCTACTCTTGACTTAAATCAGTTTGAAGGAAGAATAAAATGAAAAATATTTATGTTACTTGCACAAGGCCTTCAAAAGGGATTGTTGTCTTTCCTGATATTTTAGTTGATATGGAGCCAATTTTTTTGAAACAGACCATTTTTTTCTGTTATGAATTATTTCATGAAAATTGTCCTTGTGTCAATTTATGGTTAACAAGATGGAATTAAACTTGCCACACCACAACCCTTCTTATGGGCAAAGATGACTTGAATAGGGTGAAGGATGTGGTCACTCCCCCACAGCAATTTCTCAGGTCTCTGTGCTCTTAGATACTCAAACTTGCTTCTCAAGGAGGAAAAAAGCCAAATATTTTGTATTAGAGCTGTCAGAATATTTCAGCAAAGTAAAATCATTCCATTGCACTGTTGACACAGGCAATTTTTAAACATACATACTTTTAAAGCAACAGAACAAAAAATTATTTCTAGCTGAGAATCTGAAGAAGGGTGAAAAAAATTGAGTTTTTCTGTTTTTCACAATGAAGAATTTTGCCATGATTTTTGAATGTCATCTGATTTTGAATGAGATGCACTTTCTGATAAAGTTCTGTGTTTCTTTTTCTATCACTGTCTCTGACATTTTTCTTTTCATTGACAAGCACTGATAAACTTTATAGTATTAATTTGGCCAAGTGCAATCTTGAAATTGTATTTCACTATATTTTTTTCATTATAAATATTAAATGAATATTTTAAATATTTAATCTTGATCAGAATTGTATTGTGCTATAGGGGGGAAAATTATTTTTAAAGACATCCTGTAAAATCACATCCTTGTTCTAAAATGACAAAGAGTGAAGTTCAGTCCATGGCAATCATAAATACATTGAGATCTGAATCTTTAGAAGCCTTCTACAGTGGTGTGAAATAAATACAGAGTGGAAAGACTCAATTCCCTAATAGGCAACAAATAAATACTCTTTCTTCCTAGCTACATTCATCAGAAAAACTCTATAGAGTTTTTCACTTATTAGTCAAAGTACACCTATACCCTGGAATGCTTGGTTTATGTATTTCAAAGAGATTGAGAAAAATTAACGGTGACATTGCATTTTAAGTGCTTACTTCATGGTACCAAAAGCATACTGAATTTATGCTATTGCAATCAAATGGAGAAGAATTAGCATATCCCAAAAGCTCTCAAACACTGACATCAACTTGAGTTCCTCCATCAGAAGAACGAAAGAAGAGAAAATCTAGGGAAGTCAAAAAAATCAGACAGTCTTCTCTGAATCACCCAAATAGAGAGAGAAAAATAGTCTAACTAGCACTGAGCATTGAGCCGGGATGAACATGCTTATAGTGCCCTCACAGAGCAGTGTACTAGAAGTTCCCCCAGCTGACCTTAAAAGAGCTGCTGGGACATAAAGCCTTTCATTATCTTTAAGCTCCAGTCCCTTGCAATGAAACTCAGGGGAGGATGATGTCACAATCATCTGTCACAAAGATTTATAATCTAAATTAGAGTTAACTACAGTATATGTATGATTTAACAGATTGTCTTTACTATATTATAATGTCAAAGCTGGACATTCCATGTTTCATTTGTCTCTAGCTGGAAGATTTAAGGGGTAATAATCAGTGGCTGAAGAGGACTATAAATCATCCACTTTTTTTTAATGGGCATTTTTTCAAACCAGCAGTAAAATGGAGCTTGAAAATATACTGTGGTTGACCTGGCTTGACTGCTTTCGCATGTTACAGAACTCCTCTCCCCTTGTTATGGTCTAATACAAGTGAAAAGTGTAGTTGTACATTACAAATTTAATATGTTTGGGTAATCACGGGACCAAAATCTTTCATGGGAAATTTCTACTCATTTTTTAGTATTCTTTATAAAGAGCATTCATCAATAACTACTATTGGTGCTTATTGAGAAAATACATCAATAACCCAAGCAACCATTAGATTCTGTTAAAAGTAATTTTGTTTGGAAGACACTCAGAAACTGTATAAAGTCTGGCACAACGTAGGCTGCTCTACCTAGGAACTTAAAATTATCCCCCACCTCTACATGACACATAGATCACATCAGTCTTGCTTTTTGCTTGGCTAATTTTCATTGCTTCCATCTGAGGCACTGTGTGAAAAATAGATGTCCTAAGTCAGCAGTTCTCTATCTAGAAAACAGACTAACTCTCCAGAGGCTGAGAGAGTTGTTACTGAAAATGTTTTATGTTGTGAAGCGGTATAGGGTGTCTATAAAGAATGCAGAATCTGCAGCATCTGTACACTATAAAAATCTTAACTGAAACATTAATTTGGACTGGTTATGATGGAAATTTTGACACACGGGCAAAGAAATTTCTTTTGGAATATAAATGGCAGGTAAAGGTCAGTGCTTCGAGGTGTGGAGGGACATATGAAAGAGATAGGGTTATGCCTGAGTTCATTTAAGCTTTTTTTGTAAGTGTTCTGGAAGAGTCAATTACTTCATAAATTATATCAACCTTACAGATGCTGTCGTGTCCATAAAACTGTCTAGTGGTACATACACAAGTCATTGATATAAGACACTGGTGAATTTCCAAGATTTCAGGAAGAATGGAGCTGGGGAAGTGTCCAAAAGTTTCAGAACATTGACCAGTTATTTTAGAATGAACTTTCCTCCAGGGCAGGTTTTCTCCATCATTGTTCATGTTGGAGCTTTTCACCCTGGAGACTTCCATTTGTGTGGCAGAGAAAATATCCAAGACAAACCACTGGTCTTCTTACATGCACAGAATAATTTGGACTATAGGTAGGGAATAAAAAAATAAAATGTTTTTCACCTAGGGGAAAGTTTTCACGAAGTAGTTATTCTACAGTAGAAAATCGTTTGGAAAAGCACTAGGGTATGGATATTATAAATATTCAGAATTCTGTTTATTACAAGAAGGTCTTGTCATCCAGCATAGATACATTACATTGCAATGCCCTTCAGATATTCAAATCCTCAATTATCCACATGTTTTCAAGGCCCCTATGACATTTAAAAAGACAGGTTGTGCAGTAGTTTCAAAACCTGAACACTCAGGGAGAAAAAAAAATATTCAGTACTTAAGGAGATAATATTACATGGTGAATGAAGTGAAAACATTGGGTTTAGTCTGACCACAAAATGCTTGGTTGAATCCAGTTACCCAGTGGGAATGAATAGCCTTCCTTAAAATTAGAAGTTCCCATTGCTACCATTGAAAAATATGTCTCACTGGATACTTCCTAAAATTTCACAGTAAAGAACATAATATATAATCCTCCAGTAAATTCAACTTAATTACCATTAGGCAATAGCATTTCCTAAATTCTGTTTCACTCTTAAATTAACTTGTGTTAAAATCTTTAACCTGCAGCACATAGATAAGGTGCAGTGTAAATTAATAAAAGCCCTCGCAAGGCTGTAACTGATGATAAATATCTAAGTGCAGATGTTCATAAATGAAAATTTGCTCCCAATTAATTTCCCTACCTGTGACTAGGATAGGATAATGACATGTGTCATATTAGCTCAGCTGGTCCTTTGCCAAAGCTTGGCACTGATACCTGATCTCTGTATTCATTCCCATAGGGTGAAGTTTCTAATTATAATCTTCAATGATAAGAAAATTTTCATTGACGGTGTGTCCAGTGAATTGCTTTGATTTTTATATCCAGGGAGGTATAATGCCAGTGTACATTTATAAAAAAGTAACACGTACAGAAGTCTAAGAAAATATGCTGCTTTCTTCAGTCCTGCCTGTATTGCTTTAGCAAAGAGCAACTTCAGCATTCAGACAGCCAATAAATCATGTTTTGGTCTAATGGGTGTATGATAGATTCAAATCCACAACTTAATTAATAGCTAGGAAGCAGAAAAATATGATTAATTCACTAAGCTCCCTAGAATGAAGGATTCCTAATTATTTTTTTTTTCAGTCAAAATATTGAGCTATGCTGCTTCCAGTACTCTGGTATGTCTGTTTGTTTTGTACAGATTAAGTCTGAACAGTGACAGCAACTCTCACTGCTAACATGAAACCCCTAAATGGAGGGATTTACTTAAGTGAAACAAAAATCTATGGTTTTGGTAGGAATGAGGTGATGACTCTTGATGGATATCTAGAATATAGGTGTTTCCTTTGACTGTGCAATCCATTATTTTTCTCTCAGTACCCTGATTTTTTGGTTAAAAAAAATACCTTTGAACAGAGATTACACTGGGATGTGACAGTAGCTACTCCTATCAAACTGCAGCTGAGGCCTGAAGGCAAGGAAAACCCATTTGATGGTGAGGAGCAGGAACCTGCTTACCTGAGATCTGCTAGATGCACCCCTATGGAATCTACTATGGTTAGTTTATTTAAAAAAAAAAAAACAAAAACAAAAACCAAAAACCAGCAACACAGAGGGCCTCAAAACTGATGTTTTGCTGTGCTCACAAAGAACTGTGCCTTTTCTCTGTCCTTTCATTCAGGATTCACTGGAATGAAGTTGTCTTCTCTCATAATGCCTGAGAGACTCTCCTGTGGTCAATGAAGGCCAGGGGGCAGCTGAAAGTGATGCTTCAGATTGGGTTTAGGCATTTAAAATAACACTAAATGCATATAAGCATATGTAGTAAATGAAACTGGGAAATAATTCTGATATCGTTAAAGGGATTCAGCCTGAATCTTAACAGTGATGTATCTGTCCTTTAATTTCCAGACTGCCACTTCAGGGGCTCTTATTCCCATTTCCATCAGCTTTCTCTGCCAGATCCAATTCTTCATTCTCTCTGTTTCTATGCTGGAAACTTGCACACTACCCACAGTATTCAACTGCAGGAGGGAATTGTGTGTGTTCTGGAAGCCAAGTTTCTACCGGGTGGTAGAACACCAAGCCTGGGTGTTTCTACCAGGGTGAGAAATTAACACAATAGTTTTATTTACTTCTACAGAACTACCCCATTAAGCACACTTCTGAAAGTAGAGACCATTAGTTTTAATAGAAAATCAGACAAGTGAACACTGCAAGTCTTGGTTATTACTGGCGTAGAACTCCTTGCAGCATCTAACATCCTTTTTTTTTTTCCCCCCAGAGAACAGCACTGATATTTTGTTCAACGCTGACTTCAGCTCTTCACTATTTTACCATGCACCTATTTTTTTATGTGAATACTAGACACTTAGCAAGGCCAGTGGAAACACACTGGCTATGTTTTTCATCTACAATGAAGCTACTTAACATTCATTCAAATTGTTTTGTGTAATGGAGCAAGATTTTAAAACCTATGTCAAAGTTCAAGTTTGGATAACCAGCTGTTGCTGAATAACCAGCTGTTGCTGATTAGCCAGCAGTTAAAAGAGGCAGAAGCAAAGAAACATCCATCATTTGGTTAACACTATTTACTAGTTACTTCCACACTGTTAGGGCCTGCTCTGTTGTTGGAGAATGTTTTGAATCTTCAGGCACACTGGACTGCTCAGGTACCAAATGTGGCCATCAGTTCATCTTTAATACTGTACTGTGTAAACACAGTGCAAAGGTGTTTTGGTTTTTTTTACCAAAGTAGTCCTTTCTGCTTCCATCTGCTGTGCATAAAGCTAAAACTTTAAAATATTCAGAATACTAAGCAAGTGCAAAGTATAATGGCTTATTTAGTTCATTTCCAGAAACAATTCAAGCTTTCAGTTTCAAACTATAAATTTTTATGGCTAGCTGCTAACTTCTGGGATCTTGCTGTGTTTGCTTTTGTGTGATGCCAAGTAAACGCTCAACAGTGCCAGCAACTGAGTTAATAGTGACTCTCTTTAATATAGGACTTTTTTTTTTTTCCTAAGCATTTCCCTCAGGTTTTTGTTCCAGACTTTTCTCTCACTTTGACTGCATGCAGATGTTCACTGATTTGAAGTTAAATCACAATGCTTCTTTTTTTCAGTGTGATATTTTTCCAGAGGAACATCAGTGTAGCAACATTTTTGAATGGGCCAGCAGAGACTTAGGAATTAAACCCCCACTGCCTTTAAATGTACTTTTGAAAATGAGTGATGTTCCTAGTTGATTTTCATGATTTGAGAAATCTCATGTTAATTCTGTGTTTATGCATAGCCTTTATTAGTTTTGAAAGACCTGAACAAACTGTTCTATGCACTGGCACTTGCTTTAACTTAGTCGAAGTGGTTTTCTGAGGCTACTCTTCCCTGTGAATAAAGAAAATACCTGCAGAGACTGATTCAGAGTAGCAGCCTAACTGTAAGTGCTCTGATTCATCTGTCAGAGGAGTGCACCTCAGTTGGGTGACTCCAAATGGAATTTACCAACCTGCCTCCTCAGTCTACACTTAGCCTGCATAGCTCTTTCCTACTTTTTTCACTTATGAGTTCAGTTCTTCTGGCTTCATAAAAAAACCCTGATGAAATAATTTAATCACTGCCCCCCACTGACAGGTTTTTGCTACTCAAAATTAGTTTTGCACTTCATAACTTTGAGGTATAGTTTTGATAAATAGGGGTTTTCACCACTTCAGATTGAAGGTTCTCTGGAAAGGCAAACATATGATGCTATCTTCTTATTATAGCTTTGGAAATAGCTCTAACATGCTGTAGTCATTGGTGTAGTGTGTTTGATTTGCTTGTTGTCAGTTTGTAAGTGATGTTTGTGATGTGGCTGGGATGGTGGGAGCCTCTTGGTGTGGAGAGGTTTACTCCTGCCCTTGGGAGCTCTCAAGAGTTCCTCTCTCAAGGACTGAAGGAAAAGTATGGGAGAGTCATGTGGAAAAGCAGGAAGCTTGCACAGGGCTTCTGAGTTATGAAAGGACAAGTGAGCTGGTTCTAAGGGAAGGAGAAGCATGTTCTTAGTGTAATGCAAAAGCTTAGGCAGATCTCTCTCAAATATTTGCTTTGTGATCCCAGCACAGAGGTATATGCAGTTCTCATTGGATTATTCAACAGTGAACCTGAATGTGCTTGGCTATTCCAGTTCAGATCTCCACAAAATAAAATTTCAGAAAATACATGTGAAAAAATTGAAGCCATGTAGCTCTAGTAAATTCAGTTATATGGTGCTCTACTACTGCAGAAAAATCAGAAGTCACCTCTCAGACTGGGGAATGCAAAGGAAAAAGTGAAGATCTCTATGTGGAGTCAATGAAACTGTCATACTCAGCTCTGTGAGGAACTAAAATATTACCTAGAACTGACAAGAAGTAATGCCTCTGTTTTCAATTAAGTTATAATTTTGAAAGAAGATTATAAAATAGTGTTACAGAATGAAGGTAAAAACAACACTACACATTATCAAAATAGGATTTACCTCTTTGGATCCCTTGATTAGCATGCCCTGCCTGTTTTGTTGTCAGTTCTCTTGTTTCTTGGTCCATGATATGTTATCACTACTGGTAGCAAGGAAATTAATTGTTCCTGAAGCTTTTACAGAAGTTAGAGACAATATATTCAAATTTAATGAAGCTCTCACTCAGGTGCTTCTTCTTCTTTCCCTTAAAGATATAAATGAATATTTGCTCTCACCATGGTTAAATCTGTGCTTTTTGGTATGCAGATCTTCCTGACATACTAAACCATTCAAAAATAAAATTTTAGTCTAAAATTTTCAGCTTCCTAGTGGGTATCTTTTAATATGTATTGTCTAAGGCCCTTATTGTTCTCAGTGAACTAACCTGAGCTGTTTTGAAGTGTGCGCTGTGAAGAACAAGCTTAATTTAGAAAAAAATGAGTGTTAAAGTTATGTGAGAAATGACCATGGCTTATCTAAAAGGAGCTCTCTAATTGCGTGTTCTCCATATATATACAAAACCTAGGAAATTATAGTACAAAGGAAAAATAAAGGTCAGAGCAACAAGTGAGACTGTCACATTCCACTGCCTGCTGTACTAAAATATTAACCATGCCTGCCAGGGGTACTTCTTGTGTGTTAATAAATCATTATGTTTGACTCTGGTGAAGCATTGCTGTGGACAAAAAAAAGACACTATCCTCAGAGAATGACATCATTCTCTTTCAGATCTGTGTATTATCACTTCCATTGTTTTGTCTTAACCATATTTTACATGGGACAATTTGCTATTGTCAGGTATTGGATGGAAAGCAATTACTCTGACAGTTCAGTGACAGAAGCCTCTGATACTTTGCTATACTGAATTCTATTGGCTTTCCACAAGATAAGTTCTGTTTTGTGCATTGTTCCTCTAAGTACTACATGTCCCAAAGATCAAATTGCCATCTAAAATTCCCAGTTTACTAATCTGATTTTTTTTTCTTTTGCTGCTAAGATAATTGATCTCTTCATTGTTAGATCATTTCCTTCCTGAGCTGAAATTGATGATAATTAGATGCAGGAACTGTGGAGAGAAGACTGGCTTTAGAGGAAAGTCAATTGCAAGTGTATGGGTGGATAATATATTTAGTAACATTATCATTATAATAGGTATCTATTAAAAAACTCATTCTATATGTAGAAGCAGTTTGAGAAAAAGAGGTATCTCAGGTACTGGGGTTTTATAGATCTCATAGAAGAGAGCAAACAGATACCCTCCTTCATTTTAAAGGTAAGTAGAAACCTTTTTGTTTAGCATCCATATTTTTTTTTTTCTAAATGAACATTACAGTTTTAACAACTACCCCTGGTTCCATGAAGCTGTTAGGGTTATACTCTGTTTGTGTCAGGGTATAAAGAGTCTAGAGTCAGGGCTAAACTAAGGTTATGACTACTTCATTTTCCCACATGTGGGGCAAGATCTCCTATAGATCATTATCATGTGACACTGTGAAGACCTAGAAATTGATTTTTATCATGTTTATGAAGGACAGATCAATTTTACGACATTCAAAAAAAGTCCAGATTATCTTCATATTGAGAGCCTGTTTTCTAAGAACAGTAAGGACAGACTGGGGAAAGACCTTTTCTTACTGCCTTTTCCTAAGTATCCATGCCTAGCTGATGTCAGGAAGATGATTGCCTAGATGATTGTCATGGTTTAGGGTCAGGCAGCCTGCTAGACCTATAACAGCTGCTCTCTGTTACACCCTCTCCCTCCCCAGAGGGTAAGGGAAAAGGAATAAGGGAGAG
>VWZY01001543.1:0-119175 GCA_013399075.1 Chloroceryle aenea | reverse complement strand
CTGTCTCCACTCCCTCAGTGGTTGACAGACATTTAATGCAGACAGATAATTAATGCAGATGTCCCCTGTAAGAATGCTGCAAACTAGAGAGAGGGTTTATGCTTGTGAGAAGGCTGAATCTAATTGATGACTGAGGAGTTACTGATGTCCTACCCCATCGTATTCTGCCCCTCTAGAGAAAAGCCATGTGCATATATGGTAAAGATATTATACCTTGTACCAACATCCCCCTTCCTCAGTACATACAGGCTTACCTGGTATTTTGGCTTCAGAATCATAGTACCATAAAATCATTTGGGTTGGAAGAGACCATCGTACCAAGTCATACTAGGATTGCTTGCAGTATAAATACTTCATGTGTGCCTTCACAGGTTTTAAATAAAAAAAAACCCCAAAACTTAAACACCCTCTAGGTAACAAAGATCCTACTGACCTCACTAGGGTTGGAAATTCAGCTCTGGAATTAAGACGCCAAAATGACTGCTCTTCTACAGAGCTCAAAGAGAGATGTTTCTTAATCCTTTCTCTAGATCATCCATTTCGCCCTGCTCAGAATATCACCTTCAGTGTCTAATAATCAATTTTCAGCTGAGAATAATGAGATCAAGAAGCATCTTACAATGTGATTGCCAACCTGCAAAGAAACTTTTTTTTTAAATTGAAAATATTATAATTATTTTCTAAGCTTTGCAGGGAAGAGAGATTTAAACACATCACTGATCGCTAAGCGTTGTTTAAGTTGTCCTGTAATTTGAGGTTTCTTTTTATGACACATCTGAAATAGATCTTGAGTAGGCCATAGAAAAAGAATACCATCTCTTTAAAAAAAGCAATAGCTTTTGAGGCCCAGGATGGCCTCTGTGCGGAGATTAATAAAGCTTGACAATACATTCTGAATGCAAGCAATGACTTCTATTACAAGGGGAAAAATGAAAAAGCTGCTATTACTGACATAGTCAATAGATTGCACCTCAGTGTATACTGTACTTTCTACATTTTTAATATAAATGTGTTCAGTTTCAGAGACAGGAGCATTATCAGCATTCATTTTACTTGAGGCAATAATGTGAGAAGTTGTGTCTTGTGTAATAAATAAATAACCTGTCTTTAAAACCATTTACTCAGATTGCTTTTCCCAAATGCTTATTTAGAGGTGCTCTGGAAGGTGTCATATACCAAGACAGCCATGTTATAAGGACTTTATAAAATGTAGTCTCTTTATTTTATACAGAAAATAATAATTCACAGGGTATTTTTGTTCTGCTGGTTTTAGAAATATTATAATTGCAGTCTTCTGTGATAGTGGGATGGAGTTACAAGTTCCAAAATGTGCCTTGAGACCCCCCCTTTTTCTCAGAGGTTCTTGGTGATCCTTGAGACCTGCCAGCAGAGGCCAAAATTCTTTCCATCATGCTGGCAATTGCCCCTCTCTCAATGTGAGACTTTCTATTCCATTGTATTTTTCTGAACTTGACAGAATGGCAGAAATTATCTTCTCTCTATAAATACACATATTCAGATCTTCATAATCTTTGTAGCACCCACTCGTAGTAAGAAATGATCTTCTCTGTGTAAATGGATCGTGTTAGATGACACTTAATTATAAAACAAGACACTGAGTTAATTCATGCTTTGTGCAGTCACTTCTCTGTATCTTGGCAAATACATTCATGTGAACAAAACCTTTTCAGTCTGTTCAGAAGGATAGGGAAGAACGTATATATTGAATAGGTAGCTTATAAGAACATGGAAATGAGAAATAATCAGCAAACTTTGAATTACTTCTATGAATATCTAATATTGAAGGAAATATTTTATATGCATCTGATGTCTGGCCATAACAGGTTTTTCTTTTAACATTATCAGAAAGATGGGCCTTATAGATCTCTAATGCCTCTCTTACATCAGCACAAAGGTGCTGATTTCATTGGAGTAACCCTTGATTTACACTGTTGTAAAGAAAGAAGAATCAGGCTGTAAATATACAAAGGAGGGAAAGTGTAACTGTCCTAGACTTACAGAGACTCTAAGTACAAAACAGAGGAAGATTTATTTCGAGTGGCTCAGGGGTTGTAGCGAGCGTAATAGGCTATAACGGAGCACAGGGAATTTAGGCTGACTGGAAACAGCATGGTTTACTGTTCTGGGGCTCAGCTATCTGTGGCTTGAGGTGAAAACTCCGATGGTTAACAGAGAGACACGTTTCTGACAATAGTTTAAGGAAACAGCTGAAGATGCAGTACCATTCATACATTCCTCATTCTACGCTCTTCCCACGCTAGACCCGGTTTGTAACTCACAGAAGTCTTCCCTGCCTGAGACCTCCCATTTTGAATGGCAGATTTTGAAGTTCGACCTAAAAGTTTGTTCCTTCTCTATTCAGCAAAGAAAATCTCTTTTCACTAGTAAGGGTGCTCTGTATAGTTGTCTACAATACTTTCTTTAGGTCATAGGTCATAGAGGGAAACCTGATTTAGAAATATTACAGAAGGCAAAACTTACCATTTTCTGTCCTAGAACTCAGCACTGATCTGATTACTTTTGACTGTGATTCCAGGTTATCTACCTAATTTGTCTACAGTGTTATTACCAACATGTGTTTTCCCATAAGGAGCATATTAATTTGGTTGTTGCCCTAGGGAAATCTAAACAACAACAAAAAAGATTAAGTACAAGAATTTTTTGTCATTAAAAGGTACACCGTATACACAGTAAATGACAGGCTTGTATTTAGAAGAGTATTAAAATCAAAGTATTTTCAGTCTGCATCTTCCAATATAAATTGCTCATTTCAAAACGTAATGTTCTGTATAATTAGATCACACAGTTCCAGCATCTGGGCTGTCTGTCAGTCGGTGAAGTGATGTGGTAAAAGCCATGGGTAGGAGAAACAATGAAAGAAACCGATGACCACCTACAGAGCTTCAGATGGACAGACTCTCTTACTCCTGCTTTTCCCATTTTCTGCTGGACAGAGGTGCTGGTTGCCTGGTGCTCTTTCCCACCTCTTCTTTCTGTGGCTCTTCCGTAGGCACCGAAGTCGCCAGAACTGGAGCAGTGGTGATGGTTTTGATGGTGATGTTGTTTCCCTCTTCCATCTCCCGTACAGCAGGGTGGCAGTGAGAAAATTCAGCCTTAAGCTGCAATTAGTGATTGCCCACTCATTTCATCCGAAGCGCAGTCATCTAACTAATGACAGCGCTTCTTCAGCTGGAGATAACGTGACAGATACGAGGTTCTCTGAATCACGCTGTGTATGTGCATGCAAAAATTATTTTGATTTCCAATTAAGCGAGTTTGTCAGACCAGCAGAGCTGAGATGCCTTCCAGTATGGAAGGACAATGTAAGAAGATTCCTTAGCACATGCTCTTGTTCTGCCCTCCCTGCTGTTCCTTACTCTTTTCCCTTTCCTTTGGATTTAGAGTGAGCATCCAGAAGCTTAATTTTGATGGATAGGTAATCACAGAATGGTGAAGGGTAGAAGGGACCTCTCAAGATCGTCCAGTCCAACCCCCTGCCAGAGCAGGATTGCCTGGAGTAGATCACACAGGAACAAGTCCAGGTGTCTTTTGAAAGTCTCCAGAGACAGACATTCTACCACCTCTCTGGGCAGCCTGTTCCAGTGCTCTGTTACCCTCACAGTAAAGGAATTATTTCCTCCTGTTTATGTTGAACCTCCCGTTTTCTAGTTTATGGCCATTGCGCCTAGTCCTGTCACTAGACACCACTGAGAAGAGCCTGGCCCCATCTTACTGACACCCACCCTTTAGATAGTTATAAGGATTGATAAGATTCCCCTCAACGGGTGCAGTAAAACTTAAATATTGTGGAAGAACATTGTGACATTGTTTGTTAGCACGTTTTCCAAGTAATATATAAAGGTACAGGGGTGTTGTGGAAAATGGGGATTTACATGGATGAAAATGAACTCTATAGTTTCTTCAGTAGACGTTCTTATTAGGTCATATCAAGGTTGTTTTAATATAAACCCGTGTTCATTAGTACAGTACTGTGTTCAGTTTGGGGCACCACGGTATAAAAAGACATTGAGGAGCTTGAGTGTGTCCAGAAAAGGGCAATGGAAGTGGTGAAGGGTTTTGAAAAAATAAGTCTTACGAGGTGCAGCTGAGGGACCTGGGGTTGTTTAGTCTGAAGAAAAGGAGGCTGAGAAGAGGAGACCTTATTGTTCTTAACACTTAACTGAATGGGGATTGTAGAGCGGTGGGTGTGGGTCTCTTCTCACAAGTCACAACTGATAGGACAAGTGGAAATGGCATCAAGCTGTGCCAGGGGAGGTCTAGGTTGGACATGAGGAAAAACTTCCATATATCAAAGACTGGAATGGGCTGCCCAGGCAAGTGGTTGAATCACCATTCCGGGATGTACTTAAAAGCCATCCAGATATGGTGCTTGAGTATATGGTGTAGTAGTGGCCCAGGTAGAGTTAGATAATGGTTGGACTTGATGATTTTAAAGGTCTTTTCCAACCATAGTGATTCTGTGTAAAGAAAACTGTATAAAACCACTTTGGATTAGCTGTGTTGAAAAAACTCTCTTTGTTGCTTTTTGTTAAAAAATTCCTATCATTATTCCTACTTACCGTTTTCATTTAATTCCTTTAGTTTGTAAGCATAGTTTTTTTACCAATGACTGAACTTCAGTAAAACTCAGGTGTGAATTTAAAGTATTTCCACAAATCCTTTAGTCTCTTGGAAGCAAAGTGTGAATGAAAGGCTTGGACAGCTTCTATTATATGAGAGAACCAGATAAAGATATTGAACTTCTTAAAGTATATATCTATTTCTTCATATTTTTAAAGAAATAAGCTCTTTTGAAAACATGGGTTTCATATAAAAAACTAATTTATTTTTTTATTTTGGTAAAAAACTGGGTGATGCTTTAATACTCTACTGGATTTTACCAGCATGCAGGCTCAGAGAAAATTGTTGCTTATCTAATTTTACATACCCCGAAAGCAATTTTGAAAAACAGGAGTCATTGAGTAATATCTTTACTAGTGCCATAAATCAGAGACTTATTTGCATACAAATGAAAATTCAAACCAAAATGCGCTAAGAAGTAACAATGCCCTAAGTTAGGGACCAACGTTAAAATACGACCCCACGTTTCCACCCTGAAGTAAACCAGAAATCAGAAGATATCTTCTATTGGGAGATGCATTTGTTGTTGGGTTTTTGGTTTGTTTGTTATTTGAACTCTGAACACATTCAGAGAAGGATGAAATTATTCACTGGTCTTTGAGATAATGCCTGTAAACACTTCATTAAAATCTTATCATTGATAGTATCAAATACATGAAATATTCAGTAGGTAAAGCACATCTGCAAGTCGTGATTGTAACCTGCAGCAATGCTAATTCAGAATTGTGTACGGAGATGTGTGAAAAAGAACATTGCAGTAGATGGAAGTGAATTCTCTGTACTTTGTTATCCATTTTTTACAGTGCCATTTAAAAGAGGCAGTGGTGAATTCTGAGACAATAAAAACAAGGGTCATCAAAGAATGGTATTGGCCTTCTTAGGAAAAAAACAAAACAACAAAACAGTGAACTGGAACGAGGTGAAAAAAAAAAACCCCAGCATTTTAAACCACTATTAACACGTTCTGAGATAAATTTGTAGGGTCAATATTGGAGCACAAATACACAAGTGGCCATTTTAGAGTTAGAATACTAAACTAAGTCTAAGCTACAGTGGTCAAGGCAACACCACCTAATTAAAGGTCTAAAGGAGGAATTCCACCTACAGGGAATAGATGAAACAGCTTCCAGATGAAACAGATTGGAAAGCTGCAAATGAGATATGTAATTTTTATTAAAAGAGATACAGCAATTTTCCCTATGGTGAGGTCAGCAGATGAAAAAAGGGCTATGTGCAAAGTTTTTAGAAATAGAATGCATTATTTAGAACAGTCCCTCCTTCTAATTTTTCAGTCTCTGAGTGAGAGTGTAACTTTAATTACACATTTGCTTCTTTCGGTGAAGACTTCTCTCTGGGCTCAGGTTTGGTTGGGTTTTTTGTTGTTTTTTAACCTTAGCTCATTCTGGTAGTCTTTAAGCAGCCCCATGGTCCTGTTGACTTTGTGCCTAGTGAATCTGCCTAAAGATTATTGAATTAGGCTGAAGGCTGATTATAAATGCATACTAAAACCTGTATAAATGGACATAAAAGCTATTTTTACATAAATCAAAGAACAGTGCCTTTTAAGATTATTTTGAGTTGCATATTGAGTAGATTTGTTGGCAAGCTGAAGTGGTTACTGCTTGAAATGACATCTCTGTGACAAAATCTGCTCTGGTATATGTAGGTCATGTAGCAGTTTCAGTGACACTGCGTTTATATGGTCCTGTGGAATTTGCCTTAGATAAAACAGTGCATTGGTGGCACTGATCCTTAAGTCTTTCTTGCTTGAAACTTTGAACTGATGTATCATTGCAAGCAAGGAAAATATGAAGTCCTAAATTGGTTCCTGTTTGAGATATACAATTAGAAGTACCTCAGCTAAAATCAACACCACCTCCCCTGCCACATTGATTAACAAACAGCTATGATTACTTTGGTTGTACCAAGCTACAGTGACCACGTCAGGTTCCTAGGTTAGTCCTGAAAGAATGATCCAGGTGATGCCAAAGATGGAATGAGAAGAAGCGTATAAAGAGCAAAATGGAAACCAGTAAAGAGGAAGCTGATAAAGAAAGGAAGGAGAGAGGGAAGATTATCAGACTCTTGGGAGAGAGGGTCTGGGGCTGGCAGAGAGCCTACTGGTTGCTAAAATAAAGGATTGCTTTGGAGTGATACAACAGACCAAACAGATTGATAGTCTTCTTTCTGGTTGAAGTTAATTTCTGTATGCAAATTCTCTTCTGTCCTGCTTCCATGTCTGATCACTAATATATTAATTTAATTATTTTCTGAAGCCACTTTATTAACTCAGCCATAATTCTTCAGCAGCTCTTCTCCAGAAGCAGGGTTATCGCTTTTTGGTGACTATCTAAACTGGCTATGTCCTTTTTGCAACAAAGAATCAAAGGCAGTGAACTGGCCAGATTTGCTTCACTAAAGGCAGTATTCAGCCATTGTGAAGCTAACAATGTGTGGGTTGTCTAACCTTTGATTTCTGCAGAGACACGCCACCAAAATTACATGAGGCATTCAGGTCAGAGGCACAGCCTACAGCTGCAGAAGACTTTGATAGAGATGCTTGGTGGAAAGGATGATTAACATCAGTTAGTCCATAGAAAGTTTAAGTCCTCTCAAACTGTCTCTTGAATGAAGAAGAATCTATATAGGAAATAATAAAATAGGAACTTTGTGTTGTTAGTATTCAGGAGAGATCACCCTAGTGTATATTTTATATTTTCAATATATTACACGCTCAAATTTTGCTATAATGTCCTTGGTGAATTATACAGTGTTTTAGAGGCTAAACTCTTGTCAGGAGTGAACAGGAACTGTGTCATCAAAGGTGACACATCATCCCCATTTCCTGTCTGGTTGCATTATGGAGAGGAAAATCTCATTTAACACAAATTCTAGTATTCCATAGTGTCCAGGAATGAGGACAGAGTACTGGACTGGACATCAAATCAGTAATATCTGCAAACACTGGCTTTTAGTTTCAGAATATGTCTCCTGCAGACCAACTTAAAACTGATCCTTTGAGATCTATGGGAATGTGAGTAGATGAAGAGGTCATAAATATTAGATAGCCTCAGTTTACCCTTAGCTAGGCTGTGAGGTGTGAAAGATACATCAAAATTTGAGGGTAAATAGGTTTAATTTCCATCATTTTGTGTATAGTCTTTGAATTTTGCCAACTGTATGTAGTGCCACCACATCATTATCTTAAATTCAGTCTGCTCTGAGGGGTGTTTAAGGGAGCTGCTGAACTGCTATCAGTATCTCAGTGGACATGCTATGCAATTTAGGGATGACATTCATTTTGCAGTTGGTCAAATATTTACCATAGGGTTGGGGTATTGTGTGAATTAGTATTCTACGCCTTGATAAAATCAACTTCGGAGAATACAAATGAGTTTGTTTGTGACAGTATCATTCTTCCCTGTTCAGATTTTTCTGCATCACAGTACAGAAAGGTGCTTTGCCAGGTTAAGAGCTCTTTTCTGAAGAATCCTAGGGAAGAATTAGTAGAGGATGTGAACTTGGTCCTTTGAGGTGTATCAATCTGGCCAGA
Source organism: Chloroceryle aenea (assembly GCA_013399075.1). Classification (NCBI taxonomy): domain Eukaryota; kingdom Metazoa; phylum Chordata; class Aves; order Coraciiformes; family Cerylidae; genus Chloroceryle; species Chloroceryle aenea. The sequence continues at coordinate 110,960 of VWZY01001543.1, read as the reverse complement.
CTGGTAGACCTAGTAAGTATTTGATCGTAGGATGAATAAAGTGTAATACAACCACTGGCAATTTATGACATCCCTGATCTCTGTGATGGAACAGAAAATCTGTTTAGAGAACTGGTTAATTGAACATGCACTACAAAAACTTTTTGGATTCCTTATTAACAATATTACAAATAATAAAAGAAAGTGTATCTACTGTTTCAAATGGAACATTCAGTGAAAACCAAATTAGCTGTATTCAAACTGAGCTATGTAAACCCAGTAATTTGTTCATTAAAGATAAATGGTAATTCACATAGAAACACCTGCATATCCCCTCACCAAAGAACCAAACTATTTCCACAGATAGGATGTGCATTATCCTAAGTGATCTGTGTTGCTTGACTGCATCCCCTGGTTACATGCAGTGAGTATGCCATGCAATGTAATCATCAAATAATTAAAGGCAGCAATATACAGGTAGAATTATACAGGGTTAGGTACTTAGAATTTCATCTGTAAAATATTTTGAGTCAAATGTACTGCAGCAGGCAGAACTTCAGAGAACACCAATATGCCCCATTTCTTGTAAAAATTGTCAGACAAAAAGCTTTTAAAAGTATCACGTGAGTCTTGTTGCACTGTGCACAGGATAAAAGCAAGGAAAGCTGATTGGTTTTGTCCATCTATCAGTCAAAACCAACCAAAAGCATTTAAGCTGCATTTCCATAGATCAGATTATCATGAGCAGTTACTTCTCCATACTCACTTTATCTATAGAAGGATATTCCCACAAGCTACGAGTATTTTCTCTGTGTTCATGCCAAATTGCATGGCTGTGCTTAACAAACTGAGGTCATTCATGCCACAGTTGTTACAAGCTATTAAAACTTGGAGTGAAGTACTTAGAGCATTCATTTTGCAATTGGCAGAAATACCGTGGGCTGATAAGCGCTGCTGATTGGCAGCAGCTAAAAAATAAGAAAAAGCTTGGGGCTTTAATGTATGTAGAGAATGGGTATATCAATAATGTAGAGTTAATTTAGCTAAACGTACATTTTAATGCCAAAATATTGGAGAGAAGAACAGTAGTCAGAGAATTCTTGACTGTTTCTTACAGTTCCTAAAGTGGAGGGGCTAATTAGCAAGGGGAAGCCATAAAATGATCTCCCTTCTTTTCTTTTCATGAAATACTGAGTGATCTGATCTCTTTAGTGGACTAATCATTCCTGACTGGGATTTTTGAAATGGCAGGATAAATTGCACAGCTGAAGTTGATGAAGATCTCTGAGATTTGACAAATTTATTTCCTCTGACAGATACCAAATGTTTATATGATACGTTGATAATGTTGCTTTAGTTTCAAGCCATTACAGACGCAGCGGAAAGTGAAGAATAACTTCACTTAAAATGGATGATTTTGCTAGGGAATAATCCTTTCAATCAGAAATATTTTTCCTTTCAAGCACAGTAGTTAAATAAGCAATAGAATTATTAAGTTGACAAACAAGAAATACAAAAACAGGAACTGAAACTTCTTAGGAAGCAAGAGAAGGAAGAAGGTTAAGAGCTGGGCTATGGTCTAGAGGAGGTTTGTAATTGCGTTGTTGTCTGGGTGTTGACTGGCTGATTGAACAGCCTTGGAGGTGTCCACAAGCTGTCAGGCCAGGGAATTGGAGTTAATGGACATCTAATATCATGATTGAATGGTAAAAGTGAAGCCTGATCTCTTTGAGGATGGAAAATCAATAGTCTATTAGATTTGTCAGGATGACGGGGAGAAAAAAGCAAAAGTCTGCTGTATTTGCTTGCATTACCAGAGCTGCTCTAATTAAGCACCCACCTCGAGATGGAGGGGAACCTGGAGAATTGAAGCAGTAATGAGATTCAGGCTTGAAGTAAATGAAGTAACTGCAGCATAAGGCATGCTGACAGACAATTACACCTCTTTATCAATGGTGCTTCTTTCCAGAAATAAAATCTCATATGGCAACCATAAAATAAGGCTGAGCCTGATATGATCATAAATCTTTCTGCAGCTTGTGGTTGTGCACATTAGTGTTCAAATTGGAGTTGTTTGCACGAAATTTGCAGATAACGTTCGCCAACGTTGAGCTTTCTAAATGAAAGTTTCTGTTCCTATGAGTATGTGTCTTGTAGAGTAATTCTAAGCATCAGACCTGTGCTCTTTCACTATTAACTACTGCTATCCAACAGGACAGTCCCAGCCTGCTGATACCACAGTGTGTCTGGGTACATGCCAACCCCTTCTCTGGCACAAGGCAGCTCTTACTCTCCTCTTTCCCTTCTTGCCATCAGGAGGTAATGAATCCACCTAACTCAATCAACTCATCCAAACTTGATGTAAATGGAATGCTTCTGTCACTGGGAACGTTAAGAACGAGCCTGCATGCACTGGAAATTGCTGCTTTGGATTACACTTGAGATTCTCCAGGGCTTCAGGTGGCTGCCACATGCACAAATGGGTAGTAGTAGTATTTCTGTTACCTTTTTCCTGCTCAGTGAGGTTGAGCAAGTGAAGGGTTTTGGGCTCAGTTTTCTTATGGGAGAATGCTTTAATTCTGCAATAAGCAGTGGCAGCAGAGGGGTGCTTTTCTTCTCCCACTGCTTAAACTGACCACTGCTGGATGATCGCTGAGTGTTCAGAGCCTGCTGTGCATTGTTTTGCATCATTTTTGAGCAGGCAGGTTTATGAGGGAATAAATTCCTTTACCTTGCAGCTCCCCACTGCTCCTCACCTGAAGTGACAGCTTTTCACTGTACCAAATTGAAGCCATTCTGTGGCGTGCTCTGTTTCTCAGAGGGTGTTGTACACAGTAAACTGCAATTTGAAATGGAAAATATATTATTTGGGTTCTTTTCACCTGCCATTTTGATTAAGTTAATTGTACTATTAGTTGCTGAATGCTCCAAAGGACAAAATCAAGAGAGGGTTCTACGTACACATACCCATGACTGTGAATTTAGACTGGCAGTGAGTCCTGGGAGAATTTGCAAATGCTTTACAAAACTTTGACCAAGGCGAGTGGTTTCATATTGACTGATCTCTTTGTCAAGACTCCTCTAAGTGATAATCTACACTAAACTCCAAGGTAGATTCAGAGGCAAGACCACACTGTTTATTGCACTTATGTGTATTTCTGTTAGTAGACGTTCCTAATAAATGTGTAGAGCCAGGGAAGATTTCCATTTATAAGTTCCCTACACCTTTGTTTCGACTGTTGTATTTGTTAGCCTCCTCAAATGAAAGGCAATTTATTCCACCCTATTCTATGTTTCTGTTACACCTACAGTATAATATATATTACAATATAAATTTCAATAATTCTATGTATCTAAAAAGATACAGGGAGTGTTTTGTGATATGAGCCAGCTGTTTCATTCACCTGTATATATGTATTCTTTGTAGCTGAGTGTTCATTTGGTTGGCTTCTCTTCCTTCTTCCTTATGGATTCAGCTTAATCGGAAAGTATTAAATTGATTTCCTCTATTTACTATAACTTATTTGACTTCACCTCTATTTAAAGATCTACTGGTTACTCTACATTTCATCTCAAAACGCCTTCTAATTTTTATTTATTTATTTCCATTACTGCCTTGGTCATTCCAGGCTTAATATAAAGAAATTGAGTTTATAGCTCACTTCATTCTGGACTCAATATAGGTTTAAAGATGGGCTACTTCAAAAGATCTTTACATTTTCTTCATAAAAAAATACCTTGTAGTTTGATCTTTTGATCTCATTTCTTTTTATAAGGATTTTATTACACATTGTGGTGATTATGCTTTAAAATTTATTACTTAAGTGGGTATCATATATGAAGAAAACCATCTAATATTTCAAATATATATACTGAGGCCATTTCTTGCACCATTCCATTAGTTTGTTTTGGTTAGCAGAATAAATAACTGAGGAACGACAGAGTAATTTAAAATGAGTGCCTTATAGAACCTGCCTTCACATCTGCTGTGGTTTAGAGTAAAACCAGATATGAGTACAGTGACCTTGATTTAATCTTTGGAGACCGTTTGTAGAGCATTAGAAGTTCACAAGTTGTCATGATGATGAGCTAATTGACTCGTAGGAGAATACAGAGCAAGCGTCTGAGTCTGGAAGTGTTTGACATTTTCTGGTGTGTCGTGAATGTCTCACTGAGGGGGCTGGACCCTCTGGGGAGGGAGTGCTCTGAGATGCTCCTGGGCACTGGTCGGCATTTCAGGCCTTAACTGCAGAGTTCTCTCATATAGTTTGGAAACATCTTACTCGTTCCTGTCAAGGAGAGAACACAATGCATTGTTGCCGTGTCATCTGAAACAAAAAAATAAGAGTTTGGACTGGTGTAGGTCTAGATTTCTTGTTACAAAATCCAGCTTCACCACCACTCTGAGTCTGATGCTGTCTTTAAAGCAATGGATTTTGAGCTACAGTGCCATCAGCTCAGCTTGGTAAGGGAGCCTGTGGTCTCTAAAGGTGCAAAAAAAAGAACAGCAGAATGTAGAACAGTACAGTAACAAGTATGACTCCGCATAGAAAGCACAGGACTATCATGCCATTACATATTCTTCAGTCTGAATGTGCAGCAAGACTAAATAAATAAATAAATGGCCTTACCCAAGCACAATAGTTCCCTGAAATGATCACGTTGTAGCTATTACAGTGTATTTATGTGATATAAGTGAACACAAGTTCTAAGATCTGAACAGATTAGCTTGCCCTAGAGGTGACAAGACTCTGTATATTTTTTTTTTTAATAATGGATGAAATTAATACAGAAGCCAGAGAGTCACTGATAGCTCCACCAGTAGCCCAGCAGCTGCTACCCCTTATTCACACCAAGAGGACTGCAGCTTCAGTTTCTTTCCTGACTTAAGTTTGTCACTTAAGAACTTCAGGGAGAGGAGACAAGACTCCCTGATACATTCTGGTTGATGTTGGCAAAATACATCTATTTCAGATGGAATACTGATTTTTGACAGTCTAGCTGAAATCTGAGCTGGTGAAATACATCTGTCATTATAGACTGGTGCAAATGAGGCTTTATAAATCATTCTTTTGACATATTGGTGTTCTGGTGATATTAATATTGTAGTTTTCAGTGAAAGCTGCTCAGAATTCAATACTGTTGAGGCAGAGGAAGTGTATTCGTGCCTAACAGGACTGCAGGAAAGCAGACTTTTCATTGCTCTGGTTACTTAAAGTAGCTAATACACAGTCTTTATTTAAGTTACACCTTTAATATAAGAAGAATTATGATAATATTGCCGAGCTTCTAACTTCTCTTTTTACAATAGTTTTAAATTAATTGTCTTTTATCAACCAGATGTCCTTTGACAGTCTTCATCGAGATACTTTTCATTTTGTCATCACTTGGAACTAACTTCTTAGAAAATAATTTCATAATCTAAAATTCCAGCAGTGATAAATATGACCAAATTTTAAAAAGAAGGTTTCTGTGAGTTTATGGGTTTTAAATTCTGTTAATTTTTTGTTTAAATTGGTTTTAAGCCACAATGCAGCTGTGAGTGACCATTCTATAATTATACAGATCGGAACAGATATAAAATAAATATCTTTTAATTTCAAGCAGTGGTCACTTTAGAATTGGTTTTTACATTAGATTTTATAGTGGCTCTCCCTGAAGTCCTAGAGAAGCCATTTCTAAGGCTGACCAGCACTATGTGAAGGAATGATGCAGTGTAAAGCAAAGGCCATTGAAGCAGATGATAATCTCTCTGCTTGCTTCACTGCGTTTCAGACAACGCGCATAGTTTTTAGTTTCTCTATCTGCTCTTCCTGATACCTGGGAATGTGTTTCTTTATGTGCTTGTATCTTTTTTTTCCCCAAATCCCAGATCATTAGCATCAATTGATATTTTCAAGTCCTGCTTTTAGAATTAGAGCTCAGAACTAGTGATGAGTGCAAGTCAGTTGTGGTTGTAAATAATGCCAAGAATTTCCCTTTCCCTGACTGGAAAGAATTGAAGCAATAAAAAAGATCAGGCTGTGAATGACAACTTAAAACCTTACTCACTAGACTGAAAAGGTTATAAAGTTACAATGTAATGTGAATATCCTCCAAAATGTTGAAGCAGAATATAGATAATTCTAGCAGCTCTATAAATACTTAACTGAGCTCTTCAGGCCTATTTTTTCTGATGCTACATTCATTGCAACTATAAATTTTAACAAGACTGTGTCAAAGGAACAATTACAGTTTGCCACAAAAAGGAAAATTTAAACCTATGTCCTTTTCTTTATAAATTATTAGACATATAAAATATGTTTTTTCCCCCTTAAATTTTAAATTCATTTAATGTCAGGTTCACTGCCATCTGGACACATGGTTTTATGCTCTTCTAAGGAGGACTTAGCTAATTTTTGCTTTTTGAAATCTTTTTGAAGACGAGTTCTTCCTGTTTGCAGAGACGGGCATCTTGAGCGTACTGACCAATTTGTGTTTAGGTTCATAAATCACACTCCATTAGGCATATTAGAAAACAAATTGTTCTTTCAGAATATACTTTATGGAATAGCAGACATGATGCAGCATAATGGTGCTAAACCTTCAGTGAGTATCTTTTGTGCAAAATGGATCTAATTTGCGTTTAAGGAAGAAAGAAGTTAACATTCTCTTTACACAGTGTACTCTGCAATGCAATTTATTAACATTTCATTCATGGGGACTGGAATTTTTCAGCTGCATTCAGCTGAGATTATCTGACCTTGGATTTGAGTTCAGATAGGTCTTTCTTCCCAGGTTTTTGAGTGTATTTATGCAGTCTGTATTTTTTAAACAAAGAATATTTATTTGTATAGGTTGTGAAAACAATATCTAAAAACAGTTCACCATGTATGCTAAAGAAAGGGAAGTAGATAATTTCACTTCTTTCCCAAAGACCCAGCTTCTTCTGATAGTGCCCATGCTTGCGTTATCTCAAGAATGTCACCTTAATGAATGCTTTGTCTTAGGCAGTCATGTGCACAGCATAAGTGGTCTTGGCCTTGGAGGGCTTTTTGACATAACTTGCTGGATGCAGAGCCTCTGTTTCCAGCAATTTATTATGTTTCAAAACCATCTCTGGGAATATAAAATGTGCACCCGAGGCTGGCTTTTATTTCCAATCAATTTTTGAAGCCATGCTATTTTCTGCCATGAAAAAGAAGGTATCGGTCCACCTCCCTTTTGTCCCCCCCCTTAAAGCACGAATAAAACCAATATGATCGTATATTGATTTGTATAATGTGGGGGGTTTTATGCTTCAAAGTGCATAGGAAAAAATTAGAAATTGTGTTAAACTCCAAAAATAATTTGATGGCAGATTGCACTGAGTGTTTAATCACTCCACAAAAAAAAACCCAACCAAACAACCCTAACAAATGCCTCGGCTGAGTCTCTCCAACTAAAATTGATTCTTTTGCACTGGATTTCAGACTTTGTAAAGTATATATTAAAGAGCTGAACCAGTAAATTGGGAGATAAGATAACTGCAATGTAGATAAATGAATGTTGCTTTGAGAATTTTAACCAGCTTTTTTACCTAATTATTTATTCTCTACTGTATAGTAAAAATGAGCAAAGCTAGCTGCGTGGAAATACAGGATTTTGAATGGATTGTTTGTCTGTAACTGGGAGCAGAGGGTGCATATCTACATTGATTTGCATCTCATATTTCAGTTGCAAGGTGTTTTTACAAGGTTTGTCATTCATTAGGCATTTCTTCAGTGCTTGGTCTAAGAGGATCAATGTCTTGGTTGGGAACCCAACCCCTTCAGTCGGGACATTAAAAAGAAAGGAAAGGAGCATCAACTCTCTGTAAATATGAGAATTTCAGATCGTTTTTCCCTTGTTCATATTCCTGTGCAGTGAAAGCCTGTTCAAACACTCGCCATAGTTACTGGCTAGCTTGGGTCATTTTTCTACCCAGCTGGACAAATGGGGTAAAAACTCAGGTGAAAAAGCAATGTTGTAAATCTCCTTTATCACTTCCTATGAAAGCTAAGCCTACAGCCCGCAAAATATATGTGCTTTACTTCACATGCCTAAGTCATCCTCTTGAAATCGATGGGACTTCTGAGGGGCATAGATTTAAACAAGAGCATCACTCCTTCCAAGCCCTGGATCGAGATTTATGGATGTGCTGTGTATGCCTCACTGAGAAATTTTGGCCACCAAAGTGTATGAGGATTCCTGGATTTAGGCCTCATGGCAGCTTGTCTGGCTTGTTTGTTCAGTTTGTGCAATAAACTCCTCCACAGACAGAGCCAGGCAGAGGGCGAGGCAGGGGATGGCCCCATGGTGGGCTGTGGGTGAAGGCCGGGAGGGAGGAGAGAGCCACAGCACAGGGAAAACAGGGATGCTGGGCAGGGCTGGGAGGGGACATTCCCTAGGCCTCTGGATGACAGAAAGGAAATTTCATCAGGAGCTCAGGGGCCAAGCAATGTTTGCCACAAACCAGAAAGCTGTGCCAAACCTGGTGGAGAAGAACAACCTGGAAAGGCAGAGGAGGAAGGGAGAATTTTCCTAACCCCCCTTCTTATGTCTTTTCTGTCTTATCTTATCCCTTTGAATTTTCTCTGTCATAAAGAGTTAATTATTCTGGTTCTTATTGTAATGATATTTTGCCATTTTAATTTCAAGAGACTGTCTTTTCTGTGAACTCACTCTAAGGAAAAGATCTAGGCAGATTTACCTCAAAGCTTTAGCCAACTTAAAGTCCTATTACAAGCCATTGAGGTGATTTAATTTTATTACTTTGGGACATTTTTTTATGAAGAAATCAGTGCATGCCGCAGTGCTTTGCTGAATCCAGGCATCCTTCTCCTTCATTCCTCTCTGAGCACTTGGTAAGCAAACACTTTGGATGCAGCTTTAATACACACTGGTATTTTAGACTGCGATATAAGGATATAAGATATTTTAATATGGATTTGACTTCATCTGCTTAGGTGACCCTTGCATGTATACCATATTTAGCTGTGAACTTTGCTTTTTTTTTTTGATATATAAAAAGCCCAAACTTTTTTTTTTTTGTAGCATAAGCCTCATCTGTCACTAGTTGGTACAAAAAAGCTCAACATCAGAGAACCAAAGTATATTTTTTCCTTCTAAATACTATCAGAATGAACATTAGGGCCAAAAGCTCTCATTGAAAATGATTCCTTAAATAATCACTTACCTTGAAGGCATTTGATCTGTATGATCTGAATGAAATTGCTGATAACTTCAGAGAAATAGAAAACTCTGTTAAAAATCACTTTCTCCTGGGGACTGAAGTCCTGTCAGTCACATGGTGGATTAAAGGCTTGGCAGCTCGCCAGCCCATCAGACAGCATGTAAGTTCTTTGATGCCAATTGCATTAGCTTTCCTCTACTAATGTGCTACATAGCTTGGAAAATAAAAGAATGAAGGTCAGCGTTCCGGCTTGTACCCCTGGTATAGCAAGGGCTGCTCATCATGTGCAGGAGAATGAAAATGCTTCAGAGTTCAAGCTGTAGGCTGGATGACCTTCTCCTATGCCCAAGGTCCTGAGATTTTTGTCCTGAAGTCCTGAGTGCAATGAGTGTTTGTCAGAGCCCTGTCCCAGGATGCAATTTGCTCAGAAATTCCCAAACAGACACAGTTTGCCTTCAACCATGGTAGCCTGTTACTTATGTGCAGATGCTGTGGGCTATGAACTTTCTGCAGAGCCTAACCACTGCTGAAATGCACTCTCCCTCTCCCAGCTCTGTTCGTTGTTGAGGGCCATAATGCACAGGAATCAGCATAGCTCATGAGTAAAAAAGCTAGATTTATGACTGATCTGAATGGCCTCAGAACAAAAAAAATGTCTGCTTTATGTACATCTCCCACAGGCATCTTGCTATAGAGATGTGTTACAGAGATGGATGACAGACACATGTATCTGGTGCCTTACATTAACCATAGTGCAACAGAGACACTACATGGATGATATATGACCTGAGATGATGTTGTGTTTGCAAGGTAATTAATTGCTACATCCTTCTTCCCTCAGAAGCAGGGGGGAGGAACCTCACCACTCCCAAAGGCATCTGAAGTATGATGCTTTCTAGGAGGTGAAGCTTATGTATTTAAACAAATTGTAGAAACAGAACTTAAATCTAAGAAATTATCAGAACATGGCAAGGTGACCATATCCTGACTATATCTGGTCATCACACATAATCCCTATTGATGTGGAGAGGCACGAATCAAACCATGGAAGGATTTAGAGCCTTCCAGTCAGAGCTTCATCCTACCCAGGCTATATCTAAATGGTTTCCACAACTTTTCTTGTTCCTCATGCTAGACATCATCTTGTATTCTTCCCACTGTGTGTGCTTTGGAAGACTTCTGCACTGCTGCTGACACAGTATCTCAGCCCTTAAATTCACTCTTCACTACTGAGAAGGAGTAAACTGTAACTCCCTGGGTAGCAGTTGGCACCGAGTTTGGCATCAATCAGCTTCTAAAACTGGTAGATTGACACTGAAATCTACCTTGTGACTAGTAAAAGAACTAGAGCAGTATAAAAATCTGGGAAGAAAGGAAGCTCTTTCAGACAGAATGACAAAAATCAAATAGGTCATTTTGGTCTTAAAACTATTTGCAGTCCAAAGGGGGAAGGGTTTTATTTTAACCTCTGATTTTTTTCAGTTTTACTCTGTAATAACCTCATCAGGGAGGCAGGCTGGAAAGTGGGGAACAATGTGTAATATTTCCCCATGACTGTTATGTGCTAAATTTGTCCTTCAAGCTTGAAGTGACTTTGTTTTTAAGTCATTATAGGGGGACAGACCTCCCAAAGCAAGGGAACTCCACTGTACTTTTCCCTCATACTGAGGATAATTAATTCTCACAGAACAGAGGCAAGGGCAATGCTGCAACACCTACCCTTGATAAGCTTACAACCTGATGAGAAAACTCTCATTTCTTGCCGAAACCGGGGTTTGATTACACGATGTTATCTGAGGAGTGGAAAAAAAAAGCTGTCTATATCCTTTGCTAGGTTAAAAGTGGTACAACAAGATTATGTAAACAATGAAGGAAGAACTTACTTTGTCATTAAATGAATGAGACAGATGATGGATGATGTGGAGATTAAAGTGCCAGAAATGGATGTGATCTATCTGGACTTTTGAAAGGCCTTTGACATGGTCCCCCACAACATCCTACTCGCCAGGTTGGGGAGATACAGATTTGATGGGTGGACTGTTCAGTGGATAAGGACTTGGCTGGATGGCCACATCCCGAGGGTAGTGGTCCATGGCTCAAAGTCCAGATGGAGAGCAGTGCCAAGTGGTGNCAAGTGGTGTCCCTCAGGGGTCCGTACTGGGACCTGCCTTGTTTAACATTTTTATCAGTGACATAGACAGCAGATCGAGTGCACCATCAGCAAGTCTGCAGATGACACCAAACTGAGTGGTGCTGTCAATACACCAGAGGGATGGGATGTCATCCAGAGGGACCTGGACAGGCTGGAGAGGTGGGCCCAGGTGAACCTCATGAGGCTCAACAAGAGCAAGTACAGGGTCCTGCACCTGGGCCAGGGCAACAATCCCCACTATCCAACCTAGATGTTTCTGTGTTTCTAAATGTTTGAGTCATTTTTACTTTCTTAATTTTGCACCCTTTGATTGAAGAAAATCATATTCTGTGACTTCAGTGGTGGCCAAAGGTGAATTATGTATAAAGCAGAGATCTGGCCTGTGGCTAACTCCTTTACTTAGCTATCTGCAAATCTGGATTTCCATTTTGCAGCTGAGATACACCACTCATAGCAAGGGAGGAAAAAAAAAATTCCTGTCTGTAGGTCTTGGGGGCTTTTTGGTAAGTGCAAAGATGAGCTGTGTACCTCTGGAGGACTGATTTTGCTTTGCATGTAGTGCTCAAGTCTACTGTAACCATCCAAATGTTCTGCTCATTTCAGAGCCTCTGACTTTGCAAGGTCTGTGCTGAAAACATAATACAGAGCATGTCAAACCATAACCCTGAATGCGTTAGAGCATAATTGCAGAATCTTGTTCATATAATTCAGAAGCAAATTTTTTAGGATTAATACAGGGCATCCTGATCCATAACACTCTTTTCACTTCTGCCTTCTTGTCACCTGTGGCTTTCAAAGTACTTTAGTAACGGTATTTAATTTTTATTCTTGAGCAACTACAGTCTAAAGATTTGCAGCATTTATCTAAATGATTTTTTGGTTGTTTGTTTCAATATTATTTGAGGTACTAATCTGGGAGAGTACCTACAGCTTGCTCTAAGGTATGTGTTTGTATGTACAGTAGAGACAGAAATTATGGAAGCTATAATTAGGGGTTTTCTGATACTTTTGGTGCTAAAATGCTTTTCGGAGTTGCTTTTAGAACTTTTGTGCAGTATTTGTGATGAAACCCACAGCAGATCTTTGTCTCAGGCTGAATTAAAGGGAAAATTGGAATGGTGTTTTATCAAAATATGAATCCAGAGGAGAAAAGCTGTTTTGCTGACATTGTCTTAAAAATTCTGCCTGTGAGAAAGCAGTTTCACCCACATATTTTGGCACACAAATTTGAAACACTACACTATGGAGGGGTAACTTTTTTTCAGCAATGTCTGTTTCGTAATACTCGTATGAATCCCTCTTATTTCCCCTTTCACACAAGTCCAGTAGATCCTTATTAGAAATCTAGTTCTTTATTTTCTAGTTTGTTTGGCATTTTTTTCTTAGTTTTGTATTATAGTGCACTAAGGAGGGTGGAGGGAGAAGCTGTGATACTTCTGAGTAGTTCTGTTAAGTTTGACTCCTATTATAATAGTAATCATCCTCTAAAAATGAAGTACAACATTTTTATTACATTGCTTTTTTCTATCCTCTACTTCATTTCACGCTTTCTCACTCAGACTGTGGTCACATAATTGTTTGATTTTTACAGTGGCATCAATGAAGGGATAAAAACCTTGATGCAGACAGCAGGAACAAATATAAGAAGGTTAGGATTTTCTAACTAGTTTTGCCATTAATGCAGTTACTTTCTGATCCACCTTAGGAGATTTCTCTCTCCACTCTAAGCCTTGTCACAACCCCTCAATGCTATGATATATCTCCCAAACTCCTTTGTTCTAAGAAATTCTTGTCAAGTTCTTAGTAAAGAGGTAAACATTTTTAGACAAGAAGCAGAAGTAAGTAGCTGGAGGCAGGATCTCTCTATTATTTGGAAGGTAAACAGATTTATCCCTCTTAAAGTAGTGATTAGTAAATCCGTTACCATTTAACTGCCCTGCAGCTAAGGCAATGAAATTACAGTTTATCCACAATCAGAAATATGCCAATAAATTTGATCCTTATGGTGACACTGAAATCATTAGGAGCATTTTTTTTTCTATAAGAAAGGAGAATGTAGTTGAGTTAAAAAGACTAAATATACAATAGCACGTGAAGATACAGACTCAGATCAACTGAAACAGCATTCCCTTTTACACAGGAACAGTTAAAAGATGCATTAGCTTATAAACTGTTTTATTGCTAGAGCTTTTTCTTTGACTTGGAGCCATTAGAAATGAGGAACATAAGATGTCCAGAGAACAGAGACTCTGTGAAGCTACAGTGAGAAGAAAGAATTGAAATGGAGGTGGCAAGACCTTGGAGGTGAGGGGCTGGGCATGCGGGAGCATTGGTGTTGCTTACAGAAGGTAAGCAAAACAAGGGTACATAGGGAAGGGAAATAAGAAGGTGAATAAGATGAACTGTGTAGGTAACAGGACTGAAGCTGGGACAAGAGGAACAGGAAAGGACTAGCTGGATTGAGTGCAGCAGAAGGCAGAAAATGTGATGAAGCGCAAAGAGGGCTTCTCTAGTAGAGCAAATGGTGTTTCAGAGGCTGGAAGGAGTCCCCTGAGGGTCTCCTCTCTTTTGCTGCCACTGAATGTCTATAAAACTCCTGTCAGATTGTCCTATTCTACCAACTGTGAAAATTTCCTTGCTAGCTTCATAAAGGAGGTGTTACATGGGTATGTACAGTGCATGTGTGGTGTGTATATATAGTGGGGTTTAGCTACCAGCTGCCTCCTTTACCACATGTTTCTCAACTTTTCTACTCTGCTTGCTGCTGTCTTTTCACACCATAACTTGTTCTACCCATAGAGAGGTCCACTTTTTGAGTGAATGCAGCTAAACTTTATTTGCTTCCTTTTTTTTTTTTCTCTCTTTTTATTTCTCTCTTTTTTTTTTTTTTAATTGGAGGGAGCAGAGGTAGATGTGGGGGAGAGAGGAATAGTGTAAATCATTCATAGGCTAAAGATTGCACAAACAGCACCAATGGCATGTGTCTTAATTGAAGAGCCTAGCTTTATATTTACACAGCTATTCTTCCCACTTCACTGCAAACTTTATCTGAAGCCTGGCATTTCTGTTAAAAAAAACAACAGACTGTTTCTTAGAGCTTGAAAAATGTGAATGGATTTTATAGTTTGGAACCTGAGTTTATAGATTTGCTCAAGAACACAAACCTGTTCCCTATAAGAAGCACAATTAGAATATCTTTTTCTTCAAGGGCTCAATCTTACAGGAGGCTGAACATTATTGACATTAAGCTCATAGAGTTAAGGTGTATATAATCAAAGTACACAACACTCCAAAGAATTGAGCCGTAAGCATAGAATTCACTAGACTAATGCATTTGGAAACACTTTGCTTTGCATATAGAGGGAATGATCACACATCAGACACCTGGCAATTTTGATGATCCTGGCTTCATAAGAATAACATTGCATACTCTATTACCAGAAGAGCAATAAATGAGAACACTGAACAGAAGTGCCAAAAGGAATCCTTTAATATCATTTTTATGAACATCTGTCATTTTGTTTAAGTACAAAGAAAAATGAGCTTATGCAGAATGAAAAATCAGTTCTAAAATGGAGACTATTAGTACCTTTTGCAAAATGTTCTTATTTTTATTGAGCATTTTACTGTATGCATGAGAATTTGCAGCATTATTTTTATGGCTCTGCACAACCTCCATTGTGCATTCGGCCTTGGTATGGAACCGAGAGGAGCTGGCTTACATATAAGGACAGAAAGAGGTGTAATGAATCATGAAACAAGCCTGTTTTATTCAATAAGACATTGTCTGAGCTTTCTTTCCACATGAAGGACTGGCCATTCAAACAGAAATGACCTGCAGAATTTTTGCATAGAAAGGAAACTAAATGGATTGGGGCATATGTGGTACCAACTCTGTTGTTTCGTGATACTAAGAGATTAAATTAAACATTACTTGCATTTGGAAACTTCTCTAGTGCAAAGAGCAATGAAGTATTTTCTCCTGAAAATGTCAGTAATTCCTTTCTCTGGTAATTTTTCAAAATTTCCATAATTGCAGCCCCTCTGTTTTGGGAATAAATGCAGGCAGAGGTGTCTGGCGCAACAGAGAATAAAAGATTGAAAGGCTTTCTCAGGAAAGCAAGTGCCAACACTCCGTATGCTTTAGAAAAAAAAATCTTCAAAAATAAAATGCTGCACATACACAGTAGGTAGAAGATGTCACTAGTACACTCTGTAGTATCTCACATGAGTTTTTAAAATGTATTTGTATAGCTGAGATACTCCCTTTAACCTGTGAACAGATGAAAGAAAGCTTAGTAACAGGCATCTAAACTGCAAATGCTAAATACAGGCATCAGCGTATCTATCAATTCTTGGCCTTCCTTGACCTATGTAGAGCACTGAGTTACAGCACGACAGTGGTGAGATGCCATGATTTTAGAAGCTGGTGCAGCGAGTAAGGACACTTTCACTTTTTTTGCTGAAATTAGTTTGTGTGGAACAAGTCTTACTAGGAGGAAGAGAATATTTTCATTTTGAGATTTGAAAATCTGCCATATAAAGGTTACTTTTTTTTTGTCTTTTTGTACAACAATATGAAACTATGAATCACTTAGTAAAAGGTTTTCATTATCTTCATATCTTTGCAGCATTCTGGCTTTAGTGGAATGTACAGGTGTTTCCATTTAGACATTCCACACAACAGCTTTGGTAGTTCAGTGCATACATAGCTCTTTCTTTCCTCTCTCTGTAGTCACTGATGCCTCTGGTTGATTAATCTTAGAATAAAGCATTCCTAGAAGAGCTCTTCCAGAGAGGGTTTTCCGTAGGCATCTGTTCTTTACATCCAGGGCAAGACGGTCCCTGCATGGTCAGGCAGGCTGTGAAGTTCAGTATGTAGGAACTTTGATTTTTACAGTCTTTTAACTTTTGGATGTGACTTCTTCATGTAGGAAACACTCGCTGCAAGTCAAAGTGCAACAAGCTATCAAGTCAAATTAAAACTAGAAATAAAAACGGGAAATGAAAGAATTTTTTCTTCCACCCCAGAGTAGAACGCTGGCTCCAGTGCACATCAAGGCCTGACCTTAAAGCTTTCACCGATAGGATTCTTTAATAGAGCAAGAAAATGAGTAACTGAGGAAAGTAGGAAAAAAGGGGGAGAGCTGCAATCTGCAATAGTCCTTTGACTCATTGTTACTGTTAGAGGAGTCACTGCCAGATATGCTGCTGCCTCTTTCCTCACTTTAACACACTTTAATGTGTTAGATCTTTTTTTTTTCTTTTTAATATGTGGTTAGTCATTTTCATTACAAAAGTTCTGCTGGAATTTGAAAGTTGTCCACATTTTGTTCCAAATGTCATTACATCAGCTAACATTTTTGTCACCTATAATGACAAGATTTTGTAGCATTTCTAGCACATCTTTCAAATACATTCTGTCTGAAGAGTTCTTCTTTTGGTAATTAAAAATGACCTGGCTGCATACTAAATGCTAAACTATTGTGAAATGCTAATGGCCATCTTCAAGGTTTGAGAACCTTCTGTTCCCTGTAAATTGTGCAAAGTGAGAGTTTGGGATCTTTGAAAAATGTCTTCATCCCTCGTGTTCATGGATTTCAGTTAATTGAAATGGGTGAGGTCACTGAGTTTGTCTAGAAGAACATTTAAGAATAAATATTTCTGAAAAAAAAGTTTCTCGTGAAGAGCTTGAGAATGCCAGCTTAACTCTGATGCACATGGCTTCATTGACTCCCTTTCCAGACAGGCTGATTGTCCCCACTGCTTGTATTACTACCCACAGAGTATTTTTCTAATTATAGAAGCAGCTACTAGCTTAGAGAAAATACAGACAAGAGCTGTGGCTGGGCTAGGGATGAGGCTGTAGCTGCCCTTCAGACACTGTTGCTGTCTCTGAAGCCCAGCCTGCAGGACGCCTTTTATTTTCCCTTTGTGTGTCGTGGCAGTTTAGTCATCTGCAGATGGAGTTAGTGCCCTGTAGCTCCTCTCTGAGCACTTGTCACATACAGGTGGAAAATGCTCGTGTTTGTTGTTTTCTGTGAATTTTAGCAGTTCTGAATTCATAGCCATTTAAACCACTTGGAAAACTGCTAATTACGTTTTGCTCTTCCACGCCTCCTCCTTCTCCCATCTGCTGCCTTTTTCTCCCACCTTTCCATATCACCCCTTCCTCTGATGAAGGTGGAGTTCAGTTGTTCCTGCCTGATGGCCCAACTCTGTTATTTGGCTGCGTGCCTGAGCCTCCCTGCTTCCCTGAGTCTGACTCTGGGCATCTCTGTGTGTGATTTTTAGCTCCTAAGGTTCTCACTTGAACCTTGCTTCTCTCCCTTTCAGCCATGGAAGATTCTTATGTTCCTTCTGTTGGTAGTTTTAGCTCTCAAAAGCAGTTTCCAAAGTGAGTAGGAGAGCGAGGTTGGTCCCTCTGTGGGCTCCCTTGGCACCCATAACAGCATGTTAAAATTTGTGCTATGCAGGGTATTCTGAGGACATGGTAAGTAATCAGAAGTTTAATGTATTAAATTATAAAGAAATATGTCCATTGTGAGGGTAAAATTAGATGGTTTTTTTTTCCATATGTTTTAATGGAAGATACAAATGCAGAGAACTTTCTTATTCTTGTTCACTGGGACTTTTATTTATTATTAGAGGCTGAGTCAGATGCCTGGTTTGTAGTGCCCTTGCAAGTTGTAGGGACACTTAGAGTTGGTAAGTGTGTATAATGGAAAAAAATGAGAGAGAAGAGCTGGTCAGGAATTTTCCAGCAGAATGCTTTTTTCCTGGAAAATGCTGTTTCAAAGAAACTCAAGATGTTTAATGGAAATTCTTTGGGGTTTTGTTATGAACTTGTACAAACCAAGAAGCTGAGATGTTAGAGAAGGCAGGCACTTTTGTTACACAAAAAGGCACTTTTAATTCTTTGCACTATTGCTCTCAGTTTCACGTATCAAACAGTATGAATGAAAAACTAGGTTTTACTTTTAAAGTCATTTTAAGGACACCTGTTATTTATTACTGATTGTCAAGGCATCAGAATGTTCTATTGTAAACTAAACAGGATATGTTTCATTCCAGGAAAAAAAAAAACAAATATATTTTAATCAGTGCTGGGTGACAGATGTGTCTGTGATGATTTAAAAGTAAAATATTCCAACTTTTATGCTATAGATGACTGAATCAATAATTGTAGTGCACTACTGCTGGCATGGAGTGCAATAATATAAACAAACAAAGGAAAAGGTCATGGCAAATTACATTTTTAAAAGGAAATTAATTTGAATTCTGAAATTTAAAAAAAAACCACATTGTTTTGTCAAAGCATGTTTATCGTGAGGGTTTGCTTTGTTTTGTTTTTTTTTTAAATATAGTGTTGAAAATACTAAGATTTTGAGAAATTACCACTTCTCACAGAATCACTGTGATTGGAAAAGACCCTTAAGATCAAGTCCAACTGCTGTCTAACTCTACCAGGGCCACTACTACACTGTTTCCTTAGGCAATTCAACCACTTCCCTGGGCAGCCTGTTCCAGTCTTTGATAACCTTTCTGGTATGGAAGTTTTTCCTAATGTCAAACCTAAACCTCCCTTTTTTAAATAAAATAAAATAAAAAAGAGTTGGCAGATAATTCCCAGGAAAGGTCTTGGCATTTTTAGTGAGACCACTCCTGGAAGAAGAGACTGGCCAGGGTGGCTTTATGTTCCCACTGTGGGAAGATGCTCTAGCTCAGATTCCACATTCTGATTCAGGCAGCATTTAGGAGCCCAAACTCTTGTCACATTACTAACTTACCTCTTTAGCTTCTGACACTCCTCTATGAAAGATGGTTGCACAATTTACCATATGTAATTTTTAAACCTAATTTAAGTTAATTCTGTACAACTTCTCATCAAGGCACTTTCCATTTATTTTTTAATTTTTTTAGGACTGATTTAATTAAATTTAACATAAGTCAAATTATATTGATTGAAATTACCTTAAATGAGTTTGGCTTAAGCCCAGGTAACAGTCTTTTGCACCTGTTTTAAGTTAAATTGGTTTAAATTTATGCCAACAGTTACACTTTTGCCAACCATCAGCAGTAGTCAGTCAGCACGCAGAAAGCTCCCATTTCTAGATTGTTATGCAGTACCAAGTAGAGAAATAATCTAAGGTTACTTATGTGTACTCAGCTCTCGGTGGTATCATTTGTAGCGTAAAATACCATTTAATTAGTATAAGCTTCTGAGAACCTTATCAATACCAAGTGTTTGATCTTGCATTCTTTCAATCCTAATTTCCCAATGTATTTTATACAGTCAAATAAATGGTGATTTTGTGTAATCTCAGGGGGTGTTTTTAAACATCAGCCTTTAATGTGGCTCTTATTAGAACTCGGGCTCTTCAACGTTAGCATTCTGACACGCTTTCCTTTCTTCTCATAGCTTTAATGGGAAATACCAAGTTCTTGCAAAATAGGCTGAGCTCAAAGCAGGAATAACTGGAGGACTGTCTCTGGTGAGGAAAGGCAGCAGTGCAGGCAAGCTTTCTGTGTTCACGTTTCCTCTGTAGTTCCAGAGCTCTCAAACGGACGTGGAAACTGCCACTTGATTTCATCTGAACTCTCCCCTTGTGGCCCTTCACAAATGGTATTTAGGAGAAAAGGCAGTAAAGCTCCGCTTGGGACGAGGAGTGTTTTGCTAATTTGTTCTTAAATTCACTAAGTTTGTAGGTAAATATTGATGCTAATTCTATACTCACATGGCTATAACCTTGAGGTTTTCCCAGATACCTGTGGTGAGTTTGGTGCTATAAAAGCTGACTTCTCCTTCTTATAACAGAAGGAGGTGGGCAGAGCTAAACTGATTTGCACGAATACCTGTGCAGGCTAATGGAACATGCATTCTTACCCTATACACAAAGGGGCAGGTATTTGGACATGACTATGCAGCCTCATCCAAGTTATTTATTGAGACTGCAGAAGGCTTTGCTCATCTACAAGTTTAGCAATTTCCATTGTCAAAGAATTTTTATTTTTCGTGCATTTTAGAGGAGGAAGACAGTTGTCTATTTTATTTTTACTTTTATCTATTTTTTTTTTTTCCTCAGTCTCTCTCTTTCTACTAGAGAAATAATTTTGTGGTGCAGAACATTGACTGATGGAACCTGTTGTATCTGAGCCATATAAATTAACAGAAATGGAAAATAATGTGCTGCCACGGTTTGATACAACATCTAACACTGCCACGTTAATATCCATTGCAATATAAATATTACTGTTTAGAAAATCTTTGACCCTTTCTAATATAGGAGGCCACACTACATTGTATCAGACTGCGCTCTGTCATGTTGCAGCTTGAAGTGAAGTAACAAGAAGTGACATGAACCTTTGTAAAATACCACAGTGCAGTAACCCATTTTTAATGCTGTCAGTATAAACTATGGTAGCAGGTAGAAACAAATCAAATGTAACATCTGAACAGGAAAATATTGTTAGAATTACCTACAGCCTTCAGTTAATATCTGACTGTCAGGACATCTCTAGCTGAAGTATCAATTCACATTAATAAAATCGTGCAGTTTTGTGATGAGAATGATGGCGAATCTCATTACAGAGATTGTCACTTCAGTGTTATTTATCGGTGCCTCAGACAGCGTTGCGATGTGGGTAACAGTATGAGGTTTGTCTTGGTAATTTTCTTGACTAACAATCCCACAGGCCCGCCTTGCCTCCCTTCCCAGCTCGAAGAGAGTGACTGCTGCAGTGGTTTGATTAAGCATCCCAAAAGCTTATTCACCATTTCAGCTTGCAGTATTTTTGTTCCGTTTACTCTCCAACTTGTCTCCTGCTAATCTGCCCCAAAGCACATTCTTACTGGCTTGAGAAGTCTAGCAAGGTGCTTGCTAGCTTTCCCTCATTATACCTCCCTAAAGACTAACAGCATCCAGCTTTTATGGTCCTGATATTTCAGCAGTCTTAGGGCCTCACACCTGATGCCAAACCATATCCAAAAAGCAAAAGCAGTGAAAAACCATGAATTTTCTTGGACACTGTGGAAATAATGGGACAACAAACTTAAGAGTGTAGATACTGATTCACCAGCATTAGTGCTGAGGAACAAAGTACTAGATTTGTTGGATCTGTTGTTTTTGGACATAAACAATGTTTAGAGCCATTAACAATGGATTTTGGGCTTATCCTGATGACTTTCTCAAACTGCAATTCTACAGAACAAATGAGGCTTCTAAATACATGCATGTAAATAAAAATCCCAGTTTTACAGTGAGGGTCTTTGCCGTGTGTTATGCAGCAAGTAGGTCTCAATCACACTGCTCTTATTATCTATGTATGAGCACTACAAGATATGTGAATGACCACTGCAATCATTCAAGTGAATGAAGAATTTCTGTTTACACTTGTAAGGGCTGCAGCGTATTTGGGCTTTCCTCTCTTGTGACCTTTCTGCTACCTTTTCTTTCTTCTCCTAACGTTCTCTACTCCCCACTAAAAAGGAGGATGATTTCACTGGACAATATTCCTCAGCAACAAGCAGGTGAATCTTGCAGTCTGACCCAGTAGCAGGAGACTTGGTATTTTTCCAATTTAAGGGATTTTCACAACGACCATACAGGTAGAGAAAATTCCCACAGCTCTCAGGTTTCTGTGTGGTGCTGTCATGGCATTACATAAATGAGTGATGTAACCTGACACAGGATGGTAGAGGCTTTTGTGTTAGCAGAAAACAGAAGAAACAAGGCTCAAGCTGTAACGAGGGAAGTCCAGAATAGATATTAAGGAAAGTATTGTTAACGAGGATGGCCAAACATTGGAACTAGTTGCCCAGAGATGTTGAATAATCTCCATCCTTACAGGTATGAAAAACAGGACCTAGTAAAGATTGAGCAACATGGTCCAACTTCAAAGTTACATTCAGCTTCAAAATTGGCTCTGCTTTGAAAGGTCATCTTTCCCAGATGTCCCTTCCACCCTAAATAATTCTGTGATTCTTTGTCAGCAGTTTCTCATTGAAGAGTATTTAGTGACCTCTCCTGCATTGCTTTGCTATGAAGAGTGGCTTCAAAGGGTTAAATTAATTTATTTAGGGTTATGGGATGAACATGAGCTGCTGTAGAATCACATGCTGCTGGCTCTTCCACTAGACATCTCATGTTATGAAACCTTGTAAATGTACCATGAAGATATTCTAAATTGTATTTATTTTTCATGTTATCTTAAAAAACTGGTTTAAAAACTGAAAGGCACATTATTAGTTCACTATTTTTTTTATGTTCATTATGAAAGAATTAAGGACTAACCCAGCTTGCTGCAGGTCCTCAGATTTCCTCGTTGACCTTGTCTGATATAATATCATCTGTTTGTGTTTGAGACTGCTTAAAAACCTAAACCTATCCTGCACAAAATAAATATAGGAAAAAACCTCTTAAGAAATGCTCTTTATTCTAAGCCCAATGGGCTATCTTTATTTGATAGAGCTAAGTATTTGACTAGTATCTAGTTTTGCAATAAACAGAAGCTGAAATGTAATTTACCAGCTCTTCATGAATTGTTTATTCATATCCACCCTCGGGATATTCCAGTACTATTGAATTACTCAGTATGATGTTGACAACTAGTTTTGTGCATTTTTTTCCTTCTAATTTCTGAAATGTGCTGTTATCCAGTATTTAGATCTGAGAATTAATTATCAAGGACATGTGAGAATTTTGGGGAGGAAAAAAAAACTGTAGACAAGTTAAATATAATGGGCCAAATTCTACCCTGAATTATGTTGGTGCAGCCCAGCCCATGACAGCATAAAGACAGAATGTAGGCAATTAAATATTACTGCAAGATTGTCTTTTTATGTGCGACACTGCTTTCTAGATCTCTTAAAAATACTCCAGGGTCTGGGGGGGCTTGGTTTGTTTTTCTTCCCTGCCGATGTAGCGATACAGTAAACTTCTGTAATAAGAAAGGAAAAAGCAAGCGTAAAGGATCCCTTGACATCAAATTATTTTTCAGGAAGTTAATAGGGAGTGCTATTTCATTTCTCCAAGAAATTCACAAGTGAAGGTAAGGTTGCATCCCTCACCAGTTACACAGGAGAGAAAAAACCCCAATGTTTTCACCAAGGCTTCAGAATGATGAAGCAGAATTTTTTGAAGATCCTGAGAACTGATTTGTGCCTGGTCCCCTGGACTGCATGATGCTTGCTGAGGAGTTTCACTGGGATGAAAACATCTACCCAGATATGAGGACTGGAAAAAATAAAAGCCAACAAGACATAAGAAAATAACAAATATATGTAGATTGAAGGAAGGGCACTAATGAACTGAACTCCACTGCAGTTTTGGTGTTTGACCGGGAAAGATGAGGCAGTTAACTTTAGTGTAGACAGGACTTGATTGCAGCAACACAGGATAAAAAGTTAAGTAGGGGTATAAAATATGAAGAGAGGAGACTGCCATGCATATTTTCAGTTAATGTTGAGATGTCTGGTGTTGAGAGATGTCATAAGATGAAAATGATGTTCTTATTTTGTTACAATCTTAAATTGCAGCATTCCTTTTTCAAAAACAGTTACAGCATGACTTACTTAATGTCCTTACATTTTTATGCCCTAGACTAGTGCCACACTTTAATATAAGGCTAAAAGTGAGGATGATTTTCTGTGGTTTTCTAAAACAAGTTTTATTCGTGTTCTGCAGGGTCTTGAAGTTAAATTATATTGTGAATATTCTCTAAGCATTGAAGCTTCTGTTGCCTGCAACCTGCATGCTGCAATACTAAATTAAAAATAACCACCCTCGTTTTATTTATCAGGAATCCAGTACTAAGAGATGTGTTGTGCCATATACCTCCTGTAGTGGCAGACATTATAATACTGGAATTATCCCTGATCCTTCCCTTCCCTTCTCTTCTCTCCTCTTCTCTGCTACAGAATAGCCTGAAATATCCAGCTGACCCACAATTCACAGTGGGCTTTGTGAGAACTTAGGCAACAGCTATCATCCACTTAGGGTACTGTAAAAATTATAATTCTTCAACTCAAAAGTCCTTCAATTTATAATTATATTTGATGGAGGAAAAGACCAGATTCAGTTCTGAAAGCTTCCTACTTAAAAAAGAAAACAAAAAAATCCAAAACACAAAAACCCAACTAAATAATGTGGCTTGAGCCCCTCCCTGGCACTCCCTGAACCCCAGCTGGACTGAGGATGCCTGTTTACAATCAAGGAGTCCAGGTTAACAGGATAGATTTTTATTTAAGAGAATCGCCACCCTTCTGGCAGACTCTTAGCAGGGTGCCCTTCCAAAGCTTTCTCCATGGTGCCTGCCCCATCAGTCTCTGTTTCTCATGACAAGTCCCATATCACCAGGGCTCTTGTCACAGCTCGTGAGGGTAACCTCTGCAGTGCTCAGCTCTGGGGAGGGAGGAAACAGCAGTCAGGATCCCAGTTTAGACTTTACTCACCAAGGTAATCCAGAGCCTTTTCCCTTCCTTTCCCTTTGCCGAAAGCACTGTTGGTCAGTCCTTCGGACGTCACTGGCTGTGGCACTGCTGGGAGTTACCCCTCCCCTGGACATGCTGGGTGTGAGCTGTGTCAGTGTGGTCGTGTCATTAAAGCCCTACAGCTTTCTCTGTTTTCAAGACTGCTGTGTTTGTGTTCATGCCACACAGATTATTGCACATTTAGCTGTTTGAACAACAGGCGATTTTCCTGCCGCTTACTCCAGTTTCTAATGAATTTATTTGTATTGTCTTGAGTCCTGCCCTTTCTCCATAAGCAAGAAATGACCCTCTATATCGTTATTAGACCTACAGCTTTCCTGCCCACTTCATGCAATTACGTCTGAAGACTCTGTGACTAATACTCTGTAATAAACAGCCTTTCTGATTTCTCATATGTGAAATCATTTTCATATTGGATATGCCGATGTAGTATTTGAATCCCCAGGTTTACAGAAATCACATTTCCTTTTTTAACCTTCTTGTGACACTGCATAGAGCTCCTGTTTATCCCTGGTGCTTTCAGCAGCACAATAACTCCATCATAAATGTCCCGCTTCATTGCATTCCTGCTGCAATGATTACGTCCCACTTCTGCTCAGGTTCTTATTCCCAGATATTTATTATGGCCCTGTGACAAAGTGTGGATGTTTCACCTCTGGATCTCTGGGCTAATAGTCTGGACAGTTGGAGCTCTGCCTCTGGAATCCAAGTTTTACACAAACTAGAGAGTTTTATATGTGAATTACAGAGTGTGGGAGAACCAGCTGAGCTGTCACGAGTCCCAGTAGCTGCACTTACCTTGTCCTTTCATTATGAAGCACGAATAATAATATTCTATTCACCCCTAACTTCAAAGCACGAAGGCAGCCCAGCACAAGCATTTGTAATGGACTAAACATCTTTCAGACTTTTGCTATCTAGGCATGATTGCCCACTAAGGAATGATGGTGTTCCTTTGTGACATCTTTCTAGGATTCAGCAAGTCTCTCGACACTCCAGGACTCAGAAACCTCTCCTTGGTCATCAGCAGGTGTCAGCAGTGAAGTCTCTATCCCTTTCAAGTTTCAGATTACATAGTATACAGCTCTAAAGTTCAAGTCTTTGCACCATGGGGCTGCAGAATAATGCAGATCTGGCAGGAAGGAAACCATCATATTCATCATTCCCGCTTTAGAAGTTCTTCATACCCTTTCTAGCTGTTGTCCTCTATTCTATGAAATGCAGAGTGCCTTTGAGAAAGCATCATTTATTAATAAGATATATTCTTTTGGATTTTGGCAGGTTATGTTCCAAAAAAAGACCCAGTGTGTCCTTATGTAATGAAACACTGCACAATTCATGTCTCACCTCCTGCCACTGCTTTTAGAAAGAGGTGGAAATGAGTAATTACCCATAAATGGTAGGCATTTCTCCATTACTTACAGAGAGTATTTGGCAGCAATCGTTTAAGCTTTAAATGCTTTTTTAAAAGCCAGTACCATTCATAGACCTGCCAGTTTCAGAACTTAAACAAGTGTCCCCGAAACTCTTCAACCGATTTATTACAAAATTGCTCCATCTTTTAAATTCAATTCTGTTTACCTCTGTCTCTCTGTCTGATCCATACTTAAACAGTTATTGTGGAGTTCTTTGCAGATGCCAGAGTATGAGAACGTGAAATCAAAGATTTCTTTAAGTACTATTATTTGAAAGAAGATAAGTTTGCGTTGCCTGTAATTCAGTCAAGAGTTAAAGAAACACTAACCTGCTGCAGTGCCACTGACATCATCATGACATGAATCACAGAATGCCAGGGGCCAGAAGGGATCTCGAGAGATCATCCAGTCCAAGCCCCTGCCAGAGCAGGATCACCTCGAGCAGATCACACAGGAACGTGTCCAGGCAGGTTTTGAACATCTCCACAGAGGGAGACACCACAACCCCCCTGGGCAGCCTGGTCCAGTGTCTGTCACCCTCACTGTGAAAATGTTCCTCCTCATGTTTACATGGAACTTGGTNAACTTGCTGACTGTGCACTCTGTGCCCTCATTCAGGTCATTGAGAATATGTTGAACAGAACTGGTCCCAGCACCGACATGCTTAGCTTGGACTTCTCCATGTAATGCATGGGAGAAGAGGATATCTCGCATCTTTCCCAATGATCCCTTCACCACCGGCTATGGTGGTTTGGTACCATGTGCCTGGGGTGGGAAGCCTCTGCCCTCAAGGGCTTGCTCCTGGGGTCAGCGAGGCACAGCCACCAACTAGCAGATGTTGCTGAGCCAGCTGTGTGTGCTTCTGCATCCATATGGCCAAGCTGCACTGCAGCCTGCAGTTTTCCCTGGGTCCCCATAGGAGTTTTCCTGACCGTTGCCTTCTTCCCATACATCTTGACTGCGTGGCTGAGTTTTCAAGTCACAGTTTAACCTGTATCTGCAGTTATTTGTCATGTGATGGTATGGTTGAAGTCTTCTGTTTTAAAGACCTGTTCTCTTCAGAAGTGACCTCATATATGGTGACTGGCCTAATATAATGCAGCTGTAAACTTCATAAAGCTACACTCTTTCTCCAGTCACAGATTTGGGAATTTATTGCTTCTGAGAGAAGAGCCATTTCTCTTTTCTTGCTCTACTTTTTAGAAGCCTGTTAGAGGCAGGTAGGCTAGTTACAAAAAAGTAGTTTGGACTGTAGAAAGTGTAGTTTTAACACTTAAATCTAGAATTTTAAAATCATTCCTTATAGATGCATTAAATTATTACATAATCAACAGTATAAACTAATATACTATAATTTTACATATAGATCATTTTATCTGTTATTTGATCTTGTTATTATTTTACTCCCATTGTCTTCTCTTCTTCATCAGGACACCATAAGTAGTAACCACTTGCTTGCGTGGACCAATTCAGAGAGTAGTTCATTTTAGCTTCAGAATTTCATGTGTTGTAGAGTGGGACTTATATGTTGGCTGATTTTCTTGGCTGTCTTTTGTGTGTATGTGTATAAATTTCCATGTATGCAGGGAGAGAGAGAGATTATATTTAGAGAGAGACTATATTTGAGAGTATATTTATATACATTATTTATGTAATATTAATTTAAATTCAGTGTATTTTTTCCCTGTGTCAGGGAATGTGCCATGCTTTAGCCCTGAGTAAACTTGGTGAAATTAGATATGGTCAAGTTATTTAAACTTGGGGATTTCAAATACTATGTAAGTAAACAGACTTGAAAAAAATGGCCAGAACACTGGCAATGCCTGACATGCTGTGGGAACACAAAAACTCTCTCTAAAGTGTGTGTAAAGGAGCAAGACACTGACGTGCAAACAGCAGTGATGTGCATACACCAGCTGATGTAACAGCAATGACTTTCCCAGAGAGGAGGTGGAGATTGGATTTAGACTCAGTGTATCAGTTGTCATTCTGTCCTAACTGATCAACAGCAGTACTGTATCCAGCTTGGCTTCATTCAGTGAGTACTCTAGTCTGCTTTTGCGTCAACTAAGGAGAGTTTCTAATGAACACAAACCCCCACTTCCTTGTGCCTTTATTTTCACCCTCACTTTATTACTTTCTTTAAGCATGCTGAACTTAGGGACTTAAGCTAAAAATAACAGAATTTTTCTTTCTGTCAATGCAACCAAAATGCCACCGAGCAATGGAATTGTTCAAACAAAGCCCAAATTACCAGTGTGGCACAAATAATTTTGGGTTAATAACATTTTGTTTAGTCCTGCAGGCTTAGTTTTGTTCAGAGAGAGCAGGCTTCTTGGTTTACATTTACAATTTCTGTAGGATACACACTTGCCAGCTTTGTGAAATAAAGGGCAAGAACTCACCCAGTGGATTCTGGAAGCTGGTTAGAAGATCTTCCTTAATTTCTGTGGGCAATGACCCAAAAGACTGGAATACAATGTGCTGCAAAGCTGTCACAGGGAACCGTTTTGTTATGAAATATATAATGAGACCATAGGTGTTTTAATAGAGTTTTGAGTCATCTAATGTTAGTATGGTGTGGGTGGAAGGAAGGGGGGATGTGTCTGTGCTTCTGGTCCTACTGCACAGAAAAAGTATTTGAAATTGGACTAGTTTGAACTCTTTTCTGCTTCTAGTACTCAAAATAAATAATCTTTGCTAACTTGGTAGTAATGATTGATTATTCCCTAAGCACCACTTTGTAGCTGGAACATGGAGACTTGCTGGTGCGCTTGAAACAGCATAAACAACTCATTGCTTTATGCATTAATTACTCAGCGTTTTACCACTAAGTGTTATGGTATTGATTAATTGGTTGGAAGTGGAAAGTTTTCCAACTCTCCCTCATTGCCCACAGAGTGCATGTCTGAGAGCGTGGGGAATGCTCAGAGCTCAGGTTTCAGTACATCTCCCATTAATTCTCATTAAATAGCTCCCATCCTTCTTCTCTTCCGTGATCTAAAGTGGTTGCAACTGATTTAATGGATTTCACATTCAGAAACAACTTTGACAGGCATGAGAGAAGAGGCACCTTTATTTGGTGTAGGTTAGATGTGAATATAAAAGACACCCATAATTAAAGATGTGGGGTTGGGGGCTGGAGAGGAGCACCATTCATGGTTTAGGACTAATGGATGCCTCTTTGCACTCTGGCTGATGAGTTCTAATGGTGACAATTGTTGGTATAGCTCCTGAAAGAGAAGTCCAGTGCCTCTTTCTTCCACTGAGGTGGCAGAACAAGATGTGTGTCCCCACGTGTCACTCCACTTCTCAACTCGTGGATGACCAGCAATCGTGCACAGATGCTGGACTGCAAACTCCACACCCAGCTGTGGTCCACGCAAACACTGCCTTGTATCGACTTTCTTCTGGTCATCAAATGTGAGTCAGTTTTCCCTCCTAGAAATAACTGCAGGAGAATCAGCTTTTCAAGCATACAGTGACAAAGAGTGTTACTGAAACTTCCTTAAAAATCTGTGATATAGCTTGATTAGAAAGAAAGAAATAAAATCCAAAGTGTCATGAACTATTGTGAACTTTCTTCTTTCTTGAGGGCAGGGAGGAAAGCCAAGATGAAGCTTGGCTGATGAGGCTGTGGGCAGCTATCAGGGGAAGCCTCTGTGTGTGACAGAAACATATATGCCATTCCCAAGCCAGTTCCACAAAAGCAGTGGATGTTTAAAAATGCCAGAAGAAAGATACCTGTAGCTCTGCTTTTTCATTACCAATAGGATCCTCCCATTTAAAGTAAGTATCCCTGCCACAGTCTTCAACAGAAGATCAAACCGCTATCATTTGAACATCAAAAAGCATATTGTTTTGGTTTGGTTTGTTTGTTTGCTTACTTTTCAGTGAAAAGCACCTCTTGCTGTCTTTATGTTTGTTTTTCTTTTCCCAAAGACTAAGGCGTTCAGACAGTAGGGTGGAGGCTGTTTATGTCTCTTCTTTTCAAAAGATGTTTGACAGCTGATCCCGGGAGAGGGTCTCTCAGTCTTTAAAATCTTATTAAGCTGTAATATTTTGAATTTTGAGGCTAGACTTTAGCCTTTGAGGGAGACTATTCAATGGCATGAATCTTTTAAGCTGCAGTGCTGCAAGAGATGATTTCAGCAATTTGCCACAGACCATTTGTCAAAGGGACAATGAGGCATTTGTGAGCAATATATGGTGGGAATAAGCTTCAATTTTTTCATATAGCAATGTTGGATGAAGCACTGTTATGTCTATGTGGTTTACATGGCACTTAAAAAACTCAGGCAGCCTCCAAGGGAGGATAAAGCCCAATTTTTAAATTATAAATCTCAATTTCAGGTCAAACTGGACAATGGAAACACGGCAATTTAGGAAACCCATTTTTTTTAGGCTGAATTTGTAAGGTTGTAAACTTAGGTGAAAACCAGCCTTAATTTTGGCCTGCTTAAAAGAATTCATTCTAAACCCACCTCATGTATGAGCATGGGCATTTAGTGTTTTTTCAGTGTTTGCATAAGGTCAGGCTCTGTTACTGTGGCTAAGATTAAGGACATGGTTTAGTGGTGGACCTGGCAGTGCTGGGTTAATGGTTGAGTTCAATGACCTTGAAGGTCTTTTCCAACCTAAATGGTTCTATGATTAAAAGGGGCTTTTTAATGTAGATTTTCAGTGTAAATTTGAAATATTTTGCAGGTTTATTGACTGGTACGTGCTATGCAGATGCTTCGTAGCAATCACAATGCTTAATATTATGTTGCGGTATGTTTGCTTGCTTATGTTGCAGTGACACACATTTGTTCACTCTGATTTTCAAGATCCAAGCTATAATGAGTGTTTTGATGACATAAATGACATCCAGATCTATTCTATTCGGTTCTGTTGTAGAATTCTGCAAATAAGAATGTTGGGATCCATGGGGGAAAAAAAAAGTTTAAATTGCTTTGTTTTCTCATTCTGTTCACTACTGAGGTAAAACACTGCATGGTGCAGCATCAGCATAAACTGTAGATGAAACAGTCGAAAATGAAGTTAGCAGCAGCATTTTTCCCATCTTCAGGGAAGATCTGTGGTGGTAAATATAGTGCCAATAGAGGGAAAAACATAATGTTGACGTATCTCATAATAATGACTTTCTCATTCATCACTGCAGTAAGCCAACTGTTCTCCCCCTTGGTGTCACAGCAGTAGGGAAATTTCAGCTACAAGGATCCACAACATCTTTATCTACTTTCTGTCTTTGAACAGACCCAAATGACTTAATGATAGTGCCTGGTGCTGAGGAGTGAAACTTTCAGCATCCATCTGCCCTAGCTCCTTCACCAGGAGTCTCTGTCATTACTAAGTACTCAGTTTAAAGATATAGACTAAGCAATTTCTTGTTAAAGCTGAAGTGAAATCCCGAAAAAGGAATTATTGGAGGATTAGAGGAAATTTATTTTCCTTACAGATAAGTATTTAAAAATGAAGCTGTTGTTAAGACAGGTGGTAGGCTTGCTCCAGCTTCCTTTGAAAGTGGAGGAAATGCACAAGTGAGTCTTTACATCTTAAAGCTGCCCAGAGAGCCCAGTTACTATCCCGTGTTGCAGAATGTTGTCCTCTAGGTGCTATACATACATCACTGCAGAGATTAGACTGTCTTGAGCTATTTTAATTCCACGCTATTTTCAGCTTCCTTAAATGTTACAAATATATGTGCATCCTCTTGCAGCCTGATTTTCTATTGCTGCTTATTTTCCAGTGCTTTATTAATTATGCCAGTGCCAGTGAACCTGTTCATTATTTTATTTCAACACGCCCCATAAGATATTTGTGTGAAAAGTCCATGGAATTCATCCTTTAATTGACTGTTTGGATTCTCTGTTATGCCTGTGGGGTCCATATAGAAGACCTTCACTACGTAGAAAAGTTCTTTACTATGAGGATGGTAGAGCACTGAAACAGGTTGCCCAGAGAGGTGGTGGAGGCCCCATCCCTGGAGCCATTCAAGGTCAGGTTTGATGAGGATCTGAGCAACCTGATCTAGCTGAGGATGTCCCTGCTCACTGCAGGAGGGTTGGACAAGATGACCTTTGGAGATCCCTTCCAATCCAGGGCATTCTGTGATTCTATAATTCTATGACTCTGTAAAATGCATGAGCAGTATATTATAGTTAGGAGTAAGTGCTTCATAGAAAGGAGAAGAAATACTGACTCAGATCAGCTTCCACTTGGAAATGTCATTCTTTATTTCACCAACTAGAATGAAGCATGTTGTCAGAGCAGACAACCAGACATTTCAGCAATGTTCATTATGTCAGTCTGTTTTGACTCGAACACTCAGCTTGAAGAAACTTATTTTCCAGAAGTGTTCAGCACTCTCCACCTGAAGTTATTAATTAGATTGTCATTAGCTTCAAAAATATAACAGAACTCCTTCAGTGATGGACAAAGAGAAATCAAAACATACAAGGCAAGCACAGCTTTTGAAAAATATGTCTATAAATGTAAGCAAAACATGTTGTCCAGTTTCATTTTGAAATAGCTTACCAGCTTTCCATTATTACTTCGCTGAATTCCTGAAAATCTGCCAGGTATGCTGCTGACCCTGCTCCCATGATCCCTGCTCCCAGTTGAGCAGAAGATCTATTCCCCTGAATGCTTGCCCTTTCAAATGGAAACAGTGAGCAGGAGTCACAAATTAAAGGTCCAAACCTGGACTTTGAGGCCGTGCATGCAGGACATGGGCTGATGTGTTACCGCCTGGCACTGCTCTACTTTTGCATAGTGCTAATTGAATCCTCAGCAGGAATTCCCCTACAGTACCGGCCCCGGGGAGGCTTGTCGGGATGCTGAGCCAGAGCTAACATGAAATCAGAGCTCCAGCTTCACGCTGCCTACTGCCAAGCATCGCCGTGGGAGGGCGGTGGATTTGTGCCTCGGTATGAAAGTCAGCTTCATGACAGAAGCCAAGTAACTAAACAGAGAGGAAAGCTAGCTGAGGACTATCAAACCATATGAAAGCTCTGTGTGTGTGTGTTTGTTTTTAATAAAGAGAGACAGCAGCAGGAGACGAATGACCTATTAATCTGTGTAAAACGAGGGCCAGACCTGCACCATTTGTAAATTCACATGTAGAAGTTTTCAATGAGCCCTGCAATCTGCTTACGATGCAGAAGCAAGAAACAGCTAAGGCTCTTTGAGGTCCTTTCAGTATGTTCAGAAGGATGGGTGAGTGGCTGTATGTCTCTTCCCCCAGATTTGTTGATGAAACTGAAATCAAAACTTGTCAGGAAATCTTGATGCATTCCTGCTGAACTCTCCTGCTCCCATTTGTTTCAGACACACTACTGAGACTAATAGGAGACTTTCAGAAACATGGAATGTGCTCTTTTAGACTCAAATGTGAGCTCTCTTCACATTCAGGACAAGCGAGTTAGAAAATATTCCACATACATTGTTTTGTGCCCAATTACTGAAGATATATTCAAGGATGGGACCTTTCACTTTTTTCTTGGTTATCCTCTTGTGCTGTCTTCCCACTGTGTGAAATCAAGTCTCTAGCAGCAAAACCCATACCCGTTATTTTTCTCCTGTATTTCTGAACACTTGAATGTTTGTCTGTGTTCTTCTACAGAATCCGTATTATTTCCCTTGTTTTCCCTTTGGAATTATTGTGCCTGATTATACCAGTTCCAGGTGTGTTACTCAGTAACCAAAGTAATGAAGACTAGAGAAACATCTTGATAACATCTGCCGTGGTAGCTCCCATTATTCCACCTGTCAAAAAGTCAGTTCCCTGTTTGCACTGTCTCTTTTCTTCTCAAGTCTCTCATTGCAGATGCTTATTAAACACCTTCCATTCTGCTGTTTCAAGACATTTTGGCACCACCTCATAATATAATGCTTCTCTGCTCTGCTTCTTTGAGATACAGGCCATTTAAATGGGGTGTACTTGAATGGAGAGCTTTCTCTTGCACTCACTGCACCCCAGTAATGTGAAATGTTGGCTGATAATAGCCTGTTTCCCAGGCCTGTGCCTCAGATTATTTCTTAGCAAAATACATATTTTCACAGAGTTCAAACGTTCCCAGATTTGTGTCCCAGACTCCACACTTCCAAAAGTGCTCTTGTGATTTATCTAATACTCATCTATTATAAAGAGGCACTCTTACAACAAACACACTGTAATAAGGGATCTCTGAAGCCTCATTGCCTAGTTGCATCATCATTACAGTGTCAGACAAGAAACAATGCAGCCTTCTATCATACATGTTATTAAAATGGATTGTGGAGTGATATGATAGAAAATATTCATGGTTCTCACCATATCATTGATATCATAATTAATGCTGATAATGATGTCACTTATTGTAATCTAAGAAACAAAAATTCAGATTCTAGCCCAATTTCTTGAAAAATACTCTGTTTTGCCTGGATCATTTTATTGGGTTTTATTTATTTAATGCTAGTTTGTGGGGTTTTTTTTGTTTTTTTTTTTTTCCAGCCAAATCTTACAAGCAAAATATCAAAAAAGTGCATTTATTTACAACTGTAATACTAGAGTTGGGATTTATTTTGTTTTTTTTTTAAGCTCAAGTTAAAAGTTATATCATTGGAAACTTTTAGTTTGGATTGCTGAAGAAACAAGGCTTGTGTGGTTATGCTGTCTCCTCTTTTTATTGTACTGCCTCTCATCTGGTTTCCCATGCTAGCATCTTGTTAATCTCTTGGCCATTTTCAAGCAAGAATGACTGAAAGCTAAACATCCAAAAACGTGTTAGGTGTCTACGTGCTTCAAGAGTGAGAAGCCAGATAGAAGGGCAAGATAGAGCTTAATGCCTTAACTGAAAGAGAAATTACCACGCAAATTTAACCCAGTTACTAGAGAGCAGATGTCATAGGAAAGCAGGTTTTGTAGCTCCTGCAGCTTGTTGAAATACTTTTGAAGTAGAAATATAAGAGTTCCTCAGTTGGTATTTAAGGGCAAATCCCAAGAGTACTGCCCACAGCTATTAGTTTTAGAGCTTTTAGCTCTAAAGGTTCATTTAAAGCACTTGCTTTGAAACTCTATGGCATTATTGATTGCCAAAACACCAATGCATGGGGTTCATGGAATGTCCTGTCTATCACAATAAATCACTAAGTGACTCTTTTGAAAATGCCTTTAGTGAAGAAGTTCACACGTAGTTGCTGTCACTTACTATGCCTTCTCCTTATAATATTTTGACCTGGATCAGCAGTTTAAAGATTATGTTTTTCATCACGTACAACATCACTGTGGGTGGTTTTGATCTGTTGCTTGAGAGATGTGGAAAAATGATTTTCAAACACTTCCAAAGTAAAAGCTGAAGAAAGTTGTAGATGCACATTTTTTCTCCCTGTTGCATTTTTGGAGTAGTTGTTCTGAAAACAGCTGTATTAAAAGTGACTTAAATAGAAGAAACTGATGTAGACCTAAAAGAAGGCAGATAGAAATGAAGGTACCATCTCTATACTGAGCATGCCATGATGTGGGTGGTGTAAACTCTGTGGGATGTAGCAGGTTTTTATAGATAGATATTCACCATTGTTTGGATAGCAGCAGTAAATTACATCATCTCTGCAAGTCCAGAACTTTGTATATTGGCTTCATGATGTGCTCTGCTCTTAAAAAAGGAATTTGAGTTTTAGTAGTTTATTTTAGTTAAGGCTTTAGAAGGAACTTAAAAAAAAAAAAAACCAACAGTCCACAAGGCCCTTAATTGCTCTCAATAAATGACTCATTCATCCAGCATTAATTCATACATTGTATATCAACCTCTAATTTCTGTTTGATTTTAGTTATAATACTCCTTGGGCTTATTTCCTCACAATTTAAAAGTGACAGCTGCATTAACTTAATAACCTTTGCAGAATAAATGAGAGAATAAACGAGAAAGCAGCAATGCCTTTAATAAATGTTGTTCATAAAATACAATTGTTAAAGGATGCTTAATTAGAAATACTGTCTGGTCAAAATAAGAATGGAAACGAATGAGACAGATAATGTTTTCTTGCTGGTAGCAACATCTTGACTGCTCATAGTAATTGTAATAATTCTTGTTATAACTACCCAGATATGCTGCATGCTTTGTGGCAGTGTTTGCACTTGGCCTAACTTACAAATTCAGAAGCTGGTGAATGTATTGAAAATATAATGTGTAGTGTTTTATTGTTAGCACTGTCTTCACTAGGGGATTCAAAGATGTAGCTACGAACCTTACAAGCCTTTGCCAATATCTTGGCCATTTTATATGGACAGGAAATTTCTTTAGAAAGCTCAGGATCTGGAGATATTTATTTTTTTTAAGAACCCAGTGGGGGAGCCTGGTGTATTATTGAGATAACTTTCATGTTTCGTAGTGTTTTGGGCTCAAAGTGCATATTATTTTCCACACATGAGCTTTCTAGGTAAATCTTTCTTAATGAGATTTATTGAAGACATTGAATGAGGAGAAGAGCACATAGTGTTTGAGAGAAGAGCAATGACAAAGATGAAATAGCAAAAGGAAAAAAAAATGCTGACCTGTGAGGGACTTGGTAAACCAGAGCTGGGGATCAGCACACCTTTTGACAAGAGAATTGGGAAGGAATCTGAATCCAGTTTTACAGAATTCTTGTTTAGTTGCTGAGGAGCAGCATTTTGAAAGTATATTTCTGGATGCATTTTTTTCCTCTTTCCTGTGTAGTCAGATAAACCAGCTTGTATCTAATGAATGGTAGATAATGTCTGTGTGAATTGCTATTAGTGAACTCTGTTGGGGGATAGTACTTAATTGTAACAAATGAAATTAGACTGACATAAAAGACAGCAAACGCTTCAAAATAAATACACTATCCAAAGCAACTTCTTTGGCTTTCAAGTGAAGGATCATCTCTACTAGGTGTTGGTTTTAATTGGTTCTTTGGGAGATTTCTTTATACATTTACTATGAATCTATTAATATTTAAATGCATTCACTCACTGCTGAGCTGGCCCAGATCTTGAAGGACAGCCTTATCCTGTTCTCTGAAGTGCCACTGACTGTGCTAATGATTAGAGTATTTCATCAACCATCCTCATCTTTGCTGCTTTGTAAAATTTGTAGTCCAAATATTTAGGTCCCAATGAGCACTGTAACACTGCTGATTGGTTAATTCAGTATTGCTTGACTCAACTGTGTGGAAGAAACATAAAAACATCTCACGTTCAGCATTTGTTAAAGGGAAGTGTTAAAAGAAGAAGATGATTTACGTAACTGGATTGAAATTTCCCCCAGCTTAATGACTATGCATAAAATGCAAAAAGAACAAACAGTAGATGTAATTAAATGGTAAATAAATTGTATAAGTGAATTTCTAGAGAAGCTAGTTTTCACATTGTATGTCTAGCCACTGATTATAAAGAAACTCTGAAAAAATAATCTTGTAAACAAATCCTGATGACTGCAATTACATGAGTTGAACAGTGGAGCATCACATCTACCTCCTTCCCACCCTTTAATCTGAAGGATTTGAAAATCAAAGATCCTTCTTCTTTGTCACCTTATAGTCTGTGATCTGAACCAGAGAAAGGTGTATACTGCTGCTCACAGGCAGCCGCATTCATACTCTTAGGAAGTGCATTGTTCTTCATAGACTGCAAAATAGAAATAAATTTATTTACCTGAGGTGTTCAAATACAAACACCAGCCAATATTCGTAAAGTAAATCTAAGCAAAGACAGATTTTGATCATATCTAGCTTATGAACGGAAAACCAAACCACCTACAGCAAGCAATACTGACCAAAAGACAAATATTGATGCCCCAATGTGCGAGCAAAAAGCCTTAAAAATCAAAGAAATTACAGCCTAGTACATTTTTAGGATCTCAGTCTTCTACTCAGGTTGAAGAGGGAAGCTCTGTTGTTACAAACACTTACAGCAGCTTCTGATAGCTCAGATCTGTGTGCTCTCACACAGCAACTAGAACTGGAAAATCTTACTATGAAGTAATGAAACCAAGTATGGGTCGCAGTATTTTACAATATTGGTTACTCATATATGGGGTCAGAAAAAGGCACTTTGGTTAAAGAAGGGACTTGGGGTTAAAAATCTTTAATCGATGGGAATGTAAAATATTCAAAGATTTCCATCTGAAAAAAAAATCTAGCTGTGGAAAAAGAGCAAATGCTTCATCTGTCAAAAGAAAATGTAGTTGCAACTTAGGAAGAGTCGTTAGTCTTCAAGAAGGATCAGTGACTCCCTTTATGTGCTCTGAGCCTGTGATAGATAATAAAAGAGAGGGGATTTCTCCACAGAATATCTTTAGTATTTTTTTCTTTTTTTTTTAAGAAAGTCTGTTAATAACGAGCAGTGCAGAAGTTCCACCACAGAGCAGGTGCTCTGTACACCAGCCTTACATAAATGAACACAGCCCACTCAAGGTTCTTTGCACACGTTCCCTGTTTTCCTACAGGAGGTGGTTAAGAGAACACAAATGAAATATGCCACACAATCATTTGAATACATTGGGTCTCAGACCCTAATAGTGTGTCTTTAAATGATAAAACAAAACTGGCATGATAACCATAGTGCTGGACCGTGATAAACTGTGTTGATATTACCAGACTTGCAAAGTCCACTGCATTTTCACAGCTCACTGGGGTAGGATAAAATATCAAAATAAAAAAAGGATTTGGAAAGAAAGTAAATTCTGGTGGT
Source organism: Chloroceryle aenea (assembly GCA_013399075.1). Lineage (NCBI taxonomy): Eukaryota > Metazoa > Chordata > Aves > Coraciiformes > Cerylidae > Chloroceryle > Chloroceryle aenea. The sequence goes on along the minus strand of VWZY01001543.1, from coordinate 72,035 downwards.
TTCCCTACCTTTATTTTACAAAATACTTCTGTGGCATAACTGCCAAAAATTGTGCTTATTGAAACCTGTATTTATTTCTAGATACGGGCCCTCATTAGCTAATAGTATAGTATTATGTAAATGTACTTTCTATAAATGTCTAGTATCTGTACGTAGTTTAGTCTCTATGTCCCTAATGTAATATATCAAACAATAACTCATTTGTCAAAGAGAGACAGTTCATTAGTATTCAGCAATCATTTGGACAGAATAAAACAGCAACAGTATAAAAATTGATGTTGCGAAACTTAACAAATGAGGGAATAAGGAAAGTGTGATTCAGGAAATTGCAGGCCTGCCCTCAAGGGCCATTTTTAGGTCACTTGTCTGCATTTTAATATTACATTTGTTTTAGAGAGAGTCTCCAAGTTATTAGGTTGGGAGGGAAGCCAATTTGCAACCATGACATCAATATCCATGGGGTTCAATAAATGGGAACATAACAACACTTGGGACAGAGTCAGGGTGAAAAGGTGTAACAATGCCAACCGTGGTATTACAACTCACTTTTCCAGTTAAATGACTGAACGACATAAACTTTAACTTTTAGCATGCTTAAATACTTGCTCTTGAAATCTCTTACCTTTAAGGAGAGGAAAGAAGTAGGAACATGTGTATATGACTTAAATTCTGGTGGTTCTTGCATTCACTTTAAAATTTGGTTACCGCATAGATACATAAAGATGTCTTTTGTCTACCTATGGGCAAGCTTGATAAGATGCCAGATTCACAACTTTATCTTAGCCATTCTGCACAGATACCAGACATGTAATTTGCAGTTTCTTACATGGTGTTTTGCTTCTTCTCAAACTAGCAATTTCTTTTCTTCTGATGTGCCCGGGTCTGCCTTATACTGGTGTGCGTAATCTGAATTGTTGAGAGACAGGATTTTTACTGACTTGCTTAAAAGAAGCATTTACAATGGAGATTTTAAAATATCTGAAAGTACCTTGTCCCTCATCACTGCTGTAAGGGTCATTTGAATATGAATCTTTTTCATGTGAAGAGCTTGAAGGATGTTGTGCAGGGCCTTTAAATACCTCGCTAGGCAAAGATGCACTTTCATATCTGACTCGCAGACAATGTCAGCAGCAGACGTTGTGGATCTCTATGTAATTCCACATATTGTTCATCTCAGCTCAGAGAGCAGCACTGTTGGAGTACTCTTGCTTTGGTTGTTCTGGCTGCCATCGTTCTGTATTGAAAAGAAATGTGTGTATTATAAAATGATGCATTGTTTTTGACATGCACACAATTTGTGCACATTTTACTTTTAATTGGGTTTTCCACCTGTAAAAGAATGAACCAGATATATGACAATAGGTACCTAGGCACTGAGAAGTAGTTTTCTTATATGCTTGATCCAGATGTCTCTCTTGTCAGGCTTATTTATGAGGACGTGCCTGTTCATTTGATTCATTATTCTGTTCTCCTGTTATTTTCCTCCTAAAAACACTGTAACCTCCATTCATCAAGTCTAGATTAGCCATCTACGGCTTTTCCAAAAATACCAAGAGCTACACAGTTGCTGTTGAATCAGAATTAAAATAAAACCTTCTTATAATGCCTTCTCTTTTATATTCAGCACCCTCATTTCCATCTTTCACAGCTAAATCGGGTTATTTAGATTACAGCAAGGTCTGAACCAACTCAGATGAACAAAATTATCTACAGAGCTTATTTACATTTCTTTTATGAAACACTACGTTGGCTTTGTATTAAAAAGATTCCAAAAAAAAACCCACAACAAACAAACAAACAAACTCCTGCATGTGATAAGCATAAAAATGTTGTGAAGAGTAGATAAGCTTAAAACTAAAGCTAGTTTTTGTATAAAAGAAAAAAAAAATGCTTTCAGAGCATGATGGAGATGACAGGTAATTAAATGACATTTTACAGTGGTCACTTTATATAAAATTCAGAAGATAACATGGTGGTATTTGAAATAATTATTCTGACCACTGCAAATTACCATCACCAATTCAAACTGCAGCTGTGATAAACATTTGTAAACAGTGGCCTTTTTTGAAAAAGTAACAAACAAATGTGCACCTGGAATCCAGTATCCAACATGTGTTCCCATAAGGCAGCTGTGGTGCAAATCGGCCCCTTCCCATGGACCACTGGGATAGCTGGAGCCATGGAGTGACACCAGCTCTGCAGCTCATGCATCTCAGATTGCCAAGAGGAGGGCATCTGGTACTGGCACTGTGGGAAGTGCCTGATGATGGAGCCATTCAGTTAGGATTTATCAGCTATCTTTATTGTGTTTTCATAGGGCAAGATAAGTCAGGATCTGATATTTTTAGTATTACTTTATTTTACACCACTCTGTAAGTGGAGCTCATATCTGAATCAACTGTATTTCATTGGCTGGCAGATGGTAGGCAAAATACGACCCTTTGATTTTGTCTTTAGCAGCAATAACTTCCTTTCCCTATGTGGAACACCTACAGAATGAATTTAAATGAGGCTGTCATTCTTTCTCATAAGAAGTGAATATTATCTGTCTGTGCATGAAGAAGGGAATCCTACAGCTCTGACTTTAAGTCTTTGTTTTCCCAACCTTTGCTCTCATGATGAGAAAGATGTATCTGCCCTTTCCATATCTAAAACTAGGGAAAAAAAATAATTTGGTTTATCCCATTCTTTTAATTATACAACAATTGACAAAGTAGGAGGCTTCTGATATTGTGAAAATGTGACATGACAATACTTGATATGTGAAAAATAGCCTGCCATTTACAAGGTAGTTTAAAACCCAGATAGTTCAGAACAGATGCTAGATAGTGATACTCTTTTCAAAATGTCATCGCGGTGCTGTCACACGCTCTGTGCTGCTTTGGTGAGCAAACAAGAAATGTTACAAGTGCAGCCGATGAGCAGGCAGAGATCGTGCATCCACGAGACTGAAGCAGCATTTATCTTTGGGTTAGTACAATATGGAAAAATTAAAATCTAGCTTCATAAGTAAGTGTTTGAGAGGTAATGAGTCATTCGGCAGCAGTCCGCTAATGACTGACTGTGCAGCTATCAGGTGGGGATTTGCAGATGGCCCTAGGACAGCCATGCTAATAACAAGGGGTTTATTTATTATAACCTGAAATGTCTCTTAAAGGCAGTGTCTGATTGGGTTGTCTGTATTTATCCCTTGTTACTGTCATTTTCCAACCTCTGGTGTTATAAGTTGGCTTGGTTTTTTTCCTTTCAAAGGATCTCAGTGTGTCTTACCACATTCTCAAAGCTTTTTACAAACAGGTATTATTAATAAATTATATGTATATCATTTTATAATAATCCTCAGAAGGCAGAATTTTAATCCTCACCTCTAAATGTGGGAAAAATGAGGCTTGAAGCCTCAATGCTGTCTCAAGCAAAGTGGAAAGGATGCAGCTGACAAACCAAGAGAGGCTTGCCACCTACTGCTGGAGAGAAGCTTTGTATCTGGACACTCTTAAGCAGTGCTACTTATTTCTCAGTCATTCCTGGCTGAAACAATAATATACAACAGGAAAATCCAGAGTGAGTCCACGTATAGGTAGGCAGACAGCTTGCACTTGTTACACTAAGCAGGAATTTAGCCCTTTTTTTGGTGTATTGATAAAAATAAGACTCAAACTCATAAATACTTATTGGCCTCCTCTTTGGGATGCTTTTCCTTGCATTCCAGTAAGGAGATATGCCAGATTTCAGTTTTGGTGTTTTGGGATTATTTTGCATGGTGTAGTTGAAGTTGCTTGTGTGGTGAAGTTATGTGACCAGTTGAGAGTTGCTGTACAAAGCCATAGCTGCCTTTAACCCATGGGATTATTGCTTGATCACACAAAGTCTGAATTTGTTCTGCAGAAAAATATGATCCATGGTATTGTGTCTGTTGCAAACAAGGCACATGTTCACCTAGGACTGAAATCCAAGCAGGAGCAATCAGGTTATGACACAGAGGGGAAATCACTAATTAAAACAGAACTGTAACACTGACTGGAAATACCTCTGGTAACATTTTTTGACCTTCATCTAATTGGGTCTAAACACTGAAGTCTGCACTGGATTCTTCAGAAGAGATTTTAACAGTCCTTCTCTTAGGAGGCTTACCCAGACATGAAAATAAGGAGGTAAAAAGAAGTATCCCCACACCAAAACCTTGGTTTCTTTACACTTCTGCACCATTACCTGTCTATGTGATTATCAAAGACATGCTTGGTGCTTTGTGGGCATGCAGTGTCATTATGAAGGCAGGTTCAGAGGAACTTTGACTCATCAGGTGTTTCACATATGAAAACTAGCAAATACCAGCTTAGTTCAACCACAGAATAGTTTGTGTTTTGGTTGTTTTTTTTTAGCTGATAGCTGAACTGGTTCAGAAACTGGACTAAAATTCTATCACCTCCAGGGATATTGCCTTTTTGGAGCTACCCAGCTTCCTGGCAGGTGGCTTGCTGCCTGGCAGACACAGAAAATGCCTCTTCTCTATGAACAACAAATGATTCTCTTATAGACCCGGGGAAGTTCAAACAATTACTGCTATAGATTGAGACAGAAGGCTGTAAATGGCAGCTGATGGTCATGCAGATGAAGGTAGAATGCCCCAAATGGTGAACTGTACTTCTAGCATGGGAATAATTCAGTCACCGTAATCAAGCTTTGTGGGTGCAGAGCTATTGCAACATCTCCTCAACTGAAGTCCACAGAAAGCTTATTTATAGTGAATAAGAGTTCTGAGTTGTTAGTGTTTACAGACTTTTATCTGGTAGAGCTTTGTGTATTACCAACCTCCAACTTTCCAAATCTTGAATTTCCTGGCTGGTGAACTATTAAAATGCAGATTAACTAAACTTCAAACAGATTTATTGCAGATGGCTCCTGCAAAATCCTTTTGGATTACCTGCCTCTGGACATAATTTCCTAGCCTGTAGGGGTTCATTAAGGACAGATTTAAATGTGTTAGCTGGGAAAAGGCCAGCAGGAAGAGTATGTTGAAAATTATTCATATTATTATGCTCGATGTAGTGATACAGACCTACCTTTTAGGAACTTTTAAGTTTCTCATTCGCAAAAATGACATGCAAAGCGTGCCTCATGGATCATGGCTTTGTTTAAGAGTGCATTTCATAACCTTTGAGTTATTTGTGGCAAAGAAAGCCTGTGCTGATAGTGCCAAGAGTATAAACAATAGCCGCAATGCATGCCCTTCTTAGTTCTCAGCTGCAGCAGCTCTTTATTCTCCTCTGAGGAGAGCCTTGAGATTCAAAACATAGCCATGAAGCATTCTCTTCTGCTTCTGCCATCTAGCCCGTTTCAAAATACAATTAGCCTGGGGTTAGTTCTAAGGTTTATTTCTTTATGCTTGTAGAAACAAAACCAGCGACGTTTAGACTTACATGGATCACTTATTTTACTGCCATTTGTTTCTTGACAAACTGGTTTCAAAGCTCTGTAGTTTTTTGGGAGGTGTATTTATTATAATTTTTTTCAAGAGCATTGTAATGCCTTCTCCTTCAGACTACAAGGGGCTTTCAGTCACTTGCAGCATTTAGCCCCTGACTGGGCACTTAAATCTAAGTACTTGGGCGCTCAGGCTCCTTGTGGAATCCGGTCTGAGGACTCAATGATGAATTCTTGGTTGCTTTAGGTTTCTTACCAAAGTGGAAGTCCGGCCCTGTGAACAAGCATCATCTTGAAGCTATTTAGCAGATCTGCAGTAAATCGGAGTCTGCCACGGGGCTGACAGTACCATTTGAGCAGCAGAAGCCAAGGTCTTTCTTGGGCTCAGCTGTCTCCCTGCCCGTGTGCCACTGAAATGGCACACTCCTGCCTCAAGGTTTTATTCTGTACTTACACAGGCTAAACAGAGAAGTCCTCTCAAGTTGTTTGAAAATGCTTTCCATTTCAGATACCTAAATGTCTTATTCATTATTGCAAATGAGAAACTTGAGTATTTTGACAGTATCAAGCATACAGTCCAAATACTCTTTATAGGATCCTGAGTCAATTCACTTTGACTTTGGTGGGTACCAAAGCCCATTTCAAAATACACCTATTTCCAAGCTGAAGCAGCATATTCCATTGACAAGGACTTGCCAGAAAACGCTGCTAAGCACTGAGGAGTGTTCAGCCCTTTGGACTGTAGACTAACTTGTCTGTGAGCTGGCTATAGTCTAACAGATACATTTCAAATCTTGAACCCTGGTCTTCACTGATGAAAATTTAGTGCATTAAAGAGTGACACCAATTTGTTCCTCTGACTAGTGCTGACCCTCACACCTGCTTCAGCAGTTTCATGCTCAGTCGCTATGTGCTGGAAACCAAATTTTCAACCATGTTTCCTTCTAAAATGTGCTCCTCCAGTCATGCGAACAGAGGCTTTTGCAGCTACACTTGTGCAGGTCAACAACCACAATAGTAAAGTGCATGTGGGTTTTAGAGTGTATCCCCTCGAGCTTTCAGGAATGCTCTTTTCAGGCTCTAATAGCATTGCTGATGTGTGTGTGCAGGTGTCAGTTGTGTTAAAGGATGCTTGCAGGCATTCAGGGCTGCACCAGATTGATGCAACTGGGGGTTGAAGGGCAGGTGCTGAAAATCCACCTTTTTTTTCTTTTGTTTTTTTAGTATTCTAGAGCTCTTTGCAGAACTCTTTGATTGTATTACAAATACAGATCTTTTTTTTGGTAGCACTCTAACTCTTGTGATTGCAATTTTAATCTGTGGTGGATTTGATCTCACAAAAAGAGAAGTTTTATGAGAGGCATTTTCTAATGATGCATTTTTAATCCTTAATGCCTGAAAACAGGAGTTATTTGACAAATTCGAACTAGTAAAGAGGTGGAATGCTTCACATGTTTCTGTAGCCACTTTCAGCAGATGCTGCCAAGGTACATAATGCATCAAAATGTACGTTGAAAAAGGAAAGTCAGTCGGTTCAGATACTGTTTTCAGCCTGAAGCTCATTGTCATGCTTGGATGTTTGCTTGCTTTCTGAAAAGGTTGGGAGCTGTTTCTTCTCCTGGATTGGGAAAACTTGCATGACTGAGCCCTTCTCTAACAGTTATGTGACCCCTGGTGAGACTATGATCTCTGCTATTTTACTTTCAGTCAATGGAATGTCAGTAGGAATGGACAAGAGCTCCTAATCAGAGTAAAATCTGTTAACCTGCTCCAATATGCATCCACTAAACCTCCCCTTCATGCCTCCCTTACTTTCAGAGACAACAAAAAGAACTCAAATGAACTCAACATGTTACATAATTCCAACAGAATATGCAAAATTCTTCAGAAAAGCCTGACCAGTGCTTCTAAGGCCTTACTGAAACCACCACATCAACATCCTTTATAAAAAAATACCTTTTTCTCGAGAGCTATGCAGAGGATCTGAAGCATATTGTGCACTCAGATCCCGGGTTCTCTAACCTTCTGTGGTAATTGGCAGCTAGTCTGCTTCAAGGATAAAATTCATAAAGCAGAGAAAGCCTCCCATATGCTGCTCTTTTAAGGAAAGTCTCCTCATTACTGGAAAGCAAGAGCACAGTGATGGTAAAATACTGTAAGGAGCATTTACCAATCATGCTATCAGCAAAGCTGCAGAAACACAGAGCTGCAGAAATTAGACAGGGAAAAGCTCTATTTTTCATCTTCCGATTTCCACCGATGCTAAATTTTCTGGTGCTTTATGTCTCTTAGTTTTAAAAGTGCAGATCAATGAGGTATGCCAGTATTTCTCTCAGGAAACTTTTGCTCATTTTTAGCAGTTCTCATAACCAAGCAGTATATTTGTTTCCTGTTCTTATTTTGGTGTTATTGTGTCTGGTGATAACCTTATGTGGCAACCTGAATAATATATCCTGTAATGTACCCATCATCCCTAAGGTAGTTTCTGACCAAACTATATTCATTTTACTTTGTGTTGTTTACCCACTTTTTAATCTTTTCCAAATGCTTCTCCCTTCAGCACCTTATCATTTTTGTTTCTCTTTTCTGAGCTTACTCCCATTTGTTTTTGCTTTTGCATTCTAGATAAGAAAGCCACACTGTGACACCCGGGTTGTTCAGTACCTTTCAGCTGCTAAACAAGTGTGCTGAGCTGCATTTGCAGAGGCATCACTTTTGGCTGCTGTGTGACAATGCAAACCTGTGATGGGCTTAACTGAGGTAGAAGTGGAGAAATCTCTAACATCGTTATCCTGTCTTCTCCCATTTCTCCCCAGGTTTAGCAGTCTGCATTTTCTCTGAAGCTGATCTTTCTCCACAGTGGTTTTATACTATCTGCCTCTATTTTAGTGCTGCTGTGTTTACAAGCCCCTTTCCTTTTTAGTGGCATTGGTTAATTTAACTGATCTTCCTTCTTCCCTGTTATTTGTCAGGGTTTTAAATGAGGTGCTAACCCCGTTTTTTGTGATGGTCCCGTCAGTATCCTGTACCACCAATGTGGTTTCCCAAGCAGTAGATATCCAGAGCTCAGTCTTTGTGAACTTACGAAATGTTCAGGCCACGTAGGAAGCCATAAACATCCGAATGAAAGAAGCAGACTGCTCAATAATCAAGAGCAAGGAACAAAATTTGATAAAGGGCATTCAATAATCTCAAACAAAACCAACTGTCAGCTCTGTGTTGATGAGTCACAGATGTACCTCTGGTCCCATCTTCTTGATTTCCCCTTCCTGACTCTTGATGCTAATTATGGGAAGAGTGAGAGGTTTGTTACTTTATCCTTCCATCTTTCCTCTGACAAAAGTATAAATACATTCCCAGTTTTCTAAGACTTTGTTTGTTTTGGGGTTTTATTCCCACTAAATAGTTGCGGTATTTTTTCCATTTAATGAAACAGTTTCAGCTTTCCCTCCTGTTTAATGGGTTGGAAATCAGCAGTGAGCAGGAATAGTCCATTGCTTTAGACTGTAGTTTGGGAATCTGTGAGAAGAAAAGGAAACGTTTGTGAAGGCTGAGTGCAGGCTCAGGAATGCTCTTCATTTTGCTTTTGTAACTTGATTTAGAGTACAAGGCTTAGTAAGTTAAAACAGATTTTGTTCAGAAGAAGGCATCGTTGTTCAAATGCTGTAACCTTTTGTTTTCCTAGACAAATATCATTTTGCAAAACTTAGTTTTTAGCATGTGTCTTACATTTTTTTCCTCAAATTTACTTACATTTATGGTTAGCAATGTATAAGGTCTAGGAGGAGTTAGACTTCTGCATTCTGATTCTTTTGTTGCTCTTATTATAGTCTAAAGATATTTTTAGATGGCCATTAGCATTGTATCGTGTCATACTAATTTTTTAGATTGTGGTTTTCTAAGTTATATACGGTGGTCTCTAAAGGGTATTGCCATGTCTCCACAGCATCATAAGAATTCACGTGTTTTACAGATAAGTCTGTTCTGGGGAGTCACACGTGCAGGATAAACAGGCAGCACAAGGAGCCTTTATCAGCCTAGAGCCCCCCAAGGGTCGTACACAACACAAGAAAATCCAATTAGAGCCACAGGGAGTTTTTTCAATCTCTTAATCAGCATTGCAGCACTGCAGATGGATATTATTACCCACTACTTAAACTTTATGACTCCATTTTTCTGTCTGTAGCCCTTCACCTGGCCAAGCCACCTTGAAGAGACGGCAGGCAGAACCGTATAAAACTTTTTATGCCCTTGGCAACTGCACTGTTTTGTCGCATGAAAGAGAAGTACGATTGCGACAACGGAGAGGAAGCCGGCAACCCTTTAAGTTGGTTTTACAAGAGCAATTTGCCCTGCATCCCAGTCACAAGAGCTGGCTGCTCCTCCTGAACAAGGCTTCACCCGCCCTTAATGACTGTAAACAGACTTGGCAAGACCAACTGCTCTTTGCGGTTAATGCTTTTGAAAGAGGAGGCAGGATGATGTAGGACAAAGGAGCAGGTGGTGGCTGCATTCGAGCTCTGGTTTGCATGGAGGTAGAGATTCATTGTGTGACCTTGCATTGAGTCACTTGACTTCCAGTGTTTCAGCCGTGCTATAAAATTGACTAAAAGCAGGACTTAAACCAGACACTGCATCCTGGGTAAATAATACACTCAGAGGAGACATATAGGAAGAGGGGATTTTGTTTTCATATCTTAAAATACCTTTTCTGACAGAGAGGGTGGGTCTGCTATGGATGAATAATCTCTTAGCATAAATGACTGTTATTTTCAGTGATGGCTTACCAGGTATATGTATCAAAGAGTGATACAGTCTGCTTGATTTTATGGTACATTAACTTTGCCAGAATGCATTTATTATATTTAAAGCCTGCTAGGTACCTGCAGTGGGAACAAAGATTGTATAATTATTTTTTTTCTTTAGCTGGTGGGAAACCAAATGCTTTGAATATAAAAGATTCTAGGGGTGAAAAGTTCATTCTGTTCCCCCCTCCATCGTGAGAGTATAGGCAAAAGGAAATCTGATTACTAAGTTGAAAACAGATGAAAGAAACCAATATAGTGATGAAATAACTGCTACTTCCATTTCTGCCCCTGTATTGGAAATAGTAAATAGATGCAATAGTAGAGCTGTGAAGCAAATCTTTCATTATTTCTTAATAAGCATCTTCTTCAATCAATTAATCACTTTGGAATAAATAGCTTTAGCGTTTTGATTTAAAAACACCTTTGCAACACTTTGCTGCAGCAGCAACAGCAGGAAATGTAGCAATGTTCAATCCTTGTTTTAAATGAGGAATGCAGAGTCTATGAAATTAATGGAAATATCTTCATTAAGTTCACTGGCTTCACTGCCTCAGAAAACAATCATCTGTTCCCGAAAGCATCGCAAAATCCTCATGAGCAGATTCATGGAAATTGATGGATAAAGGTTTCCGTTTCAGATGGCTTTTCCATACAGGTCTTGAGTAGGTTCATTCTTACATCCCAGCTCGGTCAGTTTATTATCTGATCTCTTGCCATTCATATGATAATAACTGTGCCTCCCTATTTACTCTGTTTTGTCCACTGGTCAATATCTGTTCTAACTATGCAGGCAAAAGGTGTCTGTATGGATACTGTGAGATGCAGAAAGCTGTCCAACCTTTCTTTTCCAACAATGAGACTCATTGATCCTAAAATGTATGTAAGGAGATTTATATATAAATGTTAAACTCACTACTACATTTTGAAAGCAGAAAACAGCTTGCTGGTTCCACAACTCCTCCTGTGCTAGCAACAGGATAACAGATTAAAATTATACACGTTTAAAATATAAGAAGCCTAAAGCCCCCAAGCAGTAGCAAGCCAGAGAAGACAATAAGGACCATGACCTAGACGTGGACATTGTCCTTTGCTCTGTGAAGTAAGGAACAACCCATAAGAACAGAGAACTTGTTAGAAATGGCTTTTAAGTCACCTAGAGCACTGTGAATGCAAAAATACCCATGAAAATAAAGGCCATATAGTTAAAAGTAAAGATGTGTACTGCACAAAGATCCAAACAAGCTTGCTTGTCTTAGGTCTGAGTTTTTGACTGTCCGGCTTTAGCAGTCTTTTTAGTTGACTTTTTTTTAGTACATGACACCTTTTCTCCATGCTCTCTATCTATTTTGACATAGTTCTGGAAAAAAGGGCAAAAGCAGAAGCAGCATAAACTCTCCTACATGGCCAGTTCCCAACACCTATCAGGAGGTGATTTACAGTATTAAAGTATATCTTTTTCATACCTTGCACAACATCATTCGTGCTTGGTCCCTTTTGACATGAGATACACCACATTGTTGAGCGTGATATATACATATTGTGAAACAATAGCTGGGGCAGAGCACAGCAATATTTAAAGTTTTAATGAATTAGATGAATGGTTTAAAATGAAGTAGACACCAATATGTGTGGTTTAGTTTCTAACACATGTAACTAATGACACAGGAAAACTTTATATAAACCATATACTTAAAGAATTGCAAAACGTACTGAGAGTATTGGGGGGAAAAAAAAAATTAGTTCAAGCTTTGATCTGATTGTTCTTTATATAGGCAGGCGGTGATAGCTGGAGATTGCCTTCTTGATACCAGAGGGGAGCACAGTATTCCAGCCACGGCAATGATACCATAATGCTGTTAAACAGTCTTCCTAACTTACAGCAATTAATTGCAATTTTGAGGAGGAGGATACAGTAGAAGCTTTAGTTTCTATCCTAGAAAGAAATACACTGTCATTACCCAGACTAGATCTAAACATTCTTCAAATTTGACCAATAGATCATTGAAAAGTAAAAATGATGTGGTACATTTTGTTCTGGTGGAGAACAGCAATGATATAGAGAACAATCCTAAATGAAACTTCTCATCATTGACCCATTCTCTTCCTTTCTATAGTCCATGGAGTCAACCCATCACTGCTGTTTTCAGAAGTTAACAAATTAACTTTCTTTCTTCATAAATTGTTTCAGGAGTAAAGAACAGGAACTTAAGTACTTCAACTGTCAAGTGGTGTTCTACACCATTGACTACAAATATAAAGTTATGCACAAGTTATGTTAGAAGCTAAGAAATCATATAAAGATTAATCAAGCCAGCACATCAACTCATTGTATCACACTGATCCTCCACTGAAAACAGCTGGTATTTTGCTAACAGTACATTGCCAGAAATGGGACGTGCTTCTGTATTGCAGTGTCAGAGATGCCTTTGTTAACTGAAACAATCCTCGGCGTCAGCAGAATTAATGTTGAGTATAAATACATTTTCTGACAAATCTCGAGCAGACCAGGAATGCAATTCGTTGCAATCTAGCAGATGCGCTTCACATTCAGTAACTCTGTCAGGATGTTGCTTGAGATCTGATGGTAATTACTGATGTGTCATTTGGGGTGTGTTGTTGAGCAACGTCTATTAAAACTCAATTTGTTTCATCAGTTAGCACCCAGTTTACATTATACACTCTGTTAAAAGAACATTCACACTGGAATTTTAAAAGTGGGCGTGTGGTTGCAAAAAATCTTCAAAGTATAATGGCACAATCATTCTCTAGCTAGTTTGTTGTTTAAATCCACCAGATCCTATTTCTAGCATCATAATTCAGAGGTTCAACTACGTCTTCTACCACAGCTTTTCTCTATAATCTTGGGTGTGTCACCCCCTTCCTTGTGCTATGTCTCCTCATTCCTATGGACTGAGATTATTCAGGGTGAGGATAAAACCTTCCAGATTCCAGAGTAATTCAGGGCAATGTATAAATGCCATAGAAAGGAAAAGCAATAATACACAATTTTTATTTTGTTCCCTCATCCCCTTTATGGAGCAGATCATGACTGAAATCAGAGTAGACTCTGGGAACCTGGCTTTTTTATACTCCACAGGGACACATCTGAGTTAGAGGAGGGAGAGATGGAGATATTGTGTGAGGAGGTGCAGCAGCTCCAGGAGAACAGGGTACCTTCTAAATGACTACGGCAGTTTTTGTGAATCTTTCTTTTTTTTTAACATTCTGATACTGCATCAGTGTTGGCAGAAATCTGCTCCTCTGAGGCTACTGAGAAGCCATGAGTCCACGTTGGTTTAATAAACTCTCTGTTAGTGTTGTTTCACCTTCCCAACTTTTCTTTTCCGGATGTTGACTCCTTTCCTTCCCACAAGGTCTAAGAACACCCTTTGTTGCCTCTTTAACATAGTTAAAGCCCAGGGCAGTGATGAGGTTTTAAGCCATTTACAACAAAAAACCAACAGCTGACATCACCCATTCATACCTATGGGCTGCAATCTTTATTTTCAGATGAAGTGGTCTTTAGTCCTATGAAAACCTCCTGTTTCCAACTGATGTATATGATTAAGGTTTACTGGCATAGTCCTGGCTTCATTTACTTTCCACAGGTAATGTTATTTCTTGGACTGGAATGAAACATTTTCCCCTTGTAAATAAGACAGATACCATTGTACTGTCCCTGCAGAAAATACTGGGTTTAGTGACAAGCCTTGCATACATAATCTCTTGAAGGCCCAAATTCTGTGACTTTTCTCCCATTGATTTTACCTTCCAATACAATTAAGGAGGCTGTTTTCAGTTATTTAAGAGAAATAAGCACAGGAGAATAGAGCCCTAAGAAATGAACATTAGTTATCCCAAAAGGGACCTAGTGAGAATGAAAGCTTAAAAGACTCTACACCGTTTAATTCATGTACCATCTGTTTTCAGGAAAATTAGCACAGATTAGATTTTCCAACTCATCTGAGGCTAAGAAAGTGTCTTTAGAACCTGTAGTATTTGGTTAAGTGTTAAAAACAAATTAGCATCATTTTACTTACTGTGTGAATACTGTGCATATTAGTTCATTTTGTAGTAAGCTATAAGAATTGTAATGGCAAAACAGAAAACTGACGCCTCCGAGTGAGCTGCTCTTTGCCAGAATGTTTCTTATCTGCCTTAGAGAAGTGCTTGACATTCTTGTCCTCTTCTGAGCACTGTTTTGTTAGACGTGACCATTTTGCATAAATTCAGTTCTTCCTTGGGACGAGGAATTTGTTCCCTGTGACCTCTAGCTCACGTCCCTTCTCTCTTTGGCTGTAAGTGGGTGGTGTAAGCTTCAAGACACCTAATTTCATTCAGATGTGAGTAACTGAAGAATCTCACCCTCTCCATAAAAGAATCCTCCTACTCGAGGACCGTGCAATTGTATTGTATCAAAGTATTACTTTCTAATTGTAGAGTAGCTTAAAAAAAACTGTTGGATCTTACAATACATGTCAGAAAGATGAAATAATTTAGATGTTGTTGTTGTTATTTTCTTCACTTGGCTACTCACCAGGTTTCTGTGTTCTTATGGAAAAAAAAGGTGAAAATTGCCATGCTGGATGAAGCTTGCTATGTGGTAACTCTCTAACTAGGCAATAATATCTGGCTTCCTGCTGCAGACTGAATGGAGGGGCAGTAAATGCAAAGTTAGCATCTTTAACAGGGTATTTACTTCAGCTGGACTCTGGTTTTCATTCACTGTATTTGTTGCAGAAATCTTTAAATGTAGAGCAGTCTCAGTTATTGGGAGCTGGATGGCATATGTACACCCAGTTTTCCTTTCAAAGATTTCCAGAACCTTACTTCAACTTCCAGTCATCTCATGTACTTAATTATCTGAAACATCAATTCTATTCTGCTACCTATTAAATATTGCTTAGTTTGGTCACTTTGTTGATGATGTGTATTTGATGCAGTAGCTATGAATGCACTTATTAAATGTCATGTTTTTACATATCTCAAAAGATTTCAGGGCCTGGAATCACACCTCTGCTTGGTTTAAACTGCCACATTTCTTGACTTCACTAGAATTAGTCAGATTTAGAATAGCAGTGAGCCTGGTCCATCTGTAGATGGGTATGTGCATCTTTTCAGATGATGTAGTGGTAATGCATGTGAAGAATGGAACTGCAGAATGGAATGAAAGGATGCAACATCTTATGGAAAACTAGAGCTGTGCAGTTGCTTGAGGTTGCTGCAGGCAATCTTTCAAAGAATTCTCTTAATTTTACAAAGCAGAGTAAAAAAATTGCCTTTCAGCAGCCAAAACTTTTGAGAACATTATTGGAAACAGTACAGGCATTTTTGTGTTGGTGCTTTACTGGTGAATGAAACTTTCTTTAGTGAAGCCTGGAGATCAGCATTCTGATAGCACGTGTCTGTGTGTGCCCACGTGTATGAAGTATTTCTCACTAATACCTTTAAATAATTGTATAGGAGCTTTGCTTCTTGTGCTATCAAGGTGCTAACTGAAAAGAGAAACTTAGAGTGCTATAACATTTGTTCTTCTGGTACTCCAGAAGCCTATTTTGAGTTAATCAGTGATTTTTCACAGATGACATCTAATCTATAAGTATAAATTACTCTGTGCTCTTGTTATGCCTTAATTGAAGTGCACCAATGTAAAATTGCAATGGATGGAGCTGCAGTGATTCCAGCTTCAAGTAACTCTGGGTGGATTTGAGCCTTCCTTCCGTCCTTCCTTCTCCTTGGACTAAGGATGATTCTTTGATATTTTGTATTCATTTAAATTGTTACAAGAAAAGCTAGGGGATATGCATATGACCAGGTATTTTATAAGACTGCTCTGGATAGATACACAGGAGTTTTGTGTATGATTTGTATATTAATACCTATCTTTTATGTCCTGCTGTTTTGTTTAACAGCTGTACTGTCAGCAGTAGCCAAAACCTTCAGGATTCTGCTGGGGAAGAATAGTTTAATAGCAATCATTTTTCTTGGTAAATGGCAGTTACCATCTCTGTAACAGCCACCCTCATCCCATTTGTGACTTCTCTTCAGCTCCCTGCTTCTAAGACACAAAATGTGTGTTGCAGTGCAGTGAAATCATTGTGAAGAGATAGAAGCTTCTTGCCCTGTGAAATAAGATATTCAGACACAGCAGAGAGGAAAAAATCTGCTCAGAGAGGCAGGACGTCGTGTAAGAAAGGAACAGGCATATGGTGATCCAGTTGATTCTTAGTTACTTCATGTTTTGCCAGAACTGATAGGTATTTAACAGAAAATTAGATTTGATGCTTCTGTCTAGGGATATATGGTCTTACAAAGGCTTCTGGTGTTCAGTTAATAGCAATGAAAACAGTGCAAGGATTTTGCTAGCACAAGTCTGTGCATGAAGATAGTTGGTTGCAGCATATTTTTGTTACAGACCTCTCAAAGTTCTCAGATGGTCACAAAGTGCCTTTGTGTTTGCTCTTAATTGCTTTGCTTTTCTTAGTGATCTTTGGCCATTGAGAAGTACCCTGGAGACTTTTAGAGGTCCAAAGATATAAGTCAAAAACCTGCAACATTTTTTAGCATTTCTCACTGTTGGACAAGCCCTTTTCTTGGGTAAGAATAGATTCAGCATCTCTGCCATCACAGACACAAAGAGCAGCTGCAGTAACAAGCTGTGATGGATAACCTGAACTGATACAATTATGATGGTGTTGTGGTGTGCACTATGGAATCATGGAATTGTTTAGGTTGGAGAAGACCTTTAAGATCATTGAGTTCAATCATTAATCTACCTCTGCCAAGTCCACTGCTAAACCATGTCCCTCAGCACCACATCTACGTGACTTTTAAACCCCTCCAAGGATGGGGACTCTACCAGTGCCCTGGGCAGCCTGGGTCAGTGGTTGACAACTCTTTCAGGGAAGAAATTTTTCCTAATATCCAACCTAAACTTCCCCTGGTGCAACTTGAGGCCATTTCCTCTTGTCCTACCACTTGTTACTTGAGAGAAGAGATCAATCTCCACATTGCTGCAACCTCCTTTCAGGGAGTTGTAGAGAGCAAGAAGGTCTCCCCTAACCCTCTTTTTCTCCATGCTAAACAACCCCAGTTTCCTCAGGCATGCCTCCCAAGACTTGTGCTCTTCACCAGTTTTGATGCCCTTCTTTGGCCAGGCTTCAGCACCAAAATGTCTTCTTGTGTCATACCAAAATGTATGACACAATAAACCTGTCAAAGCCATGGGCAGCCATTCTTATAATGAGAATGCTGTGGGAAACAGTGTTGAAGGCTTTACTTAGGACCAGGTAGACAACATCCACAGCTCTTCCCTCACTTGTCGGGTCATTTTGTCACAGAAGGAGAAATATGCCTCACTTTGCAATTCAAACTGAAACTGGGTTGCTTCTTTTTCTACTTTTTTTTTTTTTTTTTAATCCAAAGTTATTCTTGCACGCAAGATCTGATAGCCACGAGTATGGTGTCTTCAGTAAGACAAATGTGTCTGTGGTTGTTTAAAGGGACAGAGCAGAATGTCATCTTCCCGATCACTGTCCTACCACTGCATATTGTACTGCAGAAAGGAAACAGCTGTAGATGTGATGTCCCAGATGGGTCAAGGAGTTGATCAACCACATAGCATCTGTATAGGGCAGGGCAGACTGTTATCTCAGGGGTAAAATTATTGCCAGGTATTCCCAAGACCTTGTCAAGCAATAAATTGATTGTGTGCCCCCAAGTATGTTTCAAAGAGCATAGTGGACACATCTGGAAAGTCACATGAGTAATAGAACACCAGGAATAATGTTGCTACTGATTAAATAAGATTAAGCTTTGCAAAAAGAGAAGGGAAGAGAAGAGGAAAAGGGAGAGGAAGAGAGAAAGAAGGAAGATCAAAAAGCTTTATTTATCAGATTTTCTCAAAACTTATTTGAATTCCCCAAACTTTTAAAGGATCTATCTGCACTGATCAGGCTACAGAAGTCCAGTTTTGATTATTGAAGTCTCATATGTTGTTTACCTCATACATTCAAAGGGAGAAGATGTTTTCGTGATGATCTGGTATGGCTCCTACCTGAATTAAATGTTATCTGAACAATGATATAATTTTTGAAAGCCTTCAGCTCTGATTTAAAAACACAAGTGATGACATACTGAATGCAGTTCTTGGTAAATTGGTCCAATGGTTAATCTTTTCTATTTATTTTCAAGTAAGGAGATTTGAGTTCACAGTAAATTAGCACTATAATTTCTGTGTTCTGATTGAAAGATTGCTTTTTCAGATGGCTGCTAGGCTTCTAACCAGTGATTTGCATGTACAGTTTTACATTTAAATTTCTGACTTCCCTTTCATCAGATCATAGGATATATATTAGCATTGATTGGACCCTCATTACAAATCTCAACACTGTGAAGAAATATCAAAAATTATGGTGCTGTCCCACTTGATGCAACTTGTAATTATGATTTTTTTTATTATTTCTGAAATATGATTTTTCCCCTTCTAGTGAAATTAAAACCATCCTTTCTTTCATTAACATACATATTCAAAATTCTGCAGAACTGTCTGGTATTACTGAAAATATATACTGGTGTACAACCAGTGTGACCATTATGAAGGAAAGACAGTTTCCATGCCTAAGTTAGAAAAAGTTTTCTCTGGCATGTAAAAATCAATTAAAACATACTACCTAAAAGATGCTTTTTAAAGCTGAAACAAAAGTAGATGTTCTGAGTAGCTGCACATATTCACAGGTCATTATATAGCAAAATTTTCTCAAATGTATTGAGTAAAAGATCTTCAGATGCCACCTGGGCTGTCTTGAGATGATGAACTTGTTTTGTCTAAATCTTGAAGGAAAATGGAAAGCAGAGGGTTTTTTTATGGGTCAATTTTGATTTTTATAAGCCTTGCACATTAAGAACGTTGATATTTGTTAACTCTCCACCATGACATGTTTTCCAGGTTTGTAGGTAGTCCCTTTAACTGTATCATCTAAAGTTAAAAACTGTGGCATATTAGAGGAAAGATTAGTAGATCTTAATGTCTTGTTTCTGAAAGATGCTGAAAGACCAGAGTAAAGGACAGATATTTGATGCAATGTGCTGTGGGCTACTTAATTTTGTATATTGCTCTACTTGAAGTAAGTAGGACTGGAACAGCTGTGCACTCCATCCCGGTGAAGACAAAAATCTCTCCCTCAGGGCATCGCTTTCCTCTGCCAAGCAGGAAAGTCAAGTGATGGCTTTGGCTGTGGACTTTTCTGTTCTCTCATGTAGTATTTCCTTATCATTTGGGCTTTGGCCGAGTATATCTCTGAGGATCAGTATATGTTTGATTTTTATTATTCCACATTTTATCCTATAATAAGATTTGGGTTTTCCCATGGTGTCTTTTAGAGACTATTGATTTTATTTATATTTTTTGTTAAAGTTCTGGAAGACAAGCATTGCTGTTCATTTCATTGTTCAACTCCTGTGAAAAGTTTGTATGCAACTTAAAAATACTTTGAACTAAAAGTTGTGTTGCCCTAGAGCATGACTGAGCCTTGTACTGAGAACTATGATTTTTACTGTGTGGAAGGGATTTAACCAGATGTCGTCTGCTGGCAGCAGAAATGCTTATTTTTTCAAAGATGAAAATATTCATAGATATCTGCTCTTTTCTATAGCAAACCCCATTTTTCCTTCTGTATTTTTAAAGAGGAGACAATCAAATCGAACATATTCCAGCTGCTTTTTTCACCCACCTATGCCAAATGTCATTCATCAGTTCTTAAGGCTTACTTCTACTTTCCGGTATGTGTCAGCACATATCACTTAAAATCCTGTAAAACTCATTTCTGCAGCTGTATTTCTGAGACTAGACTTGCCACCTCCTTTTTTCCCTTGTCCAGCATATCCAGAAATCTATTAAAGATCACTTCTAGTGGACTACCCCTATAGCTTATAGAACTCCTTAAGTATTCCAAGATTGTTATCAGACTTTGTTTGACTCTTCTGTAAAGTTTGCCTATAATAAGCCACTGTAGAGCTGAGTTGTCAGGTGGTCATTTGGGACTGGCTATGTTGTAGTCAAGTAGGGGTCTGAGAAGCAGAGGGCAGCTGAAGCCCCCACGCTCCCTGTGCTGAAGCCAAAACATTGGCTCCACGAACTCTGATCCTGCAGCGCACAGGATCAGTCTACACTTCCCACCCTGATGCCACCTCTACTGTGCAGACTTAGAGAATTGCTTCTGTGAACCTCGTCTCCGCAGCTGACAGCACTGTAACAAACATCTGACTTCTTGTATTCTCACCATTGCCCTGCGTCTGACAAGTCTGCCACACACTGCGAGAGCTGTGACCCACTCACTGGTCATGCTTGACGTGGGCTAGAAGAGCCAGAGAGAAACAACACCGTGCTGTGCTGCAGGAAGAGAAACCAGCCAGCTCGGTAGTTTGCAAACAAACGGTGACCTGCTTCATTGCGTGGGTCTGCCCCATATCACACCCATGGTCCCCTGTTGCAGGGACCAATACATGAATGTCTCTCAAATTGAAAATACCCAGAATCTGAATGGAAAACAACCACTTGACCTCATGAGGAAGAGACAGATAAGGCTTTTGAAAGCACTCTTGGACATTTATCATCTCTTTACTGAAACTTTAAGGAGAGTCACCCTCTTCTCACAGCCTTCAGAGAATGATAGAACTATAATCTCAGACTGTTTTAACACCTACTACCTATTTGCCAACAACGTCACAGTAAATCTAAGCATCTTCCTTTCTTCTGTAATGGTTGAGGGTAATTTTCCAGGATAGGAAAAAAATCTGGCTTCATCCAGACTTTTTTGATGTTTAAAGGACTTTGATCTTGCTTGTGAAAGAGAACCTGTGTTGGAAAAAGGCTGAGGGTTAGCCTGCTTTGGGGCTGCGCTGCCCCCAGTGAAGTCGTGCCAATGCCTCTTTGACAATGGAGTAAAGTGTTGCACCGTGAGACGCTTCACTCTGTCGTGATCTGCCTCCATGCTAGAAATTTGCTGTCACACATTGGCGCTGGCAGGTGACAGATGCCAGACTGAAACAGCTGTAAGGGACTTCTGTAACTTCATTCGTTTAGCCTCTCATGGGAAAAGAAATAAAGTAAAATGAAAGGAAGTAAAAACTTCCGTTGTTTTCAAAGAGCCACGAGGAAAGACCATCTTTTTTGTAGCCTCTGGCCACTTCACTAATATTAACTCAAAGGATTTGATACTCTGGGAGGAGTGTTAAACATTCCAACAGTAAAATAGCAATGCTGAAAAAGCACACCAGTTTATCCATCATCACATGCTCTTCTCCATGTATACTTTCAAAATGCCAAAGGCTATAGTTACAAGTTCTTACATTTACAGATTCAATTCTGCAAATTGGCTTCTTTGGTGAAATGGATGAGAATAACTGCTGGGGCAATAGCACTGGCTAGTGAAATTGGGGCTGTTGGTATTTTTAAGCAATTCTACGTCACAGATGCACACCACTTTAGAGTTTGGTAAGTTAATGAGTAACTGCAGCTGTTTCGCATTACTCGCAGTACAGTTTATTGTTCGTACACTTAACCTTGAAGTACTGTTGTTACAGTAGCACAGCTTAATTAAGACAGTTAAAATAGTTGAGCTGTTTCCTAGTTTTTTACCGAGTGACTGAGGTTATGTGAACGGTGGGAAGAACCGTGCACAAAAAAGTTTTCCTTTTCTGAGGTGTTCTCTTTAAGTCAGCCATATAGTCCAACCATATTGAATGGATAGATTTTCATTCTGTAAGAGTCCTTGTTTTAAAAAAAACAAACCACAAATTCCACAGCTCTAAGACATTTGTAATTAACCTGGCCTCATATCAGAACCCTTCCTGGTGCCTTCATCACTTCAAGCAGTCCTATATGGCACCTTCAGCTCTTTTGGTAGTTACAACTCGATTGCTGCAGAAACGTGGCCTAACACATCCCAAAACAGAGTTGTGGGCCAGAAAAAATCAGTGCAGGCTATTTGTATGGAAGATATTTCTCCTAAATTTATAAAGTTTGTGGTATGACATCAGAAAGTATAAGTACATTTTTGAACAATGCATGTGACCAGTCATGTAACCTTGCTATATGGAAAGTGAATAGTTTGCAGATAATGTGCCTGTAATGTGTAGAATCATAGAATGTTTTGGGTCGGAAGGGACCTTTAGAGGTCATCTAGTCCAGCTTCCCTGCAATGAGCAGGGACATCTTTAAGTAGATCTGGTTGCTCAGAGTCCTGTCCAACCTGGCAATGTACATCTGTTAACAAATATTTTGCAATAGAATGTTTGGGTTTTAATTGTTTAAAAGTGCAGTGTTCCCACTTGCAAAGATTCTGACATATTAATTTATCTTCTATATTCAAAAATATCTATTTCTCGAGCAGGAGTATATTGCAGATGTCTACAAAGGAGTACTTTTCTTGCGCTGAATGCTTTGTATTCTCCTACAGCTTCCTTATGTCAGTTCCTAGTCCTTTTAGTCACCTTACCCCTTATCCATTACTAAAATATGTTATTAATATTAGGATCTGCTGGTCAGCAAAGCGAGGAACAGTATCCTCTGCTTCATGAATATCACATATACATTGATGTTCACAGCACTGCTGCTCACGTAATTTATTCAGATTAGTTAGCAGATACAAATTCAAGGGAGATGTCTAAGATGAAAGCAAATGTGGTCTTTAACCATGTTGCTTAAAAATTTGCTTATCTTGCTCCCGTTTGTAACCAAGTAGGAATAGTTTAAAGGGCACTGAAATTTCTCTATGTGGCAATTACAGTTCAGTATTAATAGAGGAGGTCAAACTAAAGTCCTAACCAAGGAACTAGGAGTGCAGAGGGAATATAAATTCTTCCCTCAAAATATGTCCTGTATTCTTCCCACTGTGCATTGATGCATTTATACTTGCACAGTTTAACATTTGTATCTATCAAAATACAGGATGTCATTTGACTGCACAAGGAACTGTAGCAGGAACATAGCTAAGTTAGTGTAACACATGCCTCAACAGGCGGGTACTATGAAAAACTGAAGTGTTACTGGTTTCAGCAGCCCAGCTCTTTGAAAAAGCATGTCAGACCAGTTCTTCTAAGCTCTTGTGTTTTGCTTTTGGAGTAGCATTTGTTGCTGTGTGTTTTCTCATAGGCCGATATACTTCTTTTGTCCAACAAGACATTCTGCCCTTTACTGTCATCCAGCCACAGATGTTGCTGGGGTATGAAACACTCACATGGACAGAATTTATCAGAGGGAAGGTTTATCTCTCTGTGATGTGAAATGGCACTTTTTTACCCACCAAAAGTTATGTGGTCTTTTACTGCACCATCACTTTGTAGCAGCCTCTTACATTAGGAAGAATTCTGTCTTGGCCTTCCCCTCTGCATTAATTTGAATGTTCAAATTAGGCCGGAGCTTAAAATAATTCAATCTACTAAGGTTTTCAACAAAATATTTTACATTTCCCAGCTTCATTATTTTATTTACTCTTCAAAAAATGCTGGAATCATATTAGAAAAAGATTTATCTGACTGGCAAGCAGAAATCATTACCCAGGCAGATAAGCCTATAAAGCATTCAAATTTATCTTAACACAAAATACAGGGCCTGGTTGCGGCACACTCTGCCTATTTGTCTAACGGACATGTAACAGAGAAATGGTCCAAATGAGCTTAATAAATCTCTTTCTTAAACTCACAAAAGCCCACATCCTCACTTCCATAATTCTATTAGAGTCTGCTCCTTTGGAGGAGATAAAAGAAGAGATAACCTCTCCATTCAGAATATAAAATAGCAATTGTTCCGCTGATGATTGGAATGTTTCCAGTAGAAGGACTTAATTATGGAACTAAATTAGCTCAATCTGACCTTTTTAGAGAATAATGCAAAAATAAGTTCTTTTGCAAATGTCTTCCTGGAATAACTAAAATAAGGAATAATTTACTTCACCCTTTTTACAGGAGCAAAAGGTGGTAGCATATGATAGCAGTGTTCTTGGCGAGATGATAATCCAAGGATAATAACAAGTCGGCATTTGCAGAAAGGGATAATATATTTTAATAGTCTAGCTGATAAAGTTGAAAACAGACAAGCTTTTAGGCACGCAAGCCCTTTTCAGCAAGAGCAGGTTCCCCTCTGTGACTCAAAACTGCTAGCAGAATATCTAGATAATGTAATGGTCATGTCATAGAAATGCATAGCGATGTACGGTGTGTTATTAGTTACATATTGAAAGCTCCTCTTGGGACAAAGGCAAAATATATTGTTGCAATCTCTATTTTATTTAAGTGATAAATAGGAATAAGTACTTGCACCCATAGACCTACAGAGTGGGTGAGATTCTGTGTGTTAAAGCATTTCTCTACGGGTGTGTAGTTAGATGAGTTTAACTGTATCGAGGTACTTATTGCTCGGAAAAAAAGCCAAACAAACCACAAACTGGAAAGAAAAAACTCATCTGTTTTATCAGTCCTATTTCTGATTTCATGACATTCTGAATGCTTCTAAGCCCTGCTGATGCTACTGCATACAAGAAAAAAGGCATGAACAGGTGGTGGTATTAACAGACGTCTTATGGTTCTGAAAAATGAGATAGAAATGTTTCATGTCATGAAAGTCAACATCAATAATCATCCATCTTGTGTAGATATGGAAGTCAGCCAACATGGATCTTGCTGAGGAGGCGTGAGATATTTCTTTTGCATCGGAGCTGTTGCTCTGGACACAAGTCATAATTTGTCTAATATAGATTAAAGAGGAGAATATTACTAATACTTTTTTTTTTTTTTTTTAAAATAAACTGAAAGCTCCCCCTTCTGGCACATTTCCTGAACTGAAAGCAAGGTTCCTGGTGTTTGCTTTTAGCAACAGGAGACATTTCTTCTTTTGCTCTCTTTTTAAGATCCTTTTTGCAAAGATTCTTTAAAAGCAGTATATTTATAGTTTCCCAAGGATTTCCAATTTCCTTGTCAAGCTTCAGGGCTTGATGTGAACTCCTTTAACAGTGGGGGGTTGCCCTAAAGCTCTGACTATAATTTTAATCTGTTGCTTTTTCAGGAAAGGGCTTACTTGCTTCCCACTTTGCTGCATATTATAGAGAACAGAAAACAACTTTTCCAAAAGTTTGAGCATTAGCATTTTTTTTCCTTCAAGGAGATCACTGCATCTCACCTATTAACCCACCATCTCTTTTCTTAATAAATTTTAATCACTTTGAGAAATCTAGAGGATCTGGACCCAAGGCTGCAGCTCTACTGAGAGCAGATCTTGTCCAGGCTCAGGGAATCTGCAAGGCAGGGAAAGGGGAAAAAGCAGAGAGGGACTGGTTTAAGACATAATTTTGGTAACTGCTGTAACTGCTCTCATCTTCTTTGCTGCCTGTGTTTTGAGGACTGCCAGCGTCAATCATTCCTCTAATCCCTTAAATCAGTGCAGTCACTTATGTACTTAATATGATGAACTGATTTGTCACTGATTTTCCACAGCCGGATACTTACACAAAGGAAGGGGAAGACTCCCTCACAGCGTGTGCAGCCACAGGATCCTGTAGTTCCCATAAATTCCTACATTTTAATTTTGTTACAGTCGCTGGTACCATCCCTCAACTCCAAGCAGGCTGACAACGGCAGTGGGACTGGTTAGGAACCTTTCATTAGATTTGTTCTCATAGATTCAGAGACATCATCTCCGTGGGTCTTTATAAACTGTTTATGGGGGACAATATTTTACTGGAGCTTGAGGATGGGAATTAATGCTTCTGTGCAGGAAGGATTATATTGGGGCCATCCTTTCACATAGGCATGCACACCAGCTCCTCTGGCTATGTGGAAGAAAAGGAAAGAGAGTGAAGCAGAGTAAAATAACATCATCTCAAGTCAGTTCTGAGTTGCAATAGTAAAAGGAGAATGACTTAATTAGATATCTACCTTCCTTTTGGGGCTTCCCCTGACTATCAAGATGGTATTTTCTTCTATAGTAGTGATGCTACTTCACTTTTTTTTTGTTTTTTTATGCAGTTAAGTAGTAAATGTGGCAGGTTTTAGTTGTACAGTAGTGGTTATTTTAAAGTCTGGTATCAGAACAACAATTTACTATGGCTACAGTGAATGAAGTATGCCCATTAGACTTGGTACATTAGGTCTGGAAGTGGGAGAATTGCTGGCCTGGCACCTTATGCCACTTTCCTGTTCCCTCTCCATGGTAACAAAAATCAGGATTGACCTACACAAACAAAGCTGCTCGCCCTAAACAGAGCATAGCTCAACTACGGAGGCAGCGAGGCCAATTAGCTTTCAGTGCAGTTTACAACAAAGAAGGTCTTTTAGTATAAATGTTTACACATACGACAGAATACCAAATGGAAGCTTGACATTTGAAGCCAAATCAGAATAATAATAAAGTAACAAATTACCTGCTCACTCTACACAGGAATATAGATGCACACATGCACCTATCTGTATTCTTAAAGCCTTACTCTATATACGTATGCACATACATTGTCTTTCTTCTTAGAAATGTGTCAAAAGCTGTTTTTATTGTCATAATGAAACAGCAGGACTCCTTTGAGAGCCATTTGTCTGAAAAACTACTGTAAACTTCTTTTGAGTAGGCTGCCTGCACTCAGGAGAGTTAAATCAGTAGAACTTTGACGAGACTAGAAGATCCACTAATATCTAATTAATGTGGGAATAATTGTTGTAGTGGCTGCATTTCTCTACAAAGCATGTACTGGAAAACATTTACACTGTCGATTTAGTGAGCATTAAATCAGTTTGATATGCAAATGGAGGTGCTGGGCTACTTCATAATGCTGGTATTATTTAAACATTTGTTTATTAAGCTGAGAAAATTGGAAATGTCAACAATGGGGATTCAAAAGCAAAGCAATGTCTCGATGTCTTCTATCAACAGAGACCTTCTTCAAAGTTTTTATTGCCCACCCTTTAGAGTCAGTAGGCTCTAACGACAGGAGTAACAGCAATACTAAATAGGAGGGTATTGCTGGCAGTGAAGAGTACAGTTGTTCCTGCGCACGACACATTCCGTTGTTTTTCTTCCAGAAGAAATAAAAGGGAGCAGTTCTTGTGCTCTTGGGATTACCCCTGAGCTCTTATCTTTTAGATCTTAAGAGGTCATGGAACCAGTTTAAATGGTCTTTATCCATTTAATATAGATTCAATTAACTCAGGTTAACGACTATGGGAGGGACCTCGGGGAGTTGGAGCTGCTTGCATTGTTCAGCCTAGCTTGTCCTGTGACCTAAGCTGCATTTTTGGGCTGAGAAAAAAGGCAAAGATAGTGTGTTGTCAGGACATAACCAAACACAGACTACAAAGCAGGGAACTATTGCCTCTTGGGCATGTGCAAAGATCATGGCTGCATCTAAGTACAGACAGTTGACCAAATCACTTCCAAAATGACTTGAGTGTATCTGTTTGATAAATCTTCACTCTTAAACTTAGCACAATCAATGTGAAGTCTTTGGGAGTAACACATTGTGACCTGTTAACACTTAGTTGACCATTTTGCCTGGAAGGTACCTTCATCTTCCTTACATTAATGTATCATGACCAAAATAGTGTGAATACAGTGAATGCCAAAGAATTTGTTTCAGGAAAAGTGCAAAATTGCAAATTGTTGTCCAGAGAATATGCAATTGTGTAATAATTAATGGCATATACTTTTGAAATCTTATGTAGATGATTGCAGCAGGATTACTCAGAAGAGCATTTGCTAACCCTTCTTTTTTTCATTTCCATTCACAGGATTTTTGAGCACTGGGGACCAAGCAGCAAAAGGAAACTATGGCCTCCTTGATTTAATTCAAGCTTTGCGATGGACTAGCGAGAATATTGGGTTCTTTGGTGGTGACCCATTAAGAATAACTGTTTTTGGATCTGGTGCAGGCGGTTCATGCGTCAATCTCTTGACTTTATCCCATTATTCTGAAGGTAACCGTTGGAGCAATTCAACCAAAGGTATTATGCAGGTTGCAAATTTTGACAATTTTGGTGTCTGCATGCCACCGCCATTGGTACTATGTGATGCTCTGTATATTCTCTTTGTTCCTATGAACTGTTGAGTTCAGCTCAATATTAAGCAAACTTTTTAAAGGCTGTACATGCTGCCTTCTCCCTCAGCTCTTCTGTGCATGTTTAAATTTTGGGTCACTTTCTTCTTTTTCCTATGGAACTTTGTAGGAACACTTTACAGCAGGCTTCTGAACAGTATTTTCTCAGTGCATCATTTTTATCTCTTTTCTTTCCTACCTAAAGGTGTCATTTTTGGAAAACCAGTCAGTCATGCTCATAGTAGACGAGGTTGTCTATATTCAGACAGTCATAAAAGGCATGTTTAGTTTCTCATGAGGAGCAGAATTTAAAAAAAAAAACCCAACAAACCTGAAATGACACAATTTCTCTTTTCAGGCTAATAGCTGAAATGCTTAAAACTACTATTTTGTGTGAAGGAAACAAGTACCTAGTTCAGAAATCTTTTGTCTGAAACTGCATGAACTTCACTTGCTGTCATCTAATAAAAGGATGGTTGAATGTTTTGCATGCATGATCCAAAATTGTCAAAGCATCCAAGTTGCAAATGGATTTTCTTCTATATGTTTTTCCCTATTCCATAACTAACACCTTTTCTCTCTGGTTGAGGCAGACAGCAGGAAATTAAAAACATGCTGTTTGAGGCACCCAGGTTTTTTCTTATGTTTTTTACACCACAGTTCCACACAGTTTCTCTCATTTGCATGGCTATTGCTTATTGATCACATTACTTTTGTCTCACTGTTTTCACACATTTTTATCTGCATTGTTTAGTTTTAACAGGGACATTACACTGTGCCCTCTGCATACAAGCCTCCACTGATTTATATTCCTGTATCTCCACAAAGGACTAGTAAGCCAATCAGAAAAAAATAATTCCACTGACATTCAAAGAGCTGCATTTACCCACAGTCAGGATGGAGAGCCCAATGATGTCAATAGAAGTGGAAGATTATTTAGATTCAGGCCTTTACACTATTATAAATGAGAGGAAAAAGAACTTTTCCAAGAAAGGTCTAGTGAAAAATAGACCGTGGATTAAATTTAGGCTATTTCCACAGTTTGATTGTTAATGTAATCTTTTTTCCCCCTAACTACCTGCAGTTAAATAGGGCACATTTATAAACTGCCCTATAACAACGAGATGCAAACATCACAGTGGAACCTGAGAGTCACTGCACTGTCCTTTTTTCATCAGAACTCACAAACCCCACTTTTGTCATAGAGGACTTAGCTTCATGTTGAGCAAAGAGACATGTTGAATATTCCCCTAACTCTGACTTGGTCTTGATCTTCTTGATGTAACATGATATTAATGCAAAATGACACATTTACAGTATCTGGTAGTCACATGTTGCCTCTTATCAACAAATTTTACCAGGATCAGAATTTGTTTTGGGAAACTTGTGCAATAATTTTCCAACATAGCAGATCAAAGGATTCAGGAGGGAACTGGGGAGGGCTTACAACTTAAAATCCAGTTGTAAAAGTAAATTTTTTTGAGAATTTCTTTTAGAATAAAGCAAAAACATGCTTTATTGAAGTTTGGATTAACCAGAACAATGTGCCACACCCCCACGTCTGTTATGTTTCACTTGGGGATGCTTAGGTTTGCTACTAAAAGAAAGTATTAAAATTAAAATTGGTGAGCTTCAAATGAGAAAAGTTATTTCAAGTTTTGAAAATGTTTTCAAATATCTTAACTTTTAAGCAAAACCCTTTTGGTTCACAGTATTATTCAGTCTCTTCAATAAATTGAAAATGCAGATGCTCTCTTTGCTTCCTTCATTTCCCTTGGTAGTTGAGAGGAAGCATTCAGCCTACTTCAGGATGGTGCTGTTCACAGCTGCCCCTCTGCAAATGGGCAGGAAAGCACCCATTGTTAGAAAGTTCTCTGAAAATGTACATGAATATATGCAAATCATTATTATTATTATTATTTACTTTGGTGAGACTGAATCACAAAGTTATGTGGTTCATTGAAGATTTAAATCTTCTTTCCATCAGCCTGAAGCCCATAAGCTATAATAATCACACACATTATCAGATTAAAATGTAGTTCTCCATCCTGTGTGGTACCAATTTCTGCCAGGAATTATGTGACAGAATGAAATTAATTTTTCATACTGTTGTTCATTTTCACCAAACAGTTTGAGAGGAGGAATATCATAGAATCCCAGAATGGTTTGCATTGGAAGACACCTTACAGATCAGCTGGTTCCATCCCTGCCTGCCATGATCAGGAACACCTCCCACTAGGGAATATTACTGAATATTTCTATAAGCATTTTTCAGCAGAAGAAGGGATGTTTAGTTTCATTTCCTAAGAAAACTTTATGGCCAGAGGACTTGACCACTTTTACTTAATCTAACATTTAATGTTTATGTAGCTCTTAGCAAGCCATAGTGTTTACATCAGCATTTTCTTAATACATAGCTTACACTTTCTGTCCTTGTTCAGAGGCATTTAATAAAGCAATAAAAATAGATTTACACAATATGCAAAAAAGTACCATTATGAAGTATCGTGAAATCCATCTTTGTGAAAATTCAGTTTTGTCATTTAGTTACATTTATTACAATGCCTGGATCCTCTGCAGTAATTTCACTGACTTTGAGCTGATTTATACTAGCTCAATATCTGACCTTGTAAACATGCAAATATATATTTTACCTGCTTTATAGCTAAGGTTCTTTCATATATTTTACTCATATCTTACAAGGAAATAATATCTCGGATATGACTTCTCATAAATTTAAGGAGAGGCTTGAGTTTACATATTTCAGTGCCAACACCTATCTGATTTTAAGACTTCTGGATTTGGACCTAATACAGTCTAGAATGATTTTAAAATTCCTCAGAAGCTTGTAAAATGCTTCCTGCCAGCATCTCATTCCAACTAACTTCTGAATATACAGGGTCTGGTGCTGCAGCAAAGGCTGTAAAGGTGTCTCAGACTTGATTTAGGGGCTATGGAAGTTTTTTATCAATAGAAATATGTTGCTTATCAAAGTAAAAGCCATCTTTTGCATTATTGGAATAAAACTCTGAGGTAAGCTGAGCACCTTAACTCCAGTTCCTTTAGTAGGAGTTTCCAGCTATTCATCAAACATTGCACCAAATATACATTCTTAGCAAAATTGAGTGAGGCCAGATGTCTCTTCCAGTCCCCAAGGAAGTTTACCAAAGTCAGTGGTATTACTCCAGGTGCCTATCAGTATAAGTAAAACCTATTTTTGACCTATATATCTTAAATCAGTATAACTTCTGTATGTTATAGACCATTTGTATTACCCACAGTGAGCTAGAGCAGGTAGGATCCAGTAAAAAAATCCTTTCCAGTAATTAGTGCAAAAGATGCACTACGGAAATGAACTGGATGCACTTCCATGAAAATGGAAAAAAAAACCAAACCAACCACCAGAAAGGTACCTAAATATAGTCCAGGTTTCTTGCATTAGAGACGAGCATTAATTTGTGCAAGGTGCAGACTGAAAACCTCTTTCAGAACCTGAACAGCCCTCCCCAAAGGGGAGGGAATGCAAAGCCCCAGCACAAAGGGAGCACGAGAAGCATCAGAAGAAGGGTGGAGTTTAGATTGCATCCATTTTTTTTTTTTGTATTGACTTTTCAGTAGAAAAAAAAAATAGATTGATTCATTGACTCCAAGGAGTGGAGGCTTCAATCCATGATATGCTTGAAAATACTTACAGGAGGGAAAGAAAAACATCAATTTAAACATCTTTTGTTATTTCTATGAGTAGAATTTCTGGTCCAGAGTGCTAGTTAAATCAGCATAAATTCAAATTAATTGCATTGAAGTCTTTGGGATTTGCTACAAGTTTCTATGCAGTGCGAGATCATACTCTCTCTCTCCTAAATGAATACCTGAACATATGTTTAAGTCTCTGACTTGTAAAGCTAAGTAGTGCAAAATATATAATTTTCCTTTTTATGTAAGTGTGATCACTATAAGCCTTCATTAAAAATACTCCTTACAAGAAAGGATCTTGACTGTTAGACACTTATAAATTTAATAGCTGCCTAGTAGCTTCTCATCTATTACTCCAGAACATAAACTTCTGCTATGATATACAATTCAAAAGCACTGCACCTCTCAAAGCAAGTTGAGTCCCAAACAAAGCATAATAAAAGCAGTATATTAGGTTTATTGAACACATAATTGCAGGTAGACATGCTGCTGATGGCTTGAACAATATCTAGACACTCAGCACTTTTCAGAGACTTGTTGGCTTTTCCTTCAACTTAGAAAGTGCTTTAACTTTGGGAAGGTCTTTCAGCTAATAGTGTTATTGTACATAAAGTTATGCCACTTCTTTTTCTTCCTGAGTTTCTTTTGAAAAATCTGTTCCTCAGCTGGACTACATTGAGGTAGAATCATTTGCTTCAATTTCTGCACATATTGCATTTATTTTGTATACATTAATTGTAGGTACAATGACAGTCAGATCTCACCATCTTGTGTATTTAGGTACAATTAAGATTCAAGCATCTCCTCTGTTAGTTTTCTACTGTTGCAAAGAACTCCTTTGAATCTTTCACGTACGTAACTGCTTCAAGGTCACTTTAGTAGTTTTTCAATATTTCTCCCCACAGGACTTTTTCAAAGAGCAATAGCTCAAAGCGGAACAGCTCTCTCCAGCTGGGCAGTTAGTTTTCAACCTGCAAAATACGCCAGGATTTTGGCTACAAAAGTTGGTTGCAACATGTCAGACACTGTAGAATTGGTAGAATGTCTACAGAAGAAGCCTTATAGAGAACTTGTCGACCAGGACATACAACCAGCAAGATACCATATAGCCTTTGGACCGGTAATTGATGGCGATGTGATACCAGATGATCCTCAGATATTGATGGAACAAGGCGAATTCCTCAATTATGACATCATGTTGGGAGTTAACCAAGGGGAAGGGTTAAAATTTGTTGAAAATATTGTGGATAGTGAAGATGGCATATCAGCCAGTGATTTTGACTTTGCAGTTTCTAACTTTGTCGATAACTTATACGGATACCCTGAAGGCAAAGATATATTGAGGGAAACGATTAAATTTATGTACACGGACTGGGCAGATCGACACAATCCTGAGACCAGAAGGAAAACACTGCTGGCTTTGTTTACTGATCACCAGTGGGTTGCACCAGCTGTGGCTACAGCAGATCTTCACTCAAATTTTGGATCGCCTACATATTTCTATGCCTTCTACCATCATTGCCAGACAGATCAGGTACCCGCGTGGGCAGATGCAGCCCATGGAGATGAGGTTCCTTACGTCCTGGGAATCCCCATGATTGGTCCTACTGAATTATTTCCTTGTAATTTCTCCAAAAATGATGTCATGTTAAGTGCAGTGGTGATGACATACTGGACAAACTTTGCAAAAACTGGGTGAGTACCAGACAATGAATAGTCTTGTATAGAAACTCTGGGTAAATTGATGTGGTGATTTCATAGAATCATGGCATCGTAAGCTTGGAAAAGACCTCCAATATCATCAGGCCCAACCTTCTACCCAACACCCCTGTGACCACTCGGCTATTTCCCTTGGGTTATCTCCCCTGGGAATGCCTCTGTACTTGTGGCATGAATAAGAGATTAAGATTTGCATTCTATAATTACGTTTATTGTAATGTCCCTTACACATTCTAGCAAAAAGAGGGGAAAAAAAATAATCTTCGCGAACATTCTGCGTGAAGAAATTTAAAAAAATCCTTCGTATACCAAAGCAATTAAGGGATATCCAGAAAAATGCAAAATTCAGCATTTAACATATGTGTATAGTTAAAAATGGTTACATTAGTAACTCATTTTACCCCAGTACTGATAATATTTTTATCCCATGAGACAGAAAATTGCATAAATATTACATCAAATATAATACAGCTTATTTTAATAATGTCTTTTGGCTTGAACTGACACTTCTAACCGTAATATATGTGACTTGCAACTTGAAAAGTTCTGTCATTTTCATTAATTCTTCTATCACTGGTAGTTCAAAAGACTTTGCTACGTTTGGCCAGTGGACTCTCAGTCACGATGTATTACACTGAGTTGTGCCCTGCCATGGTCTTTCACCTCTGGAAGGCCACAGATACTGCACATAAACCGAAATGTGGAGCTTTAGGAACTTTACGTTACTGGAAGAGAAGAGGAAAGCTGAACATACTCTCCCATAGACAGTTGTCTGTGTGACCCCATTGCTGGCAATCTGTCCTCAGCACCAAAGATTTTAGAGTGAGATACACTCACATTTTGGGGAACTAGGGATGTCACTGAAGTCTATGTGAAAGATGGGTTCTTTGCATAACACTGTTTCTAATCAAGATTATTAAGACCTCCAATTTTAGAAAATAGCATGTTGCTCTGTCCAAAGACAGATTTAAACATTAAGTATAAAATCTTAATTATGGTAATTTTATAATTCCTTTTGAAATACTTTGTAACATTGGAGATAATTTTTCTTTTTAGTGACCCAAATCAACCAGTGCCGCAAGATACAAAATTCATCCATACAAAACCAAATCGTTTTGAAGAAGTAGCATGGACCAGATATTCACAGAAAGACCAGCTGTATCTTCACATTGGATTAAAACCACGAGTTAAAGAACATTATAGGGCCAATAAAGTGAACCTTTGGTTGGAACTGGTACCTCATCTGCACAATCTTAACGACATTTCACAGTATACCTCTACCACAACTAAAGTGCCATCTACTGATAATACTTTCAGACCAACAAGGAAAAATTCTGTTTCTGTTACTTCAGCCTTTCCTACAGCCAAACAAGATGATCCCAAACAACAGCCAAGCCCATTTTCAGTGGATCAAAGGGACTATTCAACGGAATTGAGTGTTACTATTGCAGTTGGTGCATCTTTGCTGTTCCTGAACATTTTGGCCTTTGCAGCATTGTACTACAAAAAAGACAAGCGGAGACACGATGTTCATAGGAGATGTAGCCCACAGCGTACTACTACCAATGATCTCACCCATGCACAAGAAGAGGAGATAATGTCCCTCCAGATGAAGCACACTGACTTGGATCATGAATGTGAGTCCATCCATCCACATGAGGTGGTTCTTAGGACCGCCTGTCCCCCAGACTACACACTAGCTATGAGAAGGTCTCCTGATGATATTCCCTTAATGACACCCAACACCATCACAATGATCCCCAACACTATACCAGGGATTCAACCCTTACACACATTCAATACATTTACTGGAGGACAGAACAATACTCTGCCCCATCCTCATCCCCACCCCCATTCACACTCAACAACCAGGGTATAGCCAGACAAGACGAAACAAACTTTATTTTTTGATGGATTACAGTAGGTGATATTACTGAAGATTACTTGGCTTTCAACCTACAAGACTCTTACTATTTAAATATGGAGGAATATTATGTGAATATACATATCAAGAACTTTTGGGGTTTTGAAAAAAATGAATTGTACATATATCAAACGAACTTAAGAAACAAACAAACGAAAAGAAAAAAAAAATACACAAAAACCCAACACAAAAAAACCCAACTGTTTGCAATTGCTTGAAGCAGTTGTCCTGAATGATACTTTTTCATTCACATTCAACTATTAATTTTTTGAAGATTTAAGTTACATAACGGAATTAGGCATGTGCAACACAAACAGGAAAGAACTATGACTGAGAAATTTCAAAACCTATAAATATGCACAAGGGACACACTAATGGAATGTCAGATAATTTTCACCAATTTTTATTTGGACCTGTTTTCTTGTGTAGACCATATTTACATATTTGAATAAGTACACAAAGCACCAATGCTGTTAAGGCCTTAGAAAGGGGCTCATGCTGAAATCTGCCAGTCAAAGAAGTTTTACAGACTGGCAGGTACAACATTATCACATAAGTGCTGTCAGTATAAAAGTTGTGGGAATAAAGGAATCTGGATATTTTTAGCACGATGTGCATGATAATTTATATGCTTGGTGGCTGTGCTGCTGATTAAGCCGTAATTAAAATTCTTCTCATCCCATTGGAGTTTTTAATAGAAGCTTTCTCCATCAATTGGCACAACCTAAAGAAGTTTTGGAAAGGGGCAAAAGTAATTACAATAAAATAGTTCATGGTAGCATCAGAAACAGAAGGAATTGCAACAGTTCTTAAAGGTATTTACGGCATCCCAGGTATACAATGACGAACCCTCGCTAAGATGAATCCCAGGCGCAAAAATCTGTATGATTAATGTTCTTTTTCCTTTCCACCTAAATAATTTCTAACTTTAAGATAACTGTAACTTTAATAGAATCTCCTTTGATGAAGGATTTATAATTTGCTGTGATTTAGTTACAATCAATTTAGTTCAAATTGGTAAAGTGTGTCCAAAAGTTTAATTGCAGTGATATTTTGCGATATAAAAATGCCCCAATATTACCGCTCTGATTACACCTTTCAGTTTATTGTTTAAACTCATGTTGCATGTTACAAAGTTTTCTTACCATACTTTAATGTAAATTCCCTTTTTGCTATACGTTAGCTTTGCCATTCAAACGAATTCTCTAGACCTGATGGCAACAGCATAGAAAAAGAGGGTGTGTAAGAACGGGGAGAGAGCCAACATCTGGAAATTTTCAAGTCTGAGTACTCCGTATGTTTGTGTGATTTGAAATGAATGTTCCAAAATCACAAGAAATTTTCCATTTCCCTGTCGCTTTCCAGTAATTATATATCACGGTCCTTTCAAAATGTTTGTGTATGTAATCAGATGTACATTTATATAAAAGAAATAATTGAGATGGACTTAAGAGCACATCCCTGATAAATACTTTCTCTCTTACCTGTACTATATTTCTATTAGACTAAAGTTATGTGATTTTTTTTTACATTTTTTCAAATTACTAGCAATTTTGATAGTTTGTAAGATAATGCGAAGAACTTTCTCTGACAAACTAACTGCAGTAACAGAAACATTTCTTTTCAGTTACTCTTTTTCAAGAATGAAAGCTTATTACACACAAAAATTGTATACTACTTGATGGAAAATTACTTTGTACTTCTTGGCCATATTACTGGTCACCGAGTGAAATAAAGATAATCTGGATAACGAATATTATTCCAATGCTAAGAGACCTGATCTTTGCTCATTAAAGAGCTAAAATGTTTATTGCTGTTTTGTCATTTTTTAATGAAGTAATGGTAACTGTCTCAAATAAAGAGTAATATCTTAAGACCAATCTGGTTTTTGAAGACAGGAACATGCCTTCTACAACTAATACAACTGCATATTCATGGGCTACTCCCACTTACAGGCATTTCTTATGGAAATACTGGCATTATGGCTGAATGATGACACAGTATTACATGCAATTCTCCCCTGGTTCTCAAGAATAAGTTAAAGATGCAAATACCAACACCAAAAAAACCCAACCACCAAGGAACAGGCCTAATTGCAATAAATCTGCAGTGTTCTGCGATGGGGAAAAAAAAACCATAAATCACCTGGGTTTTATTTGGGTGATTGAACTTTCATAAACAATTGCTTGGAAGATCAGAGTGGGTTTGTGAACATCGAGCACAAATGTTAAAACTGAAGCTGAAAGTAAAATGAAGTACTGCAATTTCAGTCAGTTCATTTAGTTAGTAAAAAAAAAAAGACAAAAAAACCCAGACAAACTAAATCCATCAATTTAATTAGTGCTTGTTACAGTCCCCAGTTTTAAATTAAGCTCTTTTGGTAGAAGCATAAAAAATAGTCTTCAAAATCCAGGGCGGTCTGTGTGCAATTTCTGCCTGATGTGGTTGTGCTTTTAGACTGTGACCTGCCAATGTAAACCAATAAAAAGAATTGTCTGCCATCTGATAATTATTGTTTAATAGGAAGATTGTATTTTGCTATGTTGATGAAACTAAACAAAAAAATACAAAAATATTAATGGCCATAAAACAAGATATTCATGAAATATGATTTTATGTGCTTTTCTTAACTTTATCAAAACCAAAACAACTTTCTACTATAGTTTATTTGTGGCCATATATCTATATATCTCTATATATACAGTATCTGGTAATTGTTTACTTTTATTAGTTACAAAATAAATGATTTAGGTAAACCAAGCATGACACTACACTTTATTTCTGTCAGACAACAGTATTGAGAATGTGAGAGATGAAGGCAACAACACAAATTTTATTGCTCCTGTTTGAAAAACAAAAAGTCTGTTCCTGTGATGCAGATACTGTGAATGATATTTTAGTGGCTTCTCTATAATTACATTACAGCAGCTGGCTTTCCAAAAGTAAGATGGTGTCCCACGTTTTAACACCACACTAAGACAGGCCAAGAGATGTTTTCAAGCTGAAACAAACCAAATATATAGGAAATTGTTTTGAAATACCTTCATTATGCTTCATGGAATATAAGTTTGTTCTTTTAAAACTATTTATCTGTTTGATTTGTTTTCAACGGTAGCCTACAAGAAAGCAAAACTGAGTGTGATATTTAGTTTCTTGTATCATCCTTTGACCAGATTTCCAATAAAATTAGGATTTTAGTCAGTCTTTGGAAGTTCAGTAAAAATTTTAAAAGCCTGCATTTATTGCTTTCCCAGTTTTGTAAATATGTTTGCAGACCTTTTTAAGAAAATGTATTCTACCATTTTGAGAAAAAAATAACAATGGAATCATTGTCTCGTTTATCTATTAAAATTACAGGCAATATAATGTGCTGTGCTGACATTTCTAGGAGAAATAAAGCAGATAAAACCACATTTTGCTCAATGGTATCTCAGTTGGTTATATGTGGTATTCTCCACCTACCGAGGACTCGCAAAGTATGGATGAACTGCCTGACTATAATGTTCCATGGGAAAATGTAGTTGTTGTTTTCATTGTCTGTACTAAATATGGATTCCTATGTCACAAGACTTTATTGGATATATTGATTATTGAAACACCCTGAAAACTGTATGAATAGAGGTCTAAAAAATAAGCATGTTACAGCTTTAAAGACACCACTGCACAGAAAACCCTGGAATTCCTGTTGCCAACTTCACTAAGAGATGAAACAGCCGAATTTATAGGAAGCTGTCAAACATCGTGACATCCCTTTGATGTTTGTAAGTTGTTGGGTTTTTTTCCTCTGGTGTTAGTTTAAAATATTGGCCTTTTCCCCCCCTTTTTTTCTAGTAATGAACCATTACAGATGATGGCTTTTTAATGTAAGCAAACTTTAGATAATGTAATTATTATTCTGAAAAAGT
The DNA here is from genome assembly GCA_013399075.1 of Chloroceryle aenea. Classification (NCBI taxonomy): domain Eukaryota; kingdom Metazoa; phylum Chordata; class Aves; order Coraciiformes; family Cerylidae; genus Chloroceryle; species Chloroceryle aenea. The sequence goes on along the minus strand of VWZY01001543.1, from coordinate 32,491 downwards.
GCTCCCAAATAAATTAGATTAATGGGAAATTCCCTGCAGAAGTTTTGTTATTTTTCATTCAAAGCTCTTGTCAAAATATCCGTTGTGGAAGTCCTGCTTTTTTTTCAGTCTGTAAGCTAAGGGTCTTTCTCCAAATGGCATTAAACATCTTTTTTTTTGTGGTGTTGGTTTTTTTTTCTCCTAATTGAAACAATAACACTGTAAGTTTAAGATGTCCACCTGAGACTTCCAAATAAATATGAATGATTTGAAACAGAGCAAATGGGCTTTTCCTCTAAACATTCTAATTTGATTTAATTCTGGCACATCAATACATTTGATGTGCCAGTATGCAGCCTTGGAATTAGTAGCATTTGATAAGGTGTTCAAGAGAACTACGCAGCAGAATCAATGAGCTAAGCAGCAGCCATGCACGACGTCCCTTTTCTCTTAGGTTTTGTTAATGCTAGCATAGAATTGATTTCTTATTTACAGATTCAGTTAAAACATAACTTTGTGAAATGGGAAATTGTTAGAACAAGGTAATGAACTTTATCTGGTGGAAAATGTTTAGGAAAAAAAATGTTGAGAATCACCTAGGAAATGTAGATTTTTATGTGCAACCTGGCTTTATTCCTTTTGTTGATATTATAATTCTCAGTAATTCACACACATGGGAAACTATAATTTCTGTAATAAGCTTTAGTTTCTAAAAGGAATTTAAGTATCATACATAAATTGTGAATTAAAGTTTATTCTGAGTTTAGTTTCTCCTGCTTTTGGGATGAATGAAAAACCTAAAAGTGCAACAAATTTCTACAAGGGATTTTCACAGAGTATCTTTAAATGTTTGGGGTTTTTTTCTGTTTGAACATAAAAGTAGCATCACAGCAGTAAAAGCCATGTGTTTGTTTGTCACAGAAAATGCCTGCATCTTTCTCTCCATGTGCGTACCCACACGCACTCTTCCTGCCAATAATGGAGCTTTCAAAGATTGTGAACAAACGGGGAATTTTTAATCTTTTTACTCCTTGCAGAGTCAAATCCAAGGTAAATGCAAGTGCTCAGTGTGCTCCTCTACCTCATTCTGCATTCTCCACTCTTATTAACCACGTGCACAGCTGATTTTCTTGTAGCACCAGCTGAAATAGTATTTATCATAGGACCAGTGAAATCAATGAAGCCCTGACAATATACACCAACTATTGATCTGCTTTCGGACCTTTAATGTTCATCATGGCTCATCTCACCGTCCAGTTTTGCATATCTTCTCACACACATGAACACCCACTCAAAGATATTATTACAAGTATAACTACCTGATTTATGAGCACTATCAGCCACTAAAATGCACTTTAAAATATGCTTGTAGTTATTTGTATCTAAGTTCCAAATTCAGGGGAAAAAAAAAGAGGCTTCTCCATAAAAAATATCCCTGGAAATTACTCAGATGCAAAGCAAAGGTTTGTACCACACTTTGCAGCCTTAACGTGCTATAGTACATTTTCTGATAAAATCTTTTCTAATAGGACTATTCAGTTTGGTCTGACCCTCAAATCTATATGTTGATCTATATGTCAAAGACACAATGACACTGTACAGAAGCATGCTCTGCTATGCTCCAGTTTGGAAGGGAAGAGGCATACAACTGAGCCACACACTTGCTGTAAATTCAGGACAGAAAGAGCTAAATTTTCTCTGCCATCTGAATTTTCCCCACTCAGTGTCAACACCACCAGGCATTTAATGATTATGAGGTTAACTTAGGAGCCATTTAGAAAAATAATAAATGTGGAGTTCTTGGAGTCTATAGGGTTGGACATTTAGTTTCTGCTTTACAGCTGTAAGAGCAAGTAACCTTTTTTCAAACAGAAGCTGGTAATGCTGGCAACCAGAGGTGATAATACTAGAGCAGAATTAACAAAAGGTTCATGAAAGACATGTGAGCTGATAGCACTTTAACTACATTATTAAAAAAAAAAAAACAGGCCGAATTTTGCATGTAGCAATTTTGCTCAGTTTCTGTAGAAGTTAATGAGAATTTTGCTGTTGACTTTACTCAATGAAGGATTAGTACAGAAATTTTAATGAACTCCTGTAAGGTTAAGAGTTAAACAATGTTAAATAAGAGTTAAACAGCTATGACCATGGATTCTAAGAGCCTTTGAATGTTTCCGGACCACCCTGAGTTATTTATCCAGCTGTACTTCTGAGCAGAGGAGTGTTCAGGTATTCACACTTGGTGGGTGAATACAGATAGGTTCTCCTCAAAAGATGCATCATCATGATATTGCAAAATCAACTAATATATCTTATTTTCCAGTAGGTCTCATGAGCTTGGTCTCAGCACTAACCAGTGTGGCCACATGGCTCCTGGGCTGGAGTGTGATTGTAACTCACCTTCCAGAAAAAAAAAATTGTGACTGCAAAGCAGTCATGGGCCAAACCCAATGCAATATACATAGAGATAGATATCAATTTTCCCTGAAATAAAATAAAATAAGAGGTGGGGCAGAACCTTCTGACAGGAGAGTTTGGAATAGTGAGGTGTACAACACACCTATTTCATCCATTAATTTGTAGAAACAATTTCAGCAGTACTTTAAAGCAGTGAGACTATATGAAAGGTTCTAGAAATAATATACAGTCTGTTTGCTACCAGATGCATTTTCAGAAGTCATGCAGTGTCGTACAGATTGATGATAAAGATACACTTGTACAGTGTTGGTTTTTTCTACTTTTTGCCAGGTAACTCCTCTGTAGTGGTGTTTTGGCTAAGCAGATGAATACATTTTGCTCATATTTTCATACAGGTAAGTCTAGAGCACTTTCCTGTAAGTGAAAACATGGGCCTTCACTAAAAGGTGAATAGCATCCTAAACCAATTACTCTTGGCCAGATAGTAGAGATTCCCATGTTAAACCATGTGATTATTTTTTCTTTAACATTCTTTGATTTGCCATAAGTATACTTTTCTCTCCCCAGTCAGTAACTGGAATAAGCGTACCATGCTCTTCACAGAAGATGATGATAATAGGAACCATTGGTTTCTTCCCATAAATCATGACTTTGGTGTCCAAGATCAGAAAATATAATGAAAGAAGAAAAACAGCAAGCCATGTTTTGTGGTTTAGGTTTTGGGTTTCTTTTTTTGTATAGGTACATTTGAGTATCTTGATTCTCTGAAGGCTCACCACTACTCAGGAAAGGCTACAACCTTAATTACCACAGGTGGAACTTTGTTGGGAGTTTTCCTCTTTCCTTGTCCAGGAGGAAGGGGCGGGGTTAAGTTCATAAGAGGCAACTTCTCCAGAAATGCACTTCCAGCTGTATCTCTGAGACTTGCCAGGGAAGTTTGAAAACACTTGCAAATTCTGCTGTTTGACAGAAGGAGGAACATATATTGTCAAATTTTATAAAATATTGGTGATGTTTGTATATTTCAGATTCTATAAAGTTGTTTTAAGAAACAAGTAATTATTTTCCAACAATACAGTTTATCTTACACCAAAAGAGCTACTTGGTTACTAGAATTTGGATGCTGTTGTAATACTGCATGTGAATTCCCCTTTATCCCATGCTCCTTCTGGCTCCAGTCTCCAGTTCAGCTCAGGGATTTAATTTCAAAAATGAGAAACTCAGATTGAGTTGCTTAAGTATAGACTAGTGCTAGGTGCAGCTGTGAATGTGAATTCATTCATCATTTACTCAAAAAATATCTTATCCTTTTGGTTATTATTTATTTTCTTACATTTTCTTACTGCCTTTTAATTTTTTTTATTATTATTCTTTTTAAAATGCCCTGTTTCTGTAATGAGTGCAATTGTATTCTTTTTCATGCCCTCTCACATCCTTACTACTGTCTCACACAAATTCAAATATCTGAAATAATTTTAAGTTTCTGTTTTCTTTACATATTTTTATGATTTTTCTTGTTCCTTCTGATTGGAATTTTGCTTTATCTTGTTTTTCTTGTAGTTGCATATCCAGGGCTATTTAGAGTTGATCTCTTTTTCCATGAAAGTAGTGTTTGAGTATAGAACAATTCTGGAGCCTGAATTCCTTTATTATTAACTTTAAGAATTCCAGCTACAGAGGAATTTCTATTTGGGATGGTCATGGAAATCTATCTTCTCTAGTATTGCTAGCACCTAGCATGGCCAAGCCCAGTTGCTTGTGCGTAGGTTAGAATCCCTTCAGTCAATAATGACAGGCATGTGCCAGGAAGTTCACAGCCAGCACTGAATTATCCTGAATTATCACCAGCCAGATGGTAAATTTTCCCTTTGAAAGATGCTGGAGGTGCAATTTCACAGACAAAAGCCAACCTCGTGCTAAGGAAAGCATGTTCCTCCAGAAATAAGCAGTGACTTCTAAACTCTGCTGCTTGCTAGATTAAAAAGCTTACAGACTATGAATAGTTTCTAGCTCATGGCCACACTTCAGACAAGTGTTGATATATTTTTCTTGGCTGCATAGACACTAAGATCTTTTTTTCTGAAGTGGGCTTTGCCGCAGTGCCTGTATCTATGTTACAGCTGTTCCATGGTGCTGAGCTCCTGCTGACCCTGCTGCAGTAACCAGCAAGATTTCTATAGACTGCACCTGAGGAAGATGAGCAGCTTCCACAGCAGGAGAGAATGAATTACAGATGTGGAGCATCAACCCAATTTTGTGCTGGTTTATAACTTGCAATGGTCCTTTGCTTCCTTTCTTAAAGAGCAGAAGGAGCGCTTGGTTGTTTGATATGACTGTGGGAGGTGCTTTTGCTGTAGCTTTCTGGTTAGATGTAGAAGGTTATCAGGAGTAAATTCTTCCCTTCTAAATTTAACTACCAGCATTGGATGCCTAGTGTAAGGAAGCTGACTAGATCTTATCTGAAGATAGTAAAAAGGGCAACTTTAGTACTGGATTAATCATCATCTACTGGTGTCTGGTTTTCCCTGTTGGCTAAGAGGGAAGGAAAAGTAGGTGAAAAAAATTGCTGTACTTTCTGTCCTTTAGATACACTTAACTAACTGTGAAAACCTGAAACCTTTTTATGAGATAAAGCATTTATTTTTATATATGTATGTTATGATAATTATATTTTTTTAGTTGCATAGATCAGAATGATAGCTTTTCATACACATTGTTTATTTTACTACCATAGTGCCTGTGGCTAAGAGAATGAGACCAGCAATGATAAGAATAACACAGCAAAGACTCGGAGGCAGCACAATCCTCATTTCAAAAACTTCATAGGGTAGAAGCTTTCCAATGGTAAGCACAGCTAACGTTGGAGCAAGTTCATATGGCTTCTATATTCATTTCAGAATGGAGTCTGCCTTGGGATGGCTACATGGGCTGGAGATTTTCTTGTTATTTTTTCCATCTCTCCAAATAGCTCCCAGATTATTAATAGATGAGGCACAGTTATGTGGTTTACAAGAATTGCTGGTTCTGCAACATTATTTTATTCCATGTGATATTACTTTGTGAGGGGTAATCTTTGTTAGGAATGAGTTAACAAAGGGGAAATGCAGAACAGAGAAATGCTGTAGGGGAGAGAAAGCAGGGAAGAAGAGCTGGAGGAAAAAGATCAGCCCAGAGGAGTGAATTTCAGGGATCAAACTACTACCAAGCAGTCTGGCACACCAGCAGAAACAGAAGCTTCTTGCAGCACTTGGTGAGACTGCTGTGTTTTGCCAGTTTGAGCTTCTTTGATCAAGTAGGCTGATTCTTCTCAGAAGTTAGTCCGGGTTTAGATGCATTTAACACAGAATAGCTGCACTTAACAAAAAAGACTAGCTGCCTATTCTAGTGCAGTGGAGTCCTTTTTTATGTAGTCAGACATGACTCTTTCTTCTTCTGGTTTTGAGTGTGTTTGGAGGCTTCAAACCTTTGTCTAAGGGCTATAAGAGATGGTAGGAACAGCGAGAGTTCACATGTGAAAAGGATGACAGTTGTATTTTCAAAAACTGCCTCAAAGCAAAAGGGGTGTTATTAGTTGTAAGCAGCATAACAAATAATTTCTGTCAGTTTAGCAGCCTCTGGTTACAATGTCAGAGTGAGCTGCACTATTTTAACCTGCGCTGAGCATGAAGATGTACAACAGAGGGATCGATGTCAAGCAGTTGAAGAAGAGTTTACATGAGTAGTTTCAGATTTCTGTGTGGTCTCTGCCATCTATCTGAAAAGCACTTAAGACCATAAACATTATAAAAAACATGCTTTAGAGTGATACTTCATTTGAATAATTGTAAACTGATTGTTGTCCTGTAAATCATCAGTGTTATTAAGAGAACCATGCAAAATGTGATCCCTTATGTCTCAGAGAGTAGTTACACAAGTGCCTTGGCTGCATTTGTTCAAACCTCCAAACCTCATGCTGTGCGTTGCAATCAGATTAACTGAAAAACTAAAAACAAACAGAACAAAACAGATAAAACTGATAGCAATATTTGCCACACGCTGAGGTCAAAGGTATAAAATCTGACATATTGATGGCTTCATTGCCTATGGAACTACTAAACATTAATCGTTTAGAGGAGAGATCAATATGAAAAGCATCAGCTAATGGGGACTACCTGTGGTGCAATCACCTTCAAGTGCACGTCCATCCTGTTGATAAAGGCTATAAGGCTTTTGTAAACTGGTTTCTCAGAACAGAGGTCAGAGATCAAAAATCCTGAATTTCAGAGAACAGCTGTGAGCATTCATGAGACCCATTGACTCTAATATCCTCTAGGAACTCTTCCATTTATTTGAAGAATTTGCCAAGATGTTGTCTTCTAGTTCACCTAGATACCAAACATGTCAGACTTTGGTTTACTGTACAGCTGTTTGAATTAAGAGTTGTTATGATTACATGTGGTTCACTTCTGATCAGAAAAAAAATCAGCTTTTATTTGTGTCCCTAGCTTCAGTCTTGCATTATATGTGGCATTTTCTGAGGAGGCAAGGTAAGGATCTTGTGCAGCATGCTTACCTGCATATTAGCTTTGGCTGGCTTTCACAAAATTAATGAAGAGCACTTCTAGGAAGCAGGTGATACCTTGTCTTTCATCCTTGACAACAGGATTTCCCTGGTGGCATTCAGTTCAGTTAGTTTCTGCAATTAGATTTACATTAATATCCCCTCTCTTTTCATTCTTATAGGTATATGCTAATGAAATGAGAAATCTTGTATGTTCTTGTTCAATGTCTGAGTTTAAAATGTCTTTGCCTTGTTGATGTTAGTGATGCACAAACCAAGGATGTTATGAGGCTGTTCCACATACACACTTCAAGGTGGTCATTGTAAGACTGGAACACACCAGCACTGCACAAGCGTTATGACAGTGTAAAGCAATCATTCACCTTTAGACCACAAACACTGCAGCCTCCATAGCTCCACTGGCAGTCTTGGCACTGAAAGTCTCAATGGGAAACCAAGAAAGGTTATTAAAAGGCAGCACTGGCACTGGAAAGCACCTCTTTTGCAGGCTGGTAAGGATATGTGGTCATAGCCCATCTGAGTCCACTTGGACCCTTTCACATGGCATTTGCAGGCATCAGGATGAAATACAGCAGTAGGGAGCAACCAAAGAGCTTGTTTCAGGTTTTTATCACTGTCATGATGGTAATAGATCTAGGTCTGTGCTAAAGAAATAGAAAAAGCAAAATAAATCTTGGTAAAATCTTAAGAAAAAACAAGCAAGCATTTTCTGAGCTTAAAATTTTAATCTGAACTGTTGTCTTGCTGATGACCTTAACTCACACATGTCATAATAGACCTGCTGTGGTGACAGGGGTTGGAGTCTTCTGGTGCTCCTTTGCAAACTAGACCACATCTGTAGCTACTGCATGAGCCTTTTCTTTTTGGCAGTTTGTGATCCCTCCATAATCCCTCAGGTATGTGCTGATCTTGTTTCCTGAATGTTCATCCTATGTCTGTGTTGCTCTGGTCAGAGCCTGGTCATGGGTAGAGAAAACTGATCATACTACAAGGAGCTGAACTTGGATGTTGCAGATTGCAAATCTTTGGTACCCTATTTAGCAAAATATATAGGATAGGCTGCACTTCTCCCATAATGTCAACTTATTTTTAAGATGGGATCAACTACAGATAGTTGCATAGAAAAAAGCCTTATTAAAAGTCAAAGCGAAAGAAGTGCTATAATAATTTCATCAGTCAAAAAAAACCACATAGAAAATCAACTTTCATATTTCTTGTAGTCAAATTTAGAACTATATTGAAGGATAGGCTATATTTTTCTAATTTACTGTAAAATTACATCACTGTTATTATTCAAAATGAAGCGGCTTTATTTCAAATGTCTTCAACAACAAAAAGAGAAAATAGCAATAAAACATCATGATCTGTGATCTCATCCCTGAGCATTTGGTACATGCAAGCCCCAGATGCCTACCCTCAAGATATATCCTCCAACACCGACAAGCTCGTTCAGCTGCAACAAGAATAAGTAGCAACCTCGGAGTTGCTCTGAATTAAACTGGCAGTCCTGTGAGGCATCACCTTCCAAATACCAGAGCCTCTGCAACATGATGGTGCATGTGCACTGGGCAGAGGTAGCGAGGGGACAGTGGTACCTGACCTTTTTCATCGCTCTTCAATGGTCTGTGGAAGATGGACAGGATGAGAATGGCACAAACCCATTTTGTTGCTACCAGCAACCCCGTTCCAGCTCCTTTACACACAGTCCTTCTTGCTTGGGCAGGAGAGATCCATAACAGCATGAGCTTGTGCTCCATTAGGCAAGAGTTAAACCCAGCAATTAAAAATACTAACATTTAATTTTGGAAAGTGGAGGCAGACTGGAATAATCCAGAGCAGACAGCAGGGTCAACAGCAGGCATGGTCTGTAAATTGACTCTGTCTGGTGTGAGCAAACTAGGTAACTGCTGATTAGGCAGGTCTTGTGATGTGCCTTCTGCGAAAACAAATTCAGGCTGCAGCCTTCATACACAGTGCAGCTGATGATGGGTTGTTACTTAAAGGTCTGGGGAAGCAGCTTTCAGATCCCAAGCTTGTCAGAAAAAACAGCAGGAGGGGACACAAATAATGAAAATAAAAGTACACTGAGAACTGGACAGGTAACACTGGTGCAGAAGTCAACAGTGTGATGTGCCCCAAAACACCTTGCAGGAAGCTGTGCAATGTCAAAGCTGACCCAGGACACTGAAATAGCTTCCATGTATTTATTACTGGCTGTGCCTGGGGCCTGATGGGGCAAACAGTATCAGTTATGCTTTTCTTTGCCTGTGCAGGGTGTCACAGTTTAAAGATACTTCCTATCCTTGGAGAAAGAGACTGCAAAATTGCAGTGACAGGTACAACTAGTTGTAGGGGGAGGAAAAAGCAGCAGCTAGTGATGGCCATGCTGGGGGAGGCTGAAGTGCATTGACAAGTGTCAGCAGCAGCCAGAGCAGTGCTGATGTCCAAAGTGCAGGTCAGCATCAGGATGGTGGTGGGTGTTCAAGCCATTCCTGCAAGCCCTAGTGACCACAGAACCCTCCCATTGCTGTTGCTAACATTTTTTTCACGTGTTTAAAAAAAAAGAGAGCTTCATTTCCAGCTGTTGCGTATGCACAGTTCTCCAAATAGCTGAGAATTTGGAAGCCATTTTTAGTTTTTAAAGAAATTTCTGACTGGGAGGTGACACTGAATCGGAAAAGGGAGTAAGAGGTGGATTTACTTTGTGTGAGTGCCAGACCACCCTCACTAGCATTAGGAATAATTCTTCTTGTTGTTATTTAATTCCTGGTAGTAGTTGCTAATTTTACAAAAATAACAAGAACTGTAGGAAAATCTACTACCATTATTACTTGACCTACTCTGCAAAAGGCAGCTGCTGTAATTTTACATGCAGTTCCAGCAGCAGCTGTTTACCTAATGAGCTTTGGAAGACCAGCTCTCCCAGCCTGACAGCTCCGAGAAGTACAGAAGCATGGCAAAAAATGGCATTGATGTTTCAATAAGTGACATTCTTTCCTCTGAGTCAGTATGAACAAAATGCCATGGAAGAGTGTTGGAGGCGCTGGGCAGCACCACATTTAAATAAGGCTTAAAGCCAGCACCCATCTTCTCATTAAGAATGAGAGACTCCCCAGTTCACAGATTATAAATATGTGCACGTGGTCATAGACTTCAAGGAATCTATGAAGGACGGAGACATTTTGGGGAAAGAGAGAGACATTTTAGTTCTTTTTGATATGTAAGAGCTTAATAAATGCTACCAGTTGTTTCTGCATTGCATAAGCTAGCTCTAAACAAATCAATTCAGATATAGGAGTCCTGTTGTAGTACTGGACCTTCGGTCAGAAGTTCTCTGCAGGTCCATGCGAATGCTACTGCTCCAGCATAGTGCCATGTAGCATCTTTATAGCATTGTGCCAGAAAGTCAAACTGTTGTCACCTTTGTGGTTAAGCCTCTAGCCAAGCTCTCGCTTCTGATGGTCTCAGCATCTTGCCACCAGCAGCTGAACCCTAGAAAAATTCAGGTTTAGACAAGGAGGAATCATAAATTGGAATTAAAGCTGCGTTTCCCGTTTGGCTTTGTTCTGATCCACAATTGTTCTCACAGTATGGTTAAAAATAAAATGACCTCTTTCTTTTTCTAGCTGCTGTCATAATTGTCATTCCCCACCAGATGCCCTAACTTCCCACTGTGCCCTGCTGGTTCTGCTGCCCCTGTTGTCTCTCAGTCCAAAGAGTTTCTGAACAAGAGACATGCTTTTATGGAGCCTGGCAAAGCTTCAGAAGGGAAAAGGAAAAATCAATACTGCTTCAAAGCAAAGTCTTTGCTTCAGTGAATATGACATTTGCCCTTTCTTCACTAGTGGGAAAAACAACAAGGACACTTACACTAGCAATGGAAATAGAGACCTTCAAAAGAACCTTCCAGGTTTGACTTATAAAGGGAAATAACTTCATAGTCATTGTCCCTATTCGGTGACATCAAAAGCAGGTGTGGAGTGTTATAGGTGGTGCAATCTGGGAATGAAGTGGAAAGTAACACAAAGTCAAAGAGAAGAGTTGAGGGAATTTGGAACAAGCGATTATGGACTCTGCTGAAGAAACAGGCAATGAGAAGCACAACACAAGGGTCAGGTCCATCACTGCACAACCAAATTGACTATAAAATGTCACCTGCAAAGGTGGACCATAACATTAAAAGGACCTTCCAGGAAGGTTTGCACCATTTTGGCAGCTTCACAACAACTGAAAATGCAACAGAACCTCACAGCTTCTCAGTAAGGTCGAAGCAGGTCAGAAATTTTCAAGAGAGGCTGAAAATGACAATTAAGGAAATGATTGTTTCTGCAAAATCAAAATAACTCTGAAAGAGTGATTGTTTGGGTTTTATTTTTGAGGATTTACAAAAACTGTAAACTAAATGTAAACTTTAAGTCTGCTTCAATTACTTTTCATACTTGAGTTTTCAATACTTTCATTTTCACTTAAGTTTGACCATTTTTTTGTTTTCATATCCTTTTGTTTCAAAACTAGATGCTCATTTCAAGTTCTCGATTTCATTCTGTTTTGACTATGCCCCTTCTTACCTAATTTTCCAAGTCATTTTGTATTGATGTTTCTACTTCTATGTCACTCTTCACATGTGGACCTCTCTCTTTGGAAAAACATGCATCATTTCAACAGGCTCTGTGTAATTGTTTGGAAATAGTCTTTTGTAAAGAATTTTCTGTATGTGAAGCTGTGCCTTCAGCAGCAGCTGCCACTTCCTTTGTTGTAGTTTCTGGTCTGTGCGGTGGATAATTTGCAGCACCTATGTTCCCCTGCTGAGAGGGGATATTGGGTCAGCTGCTGTTGTTGCAGTCATGTAATGGAGCAGACTTCATCCTTGGTGAATCAAATAGCACGATTTCTGAGGAGCACGCTTGTAGTGTAGCAGGACAGTCATGTACTCATACTCTGACCCCTGTACTTGTGCTGGGTGAGAGTTCTGCAGCTACAAGAATCAATAAAAATGTATTGATTTCTCCACACCATCATAAAGCCTGTCTGCTCTTATCTGCAGTTTGCAAGCTGAAAAAGGAGACTGTAAAACTACAGTTGTCCTAGACTTTCTCTCCTTTTCCCTCCCCTTTTTTGTGCTTCTCACACAGGACATGAAGGTCTGCTGCTGGAAGAGCCACCTGGCCAAGGAGCCATAGCCCCTCTCACTGTGTCACAGCATCCTACTTGGGTTGTGAAAATAGCTGCTTTTGAAGCTTTCTAAGGAAGCAGAAGTGCAGGGGGAATTGCCCCAAAGGCTATAGTTCAGTAACTTCTCTGGGGCTTAACTCATCCCTCGACATGTCAGCAGTGGCAGTCAAGGAAATGTAATGTGAGTGAAGAGCTCAGTGCATATCTGGATATTTCAGATTCACATCAAGTTGCTTTTTCCGGGTCATTTCAAGCTCCGTATGCAACAGTCTGATATTTTCTGCTCTAGGAAGAAGATAGGTAGCCATCATTCATCCAAAGAACATGGGAATCTCCCTGTTAAAAACAGTCTCAGGGGTAAAAATGAAGCAGGTGAAGGGTAAAGCAGTATTTTCAATAATATTTAATTTCACAGACACTGTCAACTAAAGCCATACCTGTTAGAAGGTGACTGGGCAGATGCCTGCCTCTGGTAATCACACAGACTACTTGGGATGCTTGGCTTCACATTTCTGGGGATGGATGTAGCTGTTTGTCAGCTATATAGTCAGTCTTGGTTAAATCCCAAAGTCCTGATTAAACACATGCAATATAGTCATAGAACAATAAAGCTGGGAAAGATTTACCCAGAAAACAAAACTGCAAGCCCCCCTGCAAACTGCAGCATACACTGATGATTTCCATGATTTCACTGGCTGGGTCAGCTGTATCACTAAACAAACATGTAAGAGTGCTACAGAACAACAAAAAAGTGTGACCAGAAACATCTTTGAAGGCATCAGTCTTGAATGTCTTTATTTCTGTGGTGAACAAGGGCTTGGACACTCAGCTGTTCCCATTGGGAAGATTCCCAGGTGCACCAATTTTGTTAAAAATATATACAATATAGCAGATAAAAGAGTCATGGCCAGTAGGTATGAGCAAGCACTGGTCAAACAGCCACCTACATATCTGTCATTACCTATATTTAAATTGTGTGCTACTTCTGCTCTGCCAGCTGAAGGGTGAGGCAGATCCGCTGACAAACAGCAGAATGCCACATGCTTTCTCTGCACACTACCATTGGTGCCTTTCCCTGCCTTCATGGTTTCAAGCGCATAATTCATAGTTCATGCTGTAGGGGCTGTTGCACGCAGGATGTTGCCACAGGCTCTCAAGCAGAGTGTTATTAGAGGGGTCTGCAGCTGAGAACACACAGAATGAAAAGAGAAAACACCTCTGTGGGCAGTGGGGGGGTCCCCAGATAAGTGTCCTCCAGGGGCTCTCTCCTGTGCAGCAGTGGTGAGGATGAAGAGGAAGATAATGATGGTTTTTGGTATGCTTTTCCACTACTTATTATATGCTCTTTTCAATGGGATAAACTCAAACTCTTGGATGTTGCTCTTTGTGGCATGATTAGAGCCAAGCAGTTATTAGAGGTGTTGCCCATTGGTCACTAACCTTCTGTGCACGTGTACTATTAGATAATATTTTAGTATTTAAAATACTAATAGTATTAAGCATACAAATGCTGTTTTGTTGTGGGCTATGTTTCTGTTGTCTCTAGTATAACATCCACAAAATGAGGTACGTAAACACTGGGAAAAAGGGCTGAATTTTATACCAGTGGTAATGGCTTCCCATGAGAACCTGCTGTATAACATTACTGGGGTTTGCAAGTGCAAGGCCAAGGGAACAATAAACAAAGCTGTGAGAACAAGAATGGGAAAACACTGCTGCAGCAGCTGCTGTGAAAGATTCCGAGCTGCAAACGGCAGCCCCTTAGCACTGCTAAGGCTGAGGCACTAAGGCACCTAAGGCACAGTGCAACAGGACACATTCAGTTTTAGCATAAGCAAATCTGATGTCATCATGTTCACGGTCTCATTTTGGCCTCAGACTTGAGCCATAGTCCACCAATAAAGGCTAAGGAGGTAGATCACATTACAGCGGGATATAAATGTGAGCCAATATATACTTTGGGTTTCATTCTAGACTTCTTAAACATGCTGTTTATTCAAAGCAAAAAGAATATAATCCTTCCTAAATAAACAAACATCAACTGTCATTTCTTCCTTCCCTGCCACGCAGAAATCAGGATTCTGTAGCTCACAGATCACGAAGTGAGTCATGCTGAAGTACAGAATATATAACCCAATCAAGCTGGTAAAACAACCCAGATTTTAGAGATGAAGGTCTCTAAATTAAGAGTGCTCTGCTGCTGCCCCCCAGGCTGTTAAAGCTCATGACTGTTTGCTCCAGCACCACAGTTGCTATGGCAATTCATATAGACAAAAGCAGTAACCTTTCAGGATCCAACCAGGTAAAAAAGTAGGACTTAAATTATACTCAGAAGCAAACAGGAAGCTGATATAGATGCCCAAGAATCGATACACTGCATCCTCCATGTCTAATACCATTTCACAGGCAGACAGCTGCATTCTGGATGAGCTGCACATTCCCAACACCTTTGTACGCTTGCACCACATAGAGAACATTGCAGCAACTCTGACCTGAGGACAAAAATAAAAGAAAAAACTCTTGTAAAGAAACTGGGAAAAGGCAACAGATGCTTAAGCAGACACAGCCTATTTGGATGCTGTTCTAAGAAAAAAAAAGTCAGATGTTGTCTTATTAGAAGATAGATTGGATATTTTACAGATTCTTTGATATGATGCTAAGATAGAACCCAAGCACCTGCAAATGACAAATCTCTTTAACAGCAGGGAGATGAGCATGTGGAAATGATGGGATCTGCTGTGTTTTAAAGACAGCAGGCTGGACCTTGTTTCCATTTAATTAGTGAATCCATCTTGTTCAAGCTCCTAGGACTGTAACACCTTAAATTGCATTAAAATGTGCTTCTCGCTAGAGATGGAACTGGAACAGACAACAGAATTGTCAGCAGCCACTTTTATACGATTGCATAATCTGAGTTTTTGTCACCTCCAGTAATGAGGTCAGTGATATAAATAAAACATTTATCAGGTGGACACCACAGTTTTGGCACACTGAAACTTTCTTATGTCCCTCACAAACATCATTATAAATCACAAAATATCAGCCCAAACAACAGATGAAACGTGTATCCAAACTGGCACTTCTGAGAAGGATTTTTGAGTCCTTGACTTTTTTTTCCTCACTTAGAGGTTCAAATGACCCCAAATGGCTGACAGGTATTCCCATCCTTTCCCCACAAGGCAGTCAGCAGAGCTTCTGGATGGGCCAAACCAGAAATGCTGTGGCTCTGACATGACTGTGGCATAAGAGATCTTCCTTATGGGGCACTATCGAGCTAGAAACAATCACCCCCACCAAAGTCGCGAGCATGAAAGTCTGTCAGCTCTCATCAGCTGTCATAACAGGCAGGACTCACTTTGATTGTACAAAGAACTTGACCAAGACAGTATTACTGTTAACATTGACAGGCATCATTGCAGGGAAGAGGTGACTGTACCTCCTCATGTACAACTCCTTGCAAAGCACAGCTCTCCTGGCACAACTCTCTACTGCAACATTTCATTTCATTCCTTGCCCTGCCTGTACATCTTCCTTCTCAGAGAGCTGCAGATACACCAAGTAAATCAAAGGTAGAAGAATTTATGAAACCCAAAGCAGCACTGGATTTTTGGAATGACATCATGATTGTATATGGGTACTCATAAAAGGCAAAGGTTCCCTGAAGCCGCAGGCTATAAAGTGTAGTAGAGCAATATGACTAAGACAGAGTTAAGCCACATTAAACTTTGAAGAAAAAGGCATTCCATAGTGACATGTTAATAGATCCCGGGAAAGATTTGTTAATGGACTAAAAATTGAGAAGCTCTTTGTAGGCAGCATTAAGGAAAAAGAAAATCACTATTTCTGTAGGGGCGAGATTCACTTAAAAAGGAGCCGGACAAGGCAAGAGCGCCAGCTACACCCAGGGCTGCCTGGCTGGGCCTTGGAGGCGGGAACAAGGGGCTGGTCCCAGGCCGCTTCCAGTTCCGGTGCTGTGCCTCAGGTCTGCACAGCCACACCTGGTTTAGGTCTTTCTTCCCATCGCACTGAGCATATGAGTGAATAAAACCTTATGGTTTGGGTCTATGAAGGTGTTTTGGGATGTGGTGATTTTCTGAAGACTTCTTCCAGAGTGTGAACCACAAAGCGTGGCACGAGATATGCCTAAATAATGGCTATTTTTCAATTAGATCATGTAACAGATCCTCCCAGAAGATATGCTAAGGCACAGGGAGGACAGGGAGGTGATTCAAGAGAGTCAGAACAGCTTTCCCAGGGGCAAGTCCTGTCTGACCAATCTGGTGGCTTTCTACTATGAAGTAACTGCATCAGTGGATAAGGGAAGAGCTTCAACTTTGCCGAAGCCTTTGACACCATCCCCCACAACATCCTCCTTTCTAAGTTGGAGAGATATGGGTTCAATGGGTGGACTGTTCAGTGAATAAGAAATTGGCTGGATGGTCGCACCAAGAGAGGAGGGGGNAGAGAGTAGTGGTCAATGGCTCCATGTCTAGACAGGAAAACATGACAAGTGGTGTCCCTCAGGGGTCCGTACTGGGACCAATTTTGTTTAATATCTTCCTTAATGACATAGACAGTGGCATTGAGTGCACCCTCAGCAAGTTTGATGACAATACTAAGATGGGTGGTGCATTTGATATGCCAGAGGGGCAGGATGCTATCAAGAGGCACCTGGACAGGCTGGAGAGGTAGGCTCAGGTGAACCTCATGAGGTTCAACAAGGGCAAGGGCAGGGTCCTGCAATCAGGGCAATCAGCATTATCAATATAGGCTGGGAGAGGACAGGATGGAGAGCAGTCCTTTGGAAAAATACTTGGGGGTACTATAAATGAAAAGCTGGACATGGGCCACCAAGGTACAGTGGCAGTCCAGAAGGCCAATCACATCCTGGGCTGCATCAAAAGAAGCCTGGACAGCAGATCAAGTAGAGGTGATCCTGCCCCTCTACTCTGCCCTCACCTGGAATACTGTGTCCAGCTCTGGAGCCCCCAACAGAAGAAGGACATGGACCTTGTGGAGCATGTCTAGAGGTGGGTCACAGAAATGATTAGAGGGATGAAGCACCTCTCGTGTAAACACAGGCTGAGAGAGCCTGGAGAAGAGGAGGCTCTGAGGAGACCTAATAGTGATCTTCCAGNGAGTAGTGGTCAATGGCTCCATGTCTAAACAGGAAAACATGACAAGTGGTGTCCCTCAGGGGTCCGTACTGGGACCAATTTTGTTTAATATCTTCCTTAATGACATAGACAGTGGCATTGAGTGCACCCTCAGCAAGTTTGATGACAATACTAAGATGGGTGGTGCATTTGATATGCCAGAGGGGCAGGATGCTATCAAGAGGCACCTGGACAGGCTGGAGAGGTAGGCTCAGGTGAACCTCATGAGGTTCAACAAGGGCAAGGGCAGGGTCCTGCAATCAGGGCAATCAGCATTATCAATATAGGCTGGGAGAGGACAGGATGGAGAGCAGTCCTTTGGAAAAATACTTGGGGGTACTATAAATGAAAAGCTGGACATGGGCCACCAAGGTACAGTGGCAGTCCAGAAGGCCAATCACATCCTGGGCTGCATCAAAAGAAGCCTGGACAGCAGATCAAGTAGAGGTGATCCTGCCCCTCTACTCTGCCCTCACCTGGAATACTGTGTCCAGCTCTGGAGCCCCCAACAGAAGAAGGACATGGACCTTGTGGAGCATGTCTAGAGGTGGGTCACAGAAATGATTAGAGGGATGAAGCACCTCTCGTGTAAACACAGGCTGAGAGAGCCTGGAGAAGAGGAGGCTCTGAGGAGACCTAATAGTGATCTTCCAGTACCTAAAAGGGGCCCATAAGAAAGCAGGGAAGGGTCTATTCACAAGGGTCTGTAGTGACAGGACAAGGGGTAATGGCTTTAAGCTAGAAAAGGGTAAATTTAGGTCAGACATTAGGAAAAAATTATTTAATATGAGAGTGATAGATCACTGGAATAGGTTTCCCAGAGAGGTGGTGGAAGCCCCATCCCTGGAGACATTCAAGGCCAGGCTTGATGAGGGTCTGAGCAGCCTGACCTAGTTGGAGATAGCCCTGCTTATTGCAGGGGGGTTGGACTAGATAGCCTTTAGAAGTCCTTTCCAACCCAATGCATTCTATGATTCTGTGCTTCTATGATTTTCTGAATACTCCTGGAGTGTGAACCACAAAGTGTGGCATGAGATATGTCTAAATAATAACTATTTTTCAATTAAAAGACACTGCAATTGGGCAATAGCTAAAAATGAAATGCAATGTTGTCCCAGTCTGAACCTTGTAAGAACAGGAGCCCAGTAAAAAACTTCATCTGGCTGGTATGAGACACTAAAATTTACACTGATAGCCACTTGAAAGCAATTGTAATAAGGGGGGGAAAATGGCAGTAAAATGTTTGTCTTGGCCTGATCTCACTCTGTGATCTCCTTTCCAAGTTGACATATTGGAAGCAACAAAAGTGACAGTATTTCGGAGCACACTTGCCTCTGAATGGCAGAAAGCACCAGAACAAGTAATACTGTCTCCTCTCGATCATGAAAGGCTGATTTATTCTTGCTGCATTATTATAAAAGGTATCATATATTTTGTAAGATGCTGAAAGCAGTGGGAGACCTTTACTTGGCCCATCTTATGTCTTTGGCTTAACTTTATCTTTCTGATCAGATACTTTCAGGTTTCCACAATATTAAACAAAAACTCAGCAAAGGCAAATAAGTACCTTCAAATTAATTCATAATCTCCCCCATGAGTGGTCAGCTTTTGCATTAGCTATCAAGCATTTTTAAAACCAACTTTTATCCCATGGCACTGAATTCTATGAATAAAATTGCTGTGATGATATTCATATCTAAGAAATTAAAACCTCCTGGCTGATTTTTAGCTTCCATGTTCACAATCTTAACTCTAGGCAATTTCTTTGCTGCCTTGCCCAGATGCACCCAAGCCCCTCAGATTTCCTAACATAAAATCTGACTGCTGTTTCAAAGACAATAGGGAAGCGGCATCAGAAACTTTGGATGTGGCTTCAGAGAGGACTGGATGTTACCAGGGGTAATTGCATGGCTGCTGCTGTACCATCAGAGCCCTTTTCTGCAAAAGAGGCCATCCTAGATGTTTGATGAAGGTGAGCATGTATAATAGTGGAGACTACTGGAACAGTTGCCTAAACCCCAGCACTGGGTCTGCTGTGGTGCAGCCTTGCTGTGCTTTTTGCTGGGATTTCTGCAAACAGTTCCTCAGGCTTAATCATCTTTGTGCCTTTGTGCTGGACTCTTTCAAGTAGTTCCCTGTCCTTCTGAGGCCCCAGAACTGGACACAACATTCCAGATATGGCCTCACCAGGGCAGAGTAGAGGGGAAGAAGAAAGTCTCTCCACGTACTAATCACACCACTTCTAATACACTCCTCTGCTCCTGGACACAACTCAATACATTCTAGTTTCTCTCTCACATACAGAGCAATTCCACCACCTTGCCTCGTTGGCAAGGACATAGCCATCCGTGACCACATGCCAGTCATGTGGGCTGTCCCCCCATGTCTCTGTGATTGCCACCAGGTCATAACACCATGACTTCCAGAAAGAAAGGTCAAAACCGGAGGTGTGGGGTGAGAAGGGAAGAGGTGGGCAGATGGAAGAGGAGGGGATGCAGCTCTGAGGCTGCAAAGCAGGTATGGAGGAAAGGCTTAAAAGAGTAAGACACCCAGCCTCTCCTTAGCTAAGGAAGAAGATCCTTCCCCAGAGAGGAGGTGGGTGTTTGCCTTAAGGGGAAGGTGGGAAGCACTTATGTTACAGATACTCCTGAGCAGAGGTGCTTTGAGGTGGAGGTAGCCCAGAGGAGATAAGAGAAGTGTAGCCAAGGAGCTGTACCCCCTCTCCTTGCTTTTCGTGTAGCAATGCAATGTAATGAGTCCAAAGAAGTAATTCAGTACTGGGGAGGAAGGGTCCTTTTTGAAAAAGTTATACATTTTTCTAAGATCTATACTGTAGCAAAGCACCCAAGTGCTGACTTCCTTAGGATACTTAGGGTCTTAAATATTGTGTCGATTTAAGGCTTGCACTATATGTAATTTATGTAATTTTTGTTCTTTTTTTTTTCCACCTTTTAATACAGTTAGCACTAAAATTTAAGCTACATGAGCTGGAATTGTCCTAGGGCTCTTTGTTTGTTATATGTCATGGAGTATTTTTAGATGATTTCCATATTAATAACTACTTAGCTTTTTCTTCTGGCTTTTGTTTTCCCTGAGGAAATAATACCCCTTCTCCCCTTGTGGAAAAGGGGGAGTGGCATGGGTTTTGGTTGGTTGTTTTTCTTGTATCAGTATCTATTTGTGAGAACATTCCACTTTCCTAAAATATCTACCTTATGGTGAGCACAGTAGATCATGAAATTATGCATTTATCATTCTCTTTTATTTTTTTTTTAAGGCATGGTAAAGAGGAAAGCTATTTAGCAAACCAGGTACAAAAATAAGATTTATGTTTTAAGAGCTGTGGGGGAGTTGGAAGAACATTGGCTCTTGTGATGAAGTGTTACTCAGTCAACCACACACATGAAGTCCAATTTTGCCCCTGAGGTGAAGAAACTGGCATTATTTTCCCCTTCTACACAAGCTTTGTATTTTGAGGAGGTTCCTTGTGTGCATTGCTGAGCCACATGGCAGTGCATGTGACATATGTTATGATTTGGGATACCATAAGAATAGTGGAGGCAAATATGTGTCTATTTGCAGGGGCAGGCAGGTAAGGGTAGTGGGGTTGGCACAGGACTTTTGTCCAGCCCTGCTTCCCTCATATAGCTGCTCTTCTAAAGGAGAGAATAGGGCTTTTATTGTTTGGTTTTGTCCTGTGCCTCTTTCAATTTTCACTGCTGCTGATAAAGTCTTTTGAGTTAATTTATGTGAGCAGAACTGGTCCTGAGCATTGTGCACGACCTGCTTAAAGTTTAAGAAATCATCAACACTGCTGTATCCCCTCAGCATTGCCTGTACTTTAGGGCTTTGTCCATCGTTAGGGCTGCCTCATGCTCCTTAGCAGTGGTTTGAAGGTAGGGGAAACCAGCCATTAAATTAAAAATTGAGACACTAAGTCAGCTCTAGTTAGTTGAACACGTGTATTGCTCTATACCATTAAAAAATATATTCAAAGAGGCAGGAAGGGGTGTGTGTTGGGTCCCCTCTGGGCAGAGCTTCTGCAAGCAGTATTTTCACTATCCTGGAAGAAACGTGCAGTTTTGGAGGGCATGGAGAGAGAGAGGAAAGGGCAATGTGCTGCAACAACACCTCTTCAGTATTTCCCTTCTTTCAACGCACAGCTTATTACCTTTAGTGTCACCATGATGCATGAGAGTGACTGTGAGTGATGTTGATTGTGTGCTGTGAGGAGGATGGAGCTTGAATTCTCCTCTTTGACTTTCCAGCACTTCTTGCTGGTACAGAGTAAGATTATTTTCTTGCCTTTTCCTGTTCCTCTTCAGAGCTCTCTAAGAATACTAACAGCGTTCTTGTTCCACTGTGCTTTGCTGAACACCAGGCTGTGAAATCCAGCTGGCATTTGCACAGAGATTCATATGGAAAACTGTCCTGGCTTCCTCCTCTTAACCCTCTATAAGGCCAGCCATTCGATGATTTAAGCTATAAATTTAAAAAGGGAAAAAATGAAATGCAAGAATATAACATAGAAAATGCAGTTGTGTACAGCTCCATGGTTGACATTGATGTGTTAAGGCTGTAGCTTCAAGACAGAGGGAAAATCTTGTGAAAATGCTAGTCCTTTGCCCTGTATGAGGGGTGTGTGTGTGTGTGTTGCATAGAATGAAAAATAATTTGAGCAAAATTCTGAGCAGAAGTGCCAGAAGGAAGTCGTACATATTTCAGAGAGACAGATTGGGCAAAGAAGCCTGGCAAAGAAAATCCTTGTAGCAAAGCTGTGAAAATGGCATTGTCTTAGAGTGGTGAAACACCTCGTTCTCACATTTCTGTGCATGAGTTAACTTGACCCCAAGCCATTGTTCCCTATGGGAGTGGACTGACTTGATAGGCAGTGCAAGGCAACATTATTGCAAGTCTTTCATCATTGCTTCCTGTAACCAAAAAAGTAAACATGGACATCAGCATGTAAACAGGATGCTCAGCTGTAAATTGGAGCAAGATGTAGCTTGTTCTACATTCAGCTTTTCCAAATATAATCCAGCTTTAGTAAATAAGACATTCTGTATGTGTATCCTACTTTAACACATTTCAGATTGCTGTCAACAAACTGTAGGATTTTAGTAGAAGGTGTTTGCTAAATAACAAGTAAGGCAAACTGAATTTACTAAATCAGACCTTCTCTGTTTCTGTTGCTAAACTTTTGTATGGAATATGCCTTTTCCGTATTTGGATAAATGCTGCTAGGGATTTACTGTTCTATTTGTGAATGTGGCTGTTCTTACAGAGCAGTCTTATGGTTGAGATACTGGGAAAAAAAGGAGGTGTGTGTTCTAGTTCTAGCACTGCATTACAGGGCTTTTCTTTCTTTCTTTTTTTTATTAATACATTTTGGCAAGCAAGGCTGGTAGGGTTGGGTTTTGTTTTTTTCTTTTTGAGCCTCTTTTTTGTCTTTTTTTTTTCTTTTTTTCTCATTTTGCTGCTGGCAAGAATGTGGGCTCTTTGGTTTCCAGATAAAACTGCTTCAGTTTCTCTTGGAAAACATAATTTGTATGTATAGAGCTACATCTTGTAAAATAAACCATAGTTCCCATGGTACGCTGCCCTGACTTGAGTACAGGGAAACTGTAAAACATTTGGTTCTATGGGGGACTTGATAACAGCCTTCCTGTGCCTTTGAGGAGGTTACCAAGAAGACAGATCCAGGCTCTTTACAGCAGAGCATGGCAGGAAGCTGAGAGGCAATGGAAGTAAACTGGAATTACAGAGGTTTAGGATGGATTTACAGGAAAATTGTTCTCATCATTAGATTTTGGCCAGAGATGTTATGTAGTCTCCATCTGTGGAGATTTTTTCAAAACCTGGTTGGATAAAGCTCTGAGCAACTTCATCAGACAGACAATAGTTTGAGATAATAATCTAACATTTTATTTTTTGTCAAGACCTGGTGTACCTGTATAAACTTCCTTTTGACATATGTGGGTATAGCAGCAGACAAAACCAATTATAGTCCAGGAGCCTGGGGGATTTTTTTTCTCTTGATTTTCCACTGAAGGTATTCTTGGCTTTAGATATGCAGCAGGAATATAGTGGGTACAACATGGTGACTTTCTGACTCCTTAAATATCAGAACCAGTTTACATAAACTACACTTGAGAGTATTTCCAAAATACTGTTCTCATTAGACTGCTGGAAGGCAAGTCAGATAACTTATTCTTGTCAATAAAGTTTAGGAATAGGGCAAATCAACCACTTTTTTTTTTTCTTTCCCCCCTATCCAGACATGGCATATTTTGTAACACACATCACGACTGCTGTAGAGGTACAGCGTCAGGTATCTGCAGTGAGTGGTGGTGTTCAGAGAGTGAATTCAGGGTGTGTAAGGTAGGTTGTAAATATACAGGAAGGTTTTAATGGAAAAAGGCCAGCTGCCTATAGCTTGAAAACAGTCATTTTACTGTACCTGGTTGCCTTTTGACTACCCTTTAGCTTTAGGTAGAGAAGTGTGAGGAGGCAAAATCAATGGGCTATGAAGACTTGTTTTTTTCCTTTTTAGATGTGTGTGCATATCGCTGCTAATATAGTGTACTTAAGAGGTTGTAAGTGGTCAGTCTCAGCAGAGCTAGTTACAGTGAGACCAGACAAATAGGCTCTTTGATATTGATTTACCTTGGTTGGTATCTCGGTGTAATTTGCACCTTGTCTGCACCAATAAGTACAGATACATATGAGGAGTGGGTGATTTCCCACTTCTAGACATTTAAGTGCTGCACTTGCCCCTGTAGCTGAGATTTTGTGGATGGAAATATCCAGATGGTGATACTTGGCAAAAGTCATATCTTAAAAGGTTTAATTCATGCTGTAGTTGTTCATTTTGATGCTGGAGATGACTTTAGAGTAGGAAGTGTTTCAAAATGAAAATGTTTGTCCATGGCTATTTCTCTTTCCTGTCTATGAATAAAAAGAGGAGGGGGACACGAAGGAGCAGCTACTAGCTGTTAATGGTTGTCTACTGATGTGAGTCTATTTTAAGTGATAGACGATTGAGAACAATGATGGTGCTTTCAGCCCAGAATATACTCTTTTGAGCAGTCAGACAGCCTGCAGAATGGCTTTGGCCACTTGCCATCTTCATTTTAAGAATCATACTCCAGGCTGCTAAAGAATATTCCATTAGTGGCTAAAACCTGGGTACTGTGCATCTCAAATGTCCCTCTCTTTGGTGTGGGATTCTGCTCTTTGCATGCCATAGAAAACACTTCTTTTTCTCGATGCATTCTTAATGCATTTCTGATTTTTGCAAAAAATGGCAAGGAAACCCAAAGCAGGGTGGTATGAGAATATTCAGTAACAAACAAGGACCAGAAAACCCCCTGTCTTTACCCGGCTTATAAATGTCATGCACTTCTTGCTTTAAGCTTTATATTCTAAGAGCATTGTTCCTTAGCTAGGGGGACTCTTAAGCATCTGTCTTTACTGTGTACTCCATGATAATATGGACCCTTCAATATGAAAATTGGCATCTAGCTTGCAGCTTAAAATACAGATTTTATTATTTTATTTTCTTTGTTATTTCAATTCCTGGCTCAGGCGTGCTGTGATCACTCAGTAGCTTTTAATTAGAGGAGGAGTCTCCAGTTAGCAGTGTAATGTTCAAGAAGAGCACTGTATTCTTTTTAATCAGTAGTTTTTCCTCACAGTATAGAAAAAAAATGTAGCACTACAGAGGAAGCCAGTGACACTGCATGTTCTGTCATGAATGTAAGCAGTTAGATGGGGTACAAGGCTAAAGGACAGTATAAAAACTCAGTTTAAATTAATTAGTATAACAGTGTTTGCACCACTTAGCACTAATGCTATATTTGAGGATATATATCCCCACAAGCAGCTAAGCTGCACTGAAGATTCTGTTGTTTCTGTCCCAAACTTTGCTGGTTAGAGTCACAGGAGCTCTGCATGAAAGGCAAGCAAGGTCAAACTGCATCAATCTTAGTGTGTCATCTGAATTGCAGGTACTATTTGAAAAGGAATCAAGATGTCTGGGGGTAGAGAGTTCTAAAGCATTTAAAGTGCAAAAGAAAATGAGCTGTATGCTGTCATTCTTAAAATAGAAAAGGTAAAAAAATATAAATATAGGATGTACTTTTTTTTTTCTATTTTTGTGGGTAACAACAGTACAATTCTTAGCATGGTGCACAGTCAGCCTTTTGGCATGCCACGAAGTCAGACTAATTACTAAAATCATAAACACACACAGTTCCAAGCCAGTTGCTAAACTTACCCTGTTAAATATTTTTAAGAATTAAAAAGTAAAAAACTAAAATAGCTTCCCTTTCCCAAATTCTTCTCTAATGACATTGTTGTTCTAATAAAGTGATTAGACCTCTTTATCCCAGCTAGGGATGCTGCTAAACGAAGTTGAAATACCCATCTTGCTGGGATTATCCTTGAGGCACAATTTAAACGACCCACCAGCAAATACATCTGCTTTAACTTGACATTTGCTGTCCTTGCTGTTTTTTCCTACTAGTTCTGTAAGGGACTTTAATTTTTTCCTTGAAGGCATGAGTAGCATTTAAAAAAATATATATATATATCTGGTTTTATTCTTAGAAATGACATTCTTGTTGATGACCCCTCCACTTTCTTTCACTTATGAACTTTAAATTGCTGCTTTGACAGCATTTTTATCCTTGGAAGTATCCAGCTACACCATCACACTTCAAAAAAGTAGCCATTCAGAGCTAAATTGTCTTGCTCCATGCACTGGTGCCCAGTATAAAAGTGAACCAGACCAATGAAAAGCTATTTATTATACAATGACACCTTCAGGCCTGTGTTAGTTTGAAAAGGCCTTTTATTCTGTTTGGCATCCTACCTTAGCAGACTTCACATAGTGTTTTTCTTAAAAGCTAATTTAATCACCCTTGGTTTTAAAAGCTTGGCCACAGGGAGTAAACCTGTTAATATCCCAAGACAATACCAACTGAAATGAGAATCAATGAAAAGACTGAACCACCCTTTCTGCCATCTGATCAGAAGTACTGAAGCAGTGGTACCTCTCAGGTGGTCTTTTCTGGACCCTTTCTGCTTTCCTGTACTTCAGCTCCTTTTCTCACTCAGGCCAGCATCTCCAGTTACTGTTCAATACTTCTTCCTTTGCCTGGCATTTAACAAAAAAAGCAATATTTTTCCTATGAAACTGGCATGTATTTCTTTGCCAGTCTCAGCTATGGATTTGTTTATCCTGATTAGAATTAAAGCCCATGCACTGCCAGAACTAGTGCGAAGAGATCAAGTGGGATTCCAAGTCATGTGTTTTCATTTATATCGCAATCTCAGAAGTGTATTTGAAATTAAAAGGTTTAATAACATTTTCTTCACGCTGGCCTGCACTAGGACAAGTAAATTGGGTACAGGCTGTGCTTTGAAGAAAACCTAAGCCCTGGACAAACAACTCCCCTAATTTATCCACTTTAATCTGGGTTTGGTTTATTTATTGACATGAATTTACTTCTGCTATATGCAACTAATATGTAGCACTGAGAGCAGCAGATAGGATTTTGGTAACATTCTGGAGTGCTATTAGGTTTGCAATTATCTTTTAGTGTTTGTACTGTTTGACTCCCTTTATTATAGTTTGCTTGGGTATCTGCATCTGGATACAACAAAGAATTACAGCTACTGAATCACAGAACAAACTTCACTGCACAGATTTCATACCAGCTCATGGAAATGTCTTTCCTGCAAAACACTGTTGTGACAGGGTATTAATAGACAACCTCTGGTCTGTGCCAGTCACCTGAAGCTACCTTTGAAACTCGTTCTGCAGTTCACTGCTGCCTTCCATTCTTGTACTTTTATTGCACTAAAGCAAGACTATGTAAATACATCCAAACACTGGGGTTTGGATTTTTTTATTTTCTTTTGTTAATGAAAGTAACAGAAGGTTGTTAAGTTGCTTAATCACAAGGCTGGGTATGGATTTAAAGGAAGCCTTCATGAATGCTTTTACATTATGTAACAGAACCTCTTCTGCTGTGGGTATAGCGCATTCTGGGGCAGAAAATACCATGGAAACAGCAAAGAAGGTACAGGGCTCAGGTATTCTTCTGCTTTTTTAGATGATTAGGTGTGAATTATGGCAGACATGGGCCTCCAGACAGCAACAGAAAAAGCGAAGTGCAAATCTACAAATATAAGTCAGAGTAGGTGCAAGGCAGCGATCCTGGTGCAGTGCGATGGACTATCTCTGCCATGGGTAATGCATCTCTGTGAATCTGTAAAAGTTACAAGGTCCTGGGATGGAAATAGGTGTTGACCTGTTCATC
The DNA here is from genome assembly GCA_013399075.1 of Chloroceryle aenea. Taxonomy (NCBI): domain Eukaryota; kingdom Metazoa; phylum Chordata; class Aves; order Coraciiformes; family Cerylidae; genus Chloroceryle; species Chloroceryle aenea. The sequence continues at coordinate 4,877 of VWZY01001543.1, read as the reverse complement.
TTAACTACAACAAGGGCTTGCAATGTGAGCCATAAACTGAATTCGCAGAACCATGGAATGGTTTGGGCCGGAAGGGACCTCTGAAGGTCATCTGGTCCAACCCCCTGCAGTGAGCATCCTAAACTGGATCATGTTACTCAAGCATCACCTTGAATATCTCCAGGGATGGGTCCTCAACTACCTACCTGGGCAACCTGTTCCAGTGTTCCACCACCTTCATGGTGAAGAACTTGTTTCTAACATTCAATCTAAATCTGCCCTTCTCTAGTTTGTGGCAGAATCACCTCTCTTGATCTGCTGGCCACACTTCTTTTGATGCAGCCCAGGATGGGATTGGCCTTTTGGGCTGCAAGCACACCCTGGCTGCTCATGTCCAGCTTCTCATCCACCAGCACCCCCAAGGCCTTTCATGCAGTGCTACTCTCTATCACCTTCTCCCCCAGTCTGTATTGATAGTGGGGATTGTTCTGAGCCAGGTGTAGGACCCTGCACTTGGTACTGAACCTCATGAGGTTCACATGGGCCCTCCTTTTCAGCTTGTCCAGGTCCCTCTGGGTGACATCCCCTCCCTCTGGTGTATTGACCGGCATATTGAATTCCTCTGCCTGCATTCAGCACCATACTGACAGGTCCTGGTGCATCAGTAGGATGCAACTAATGAGTTGCAGCTTCCAACAGGCATGCAGAAGCCTGAGTCTGACTCTGTCACTCCTCCCAGAGTACAGTTTTGCTGTAATTATGATCTTTAAAAATATATCATTTTTTTTCCACACCAGTCCCTTAGTGAGTTAAAATTGAAATGGCCTTGATTCTGTTGATTTATGTGAATACTGTAACACCATTTTATCAGGTTTTGATTTAATTAGCCTTCTTCAGGGAGAGGATTAACATAGTATGCTTAGCCCTTATTTAAGTGTCCCCACTATTGTATAATAGGGGAGTTTGTGCCAAACAAACAGCAGGGTCCTGCCTGGAAGAGCTTACATTCTGGTGGCACAAACAAAAATACACAATAAATACAAACCCAGAAGATCATGTGGCCATTGCAGTTGATATTAAATAGAATTTTTTCTCTTTCTGTGACTTTGCCTCAATTATTGTAACCTTCTTTTCATATACTGTCTTTTAATACCCTCCCCTTCTAAACATAGCTCCTGCTCCAATATTCTGAATATTCAGAAGATACCATCTTGTTACTTGTACCTTCTTTCCTTGGTTTAGAATCTCTTGGGTTAATTTTTCTTCGAAATTATAGTAGCTCTCCACCATTGATGTTCCATATGGTCACTTCATTCATATAGTTAATTTAATTAGATTCCTCTATATGGAAGCACTGCAATGAGTATAGGCTCTAGTGACTTTCCTGATGCAAAAGCCTCCACTTAGGACTTTGACTGGAATGTGGGTTTAATTATTTAAATTGTTATGAAAAATATCCATAAACTACATTAAGAAGGCAGTGTTAGATATCTTTCTGAAAAGCTTGAAAAAGCAAGTGTAAAGAGATGTCTAGAAGCTAGCTAGGCTTGCATGTGATTTAAAAAAAAAAATAAAATTCCTATTTTAAAAGCAATGGAAAAACATTTGGACAACACCCTTATTCATTATTTTTTACTCCTTTGACACCAGACTTGTTGGGATGAATCCTTACCACAACGTGTAGGCTTTGTTTTTGTCTTGTCAGAGATAAGGTGATTGTGTGGAAAAACAATGATGATAGGGATCTGTAATTACTTGTGACTGATGAGCATATCTGACATTGTTTCCTGGTATCCAGTGATACTTCTAAGAGGTAAGAATAAACCAGACAATTTCCTCTGCTGGCACAGTATATATTTCATGTTCGAGATGATGCTTGCCGTGAGGTTTTTGGGTAGGTTTGCTATATCACAGTGTGAAAATATTAGTAAAAACAATGCACGTCTGGGGACCAGTCTGTTAAATGTTTCTATCTTTCAAGTTGGTACAGTACAACTAAAGAGAAAATGAGTCCTGTGAGACAGAGAGCTCTTTCAGATGTCAGTTCTCCAATTAATTCTGTAAGGGCAAATCAGAGCATCTTTGAGTAAAGGCCATCTATGTGTTCCTCCTAATAGGTCTGGTGGCAATATAATTACTTTGAGCAGTGAAAGAACAAGATTGTTCCTGGGAAAAGTTTGTGGTCTTGATTCAAAAGTACTGGTATATGCAAAATCAGAAGCAGGCCCTGTAGCAACTTTGGTTATTGTGAGCTGGGAGTTTACAATATATATGATATTTTAAAGGTTCTGAGAAGTTTTAAAAATGTGAACTAGTTTAAAGAAGGCTGAGGTCTTGGAGCTTAAATAACTACAAACAAGCTTTCAGCTATTGCACTAACCCTCTAAACTACCTCTATCTGAATGGCCTAAATGAAATACTGTTCCCTGGAAGGGTAAGAGGATAATATTTAGTTTAACTGCAGTTTATTGGGTACTTCACAAAATGATCAGTTTCAGGACAATCATTAAAATCATAGGTTATAAGTTACTGTCCTTTGAAGTAAATTACACGTTGCAAGATATCACACCAAATGGAATGTGTCTAAGCCACAGAAGTTGTTTGGTTTTTTTTTTTCAGGTTGTCCCTTATTTTGCTAGTCCTGCTGCTTTTAAATAAAAAGTTTTGATTTCATAAAAAATAGAAATGTTTCTGTTTGTATTGGTTAAAAAAAATGCTGTTTCGTTTAAGTCTCTCTTCTTGTTAAGTATTGACTGTAATGCAGCTCCTGATGAAATCAACTAATGAAGTAATTAGGAGTGGTCTCCTCCCTCTTCACCCCAGAATCTCCTTCAGCAGTTACCTCTCTTGTTCAAAAGCAACTGGAGGCCAGGTTATGTGAAGAAACCCCACGATGAGTTAAATGATCAAAACCCAGAAAAGCCTGGAGCACTAAACTCTGTACTATTCCTCCTCCATTTGAAACAAATTACCTATCCCAGCTTCAAACCTCAATGGGGGTGAATATAAATTGTTTTTTATTTAGTCTTAATGTTGTGTTTGCCACCCTACCTGTGCTCTGAGTGTTTGCTGTAAGTGTGAGCCCCGCAGGCTGCCAAATGACCACTTGCAATGCTCCATCTTCTGTTCCTGTTCTAATTTTATTGTTAGCCATCCTAGATTAGAAGCCAAATGCTGTGTTGAACATGAGGTGGAGAAACCTGGCGAGGGGGGAGGGAAGCATGCCTGGAGAAAAGCAACGCATGTATCTCATGGCAAAAAGGCATAAGAAGATCTGAAACTGCCAGGCTTTGGTGAACAATTGGATAGTTAAAAAAGAGGTTATATTCTATAAGCGAGATTAAAGCAAATTAAATTGGAGGATTAAGGCTCGAGTTCTGCACTCTCATTTTCTGTTTCAATTCACAAACACCTTCTGAAACCCACCACTGAAGTGATTATTCTTTAAATAATTAAAAAAGCAGGAGACAGGTTTTCTTCTCTGTAATCTGTGGGTATAAACTTTATCATAGGAACTGATTCTCTTGCGTATGTTGTAGAGACCTGTTTATTAGAGATGTTGATTATATTCACTGATGTACATCTCTTTAATGAGTTGGTCTATGAACATCTTTGAAATGTACACCCTGAACTGTTTTAATAAGTTAAAATCAACTGCTAGGAAACCCAAATCCTAATCTTATCAAGTCAGTGCAGTGACAAAACAACTTTCTTCTGGTATTGCATGAAAATGTCCATAACAAATTTAAGGACTTCAGGACAATCGATGGTACTTTCTATATTTCTCAGTAGTTCTAAAATGGCAACTTTTTCATTAATAGTAACATTACGAAGATTGTTTATTAGAAAATATTTTTTTTAAGACAGTGTCCTGAAGCCAGTCTGGACACGTGATTTTTTTTTTCAGTAAATCACCTTGTTTTCTTTCATAGTTTTATAGTCTCAAAGAATGGAAGAAGATGATGTTGGAGAAGGGCAGGAAGAGGAAACTATTTTTGTTTTCACTTATTGATTTGCAATTATTTTTTTTTCAACTGGAATATGTTTATTGCTAGTAAAAGCTGTATACTAGAGGTATTTCCTTGTACTCATGACTGCTGTCTATCCTGGGCAGTTATCAGAAGCTCAAAAGTTCCAGCGAGGGTCCTTTGGTCCATAAAAACTACAAGCTTTGAATACATGAAAAAAAAATTATAAATGGACTGTGCACAGATTTTGGAGAATTAAGTTTTTCAGCTTAGGATACAGTTTTCCTGAGCAGAAGGGAAAAGGTTGAGGAGGTCCACTGTAGGAATGCTTTTATAAGAAATAGTAGACTTCATTTTGTTTCAGCATGATAGATTTCAAAGTTAAAAGAAAAGGTGGTTCTTCTATTAAGAAGGGAGTAATTTCATTTAGAGAAAAATCCTGGTTTACTTTAAACTTGGAGAGAAATCAGGCTTTCATGCTTTTGATCGTGTCACAGGTTAGGGTCAGGGCGGCCCCTTAGACCTGTAAGAGATGCTCTCTGTTAACCCCCTTCCCACCCTTAAAGAGGGAGGGAAAAGGAATAAGGGAGAGAGACTTAGTCATTAGAAAAGGAAGCTAGAACAGCTTTAAGGAAAATAATAATAATGGAATATATACAATATATACAAACCCAGTATCAAACCTAACCCCCCCAATGTCATTGTCACCACTGATGCTGTGGAGCAGGCACTGGGAGAGTCCCAGCCTGGGCCCAGCAGCAGATGGGACCTGTGTTCGATGGGACCTGTGTTCAGGACCTGGATTCTGGTACTGGGTTCAGGAACACACAGATTGGGATCGAAGGCAGAATGGACAGAGTCCTCCTCGGATGCTCTGAGGAAGAAATTGGAAGAGGACCTGAGCCAGGCTGGCAAAGTGGGGCAAGAGGG